>CM028358.1:86763026-87074665 GCA_016618105.1 Dendrobium huoshanense
ATTGAATTCGAGAGGTATAAGGCTCCTATCTTTAATTCCATAGAAGTTGAGTTAATCCAAGCGACCTTATACGGATTTGGGTGAGGTGTGGCCTTAAGTTGAGCTTAGAGATCATCGCTGAGGAGACAGCGTTGATACAGCTTCCACTATCGACAATGACCTTACAGTTCTTATCCCCGATCTTGGTAAAGGTATGGAAAATGGCTGTTCTTCTCCAATCATCACTCGGCTTGGGTTGGGACAGCGCACATCTAACGACTTGCAGTATGACGGGTTCATCTTCCGTAAAAGAATCTTCCTCTTCATCCACATGGTGAACTACGTCAGTATTGGGTTCCTCCTCGTCGTCGTCGACCTCTTCAATTATGGTGACCTTATAGGGGCTGGAACATTGTGAGGCAATGTGCCCATACCCATGACACCTATAACATTTGGTTCCAGAATTGGGTTTTTGGGGGTCCCGTTCTGGTGCTTTACCCTTCAGGTCGGAACGCTGAGGGGCTGGGCTAGCAGTGGGTCGATTACTGGTCGAGTTTGAGGGTCGGTTTTGAGGCTGGCTGGTGGAGGAGCGATACGGGTTGGGTCGGAAGTCGAACTGCTAGTGTGGGAATGGGTTTTGGATTCTTCTAGGTCAAGTACCAGGCTGCAAGCGGCCTCTAGTGTATCTATCCCTCTAGCAAACAGTTCAGTGCGAAGATCTTCCCGAAGGCCAGCTCTAAACATAGACAGGATTTGAGTTGGGGTAGCAGATTCTTCGCCGTTACAACGAATCAGGAAATCGTCGAAGGCGGAGATGTAATCTTTAACTGACTTGCTCCTCTGAGTTAGCCGATTCCACTTATCCAAGAGCTTAGGGTAGTAGGACGGTGGTAGGTATTTCCTCCTAAGTTCCTGCTTCATGGTCCTCCAGTCGCTTATTGGGTGTTCTCCTCGAGATTCACGCATGTTTTCCAGATTGGTCCAGTAAAGGTTGGCTCGTCCGGTAAGCTTCATTTCAGCGAATCTGACTTTCTTCGCTTCAGAGATGTTGTACCATTTAAAATAGCTATCCATTGACTTGAGCCAGTCTAGGAAATTTGGGGATCAAGTGTTCCATCATAGGTCGGGGCGTCGATCCTAATGTTTTTCAAAAGCTGAGCGTCATTGTCTCTCCAAGTGTTGTCATCCCCTACGGGCTCCTGAGGTGGCCTAGGGTTGCGTTGGTAATGGTCGTGAAAACGTCCGGGATCTCGATGGGGTTCATGATCGGGTCGATTGTCTTCGCCATAAGTGAGTGAGGTCTTGATGGCGTGTAGATTGCAGGATTCCCGTTCCGCTCGATGTTATCTAGTCGGTCACTCGTGTGGCGCCTAAGTCAGCTAGATCGGTTTGGGTGTTGCGGATTTGCTGAGTAACAGTGCCTAGTTGTCCCAAAATAAGGTCCAAGGTGGCTTGGAGGTGTTGGGGCTCCATGGGTGAGGTCTAGGGGTTGCTAAGGATGAATTTGGGGAGGTGGACAGCAATTAAGCAAGCAGTTAAGTAACTGGAAGCTAAACTGCTGCTGGAAGTTTCAGGACAGCAACTACACAAGGCCTAAAAGTCTGCTAGAAGAAGCTTGACAGCGGCTGGAAGGTGTGGACAGCAGCTTACAACTAGGAGTTAGGTAGTCCAGAGGTTAAGGGTTGGTTTAGATCACTGAACAGCACTCTTGGACAGCCAACGGAACACTTAAAAGCCTCTAACGGGTGCAGGTTTTAAGAGGGCAGCAACCTTATACAGCTAGGAAAATAAAAGGCAGCAAATGGCTAGTTGTTTGGACCTCCTAATAGTGAAAACAGTTGCAGAAATTTGTGAGACCAGCAAGGTTAAACAAGGTGTAGTTGTCTTACACACTTATGATCTAACTAAACAAAAAGGTCACACTACAATGCTAGCTAAGATGCCTAATTCAGCTATATGCTTGCTGGAAAACAGAAAAACAGTAGCAAAACAGTGGAATAAATTATCTAAACAATGATATGCATGAAGTTTTTAAACTACCACAATGGACTAAACCCTAGGATGCGTTCTATGCATGTCAAGCATGGTAAACCATGCTCTGATACCAAAATGATGTGATGCATTTGAAAGTTACACAAGAACTTTAAAAGATAATCAAATATTAGCTTCCACGAATTAATTCATCATGCATCAAAGTCAAGTAGATTAGAAGAAATTCGCAATGTTTGATTTGTTAGGCAAGAAAAATACGACGATGGTGCTAGGTCTTTAAGCAATTGCAAAGAAAACGTAACAACAAAAGCTAGTAAATAAAATCCCCGATTAATACCAAGTTGTTCACACTTTGAGACCTTTAGCACTCTCTTCCTACGAAGACTAAGTTGAACGGCGGAAGATTGTCCAAGCTAGCATGGAGGTTGCCACTAGGATGGAAGCGCCAACGAACGTTGCCGTGGAAGAAGATCTCGGAGGCGGAGGAGGCACGGTAGATCGACCTTTGATAAGCCAAGTATAGACGGAAAAGTGTTCGTCGATTGATTCTATGAGCGTCGGCACGATGCGGGCTAGGTATTCTTCGACGGTATCGTCAAAATCAAATCCGACGTCGAAGAATGGTGACCGGAGGATGTCGACCCTTCCGTTGTCGTCGTACTCAAAGCCGTAATTCCACTCGTGTTCGTCCATGCATCCTTGGATTGGATCCGGATGGTCGCCGCAAGCAAAATCTCCCAAGGAGGAAGGGTGGGCCGGCGGTTTAGCAAAGAGGGAGGGGAGCCGGCGGTAGAACAAAGGAGAGGGGGCTGGTTGGATGAGAGAAAATTGAAATTTGATCTCAGTTTTAGTGAAATTAGGAGGGAGGGCTTTGGGGATTTGAAATTCCAATTAATGCAATTAATGCATTAATTGAGAATCTTCAATTAAGGAGGGATTAGGGGAGAAAACTGAAGTTATTTTCAGTTTTTAAAAGATTGGAGGGAAAATTATAATCCTAATTTGAAATTCAATTAGGAATTAAGAGGAGTAATTGCTTTTAATTGATTTTCATAGGGGGGGGGGGCCGGCGGTATAGGCTAATGAGGGAGGGAATGGGGGAGGAGGGAGAGATGATTCCAAATAGGATTTGATGACTAGGAAAATATGAATAAAAATCCACTCTCATGAAAATTTATTTTTGGATTGATTTTCAAAAACTTTCCAAAAATGGAATTTCCCAAATTTGGAAAGAATTGGATTTTGAAAATCTAATTTCAATGAGGGGGACGGAAGGGTGGAGAGGCGGTGGTGGTGGAGGAGGGTGGTCGCCGGCGGGGTGGTGGATGGTGGTGAAGCTTGGCCGGCGGTGGGGGGAAAAGGTGGGGTGGCGGCGGTAGAGCTAATGGTGGGGAGACTTTTAGAAGAACAAATGTAGTGGAAGAAGAAAAGACAGAAATAAAATTAAACTAAACAAAAGGAAGATAATTTGAGAACTCACTAAGAGATCTCAATGGGAGCACTCACCAAGAGAACCCCATGCACTCACAAGAGAACAAGTTGTGGAAAAATTTCATTCATTCAATAATTCAAATACAAGATACAATGGCCATATAAATAGGCCCAAAAGAAAATAACGCGCAAAGTCTAAAATGCCCCTTGGGGCTACACAAGCAACTATTACCCTCAGGGGTAAAATGGAAACTACGAAAATAAAATCATAAAATGAAAACTGAAGATACAAGTGAGATAAAAAATAAAGGCTAGCAATCACGGCCGTCGATCTCCGTGGTCGTCTCTGATAAGCGCGCCGAAATCTCCTATCGATGACCTCATCAGATACAAAATAAATTGATAGCTAAAATAAATGCTCAATCCTATGAAATTGACTATAAGGAAAGTATTGGTCCTGTTGTGAAAATGAATACAGTTCATATTCTTATCTCTCTAGCTGCTAATCTTAGATGGTGCATACAACTTTATGATGCAAAGAATTTTTTCTTATATGCTGATGTTGAGAAGAAGTCTATATGGCTCACTATCCGAATTCGCTAGTTTTTTCAAAAAGAACAAAATTTGCAAATTTAAAAAAGGCTCTATATGATTTGAAACAACCCCAAGAACATGATTTGGCATGTTTACAAAGTCAATGAATGGAGCTGGATGCAAACAAAGCCAAGGAAATTATACCGTCTACATAAATCTATCAACAAATGATAATATGAAATCTCATAGTATATGTTGATGTCATGATAGTTATAGGTGATGACAATTAAGAAAAAGAACCGGACACAAAAAAAGCTGAGAAGAGTTTGAAATCAAGAGAGGACTCAAATACCTATAAAAGGTGTAAAAGTTGCTCAACTTAAATAAGGAATATTTCTCTCACAACAAAAATATATTATGGATCTATTAAAAGAAATAATAACTATTATAAGCCTTGTGAAACTCCAACTAACTCAAGACATAAACTGCACACAAATCAAGGAATCGATATAGACCATAGATTAGTTAGAAATTAATATATTTAGCTTACACTCGTCTAGACATCACATTTGATGGTAAGTCTCATTAGTCAATTTATGCACAAACCTATAAAATATCACCTTTAAGTTATTTATAGAATTCTTAAATATATTAAATCAAATCTCAGAAGAAGAATCCTCTATAAGAAATATTGTACATTACATATTGAAGGTTATACTTATTTAGATTATATTGGTTCATTAGTTGATAGGAGACCTTCATGAAAAAATCTTGTAGTATGGAGAAATAAGAAATAACATATTTCAAGATCCATCACTAATTTCAAGTTCATAACTAGTGCCCATGGTATTTGTGAGCTTCTGTGAATCAAAATCAGCTTGAAAGATTTAAAAAATTAAGTGGGAATGATCTAAGAAGATATATATGTGATAATAAATTTGTTATCAGCATTCCTCATAATATAGTACAATATATTCGTACCAAGCTTGTGGAGATGGATAGAAATTTCATAAAAGAGAATATGAAAATGTTAGGAAACAAGTGTAGAAATTGTTGGCTTAAATTGAAATTTCAGCAAGATAAAATCTGAGATCGAGACGAATCTTGTGGAAAAAAACACTTAAAAAGCCTTTAGATTGATGAAATACAGAAGAAGACAAACAAGATACAATGGATCTTCAATTCGAGAGGAAGATCCTGCTCTCCCAACTCCTAGCTGACAACTAGAGCCCAAGCAAACCTAAGAGAACTCTCAAATTCAGCAAAAATATAGATATCCCTAACCCTAGGTTTACAATCTTACTTAAAGCAATCATAAGAAAATAGTAAAATACCCAAACAGCTCTCTTAATTTGAATTTCCCCCAAATCATCCCCTTTAATTTCCTCTAAATGCTCTTGAAGGTTGTTGGACTCCACCCCAAAGGGGGGTTAATTGCTGTGGAGGAGGAATACTTCCGCCTCCTTTATAGACTTGGACCAGTCTAACAGAAAGTTCATTTATTTGTACTCTGCATGCACTACAAAAAATCAACTTGCTAGCATATTCACCAAAGCTCTCTGTAACCCACATTCAAAAGTATACACAAACTTGTAATGGTAAATTTTTTCCATCTAATTTGAGGGGCAGTGTTGGAGACCATAGGGCTTACATCCTATGCATGCACGAGCACCCATTCTAATCTCATGCATGCATGCTGTTGGTTGGATTCACATGTCAATCAATCTTGATAGGGATCGTTGAGCACACGGATTAAGGATTCACCATTAGATCGATCTCCTCATAGTCATAGGAATACAATCCATGTGCTCCTATGTCTCACCGATACGAATACGATGACACATATGACACGATATGGGACACGTCAATTCTTAAAAACACATGATACGGGTACGGCATGGACACAACATTATAATTTATAAATCATACATAAAAATTAAAGAAAACAATCAAAGCATAATTTGATGGCATGTTTACTGAATAACATATGAGAGCTAAATTTTTTTTTTTTTTTTTTTTTAAATTTAAGAAGACATACAAACCACCATAACCTTCGTGCGTGGCCTCGTCTCACGTAATCAACGATAGAAAAGAAGCCTGCGGTCGCTTGGCCTCATCTCAGGTAAACGGGCGTTCGTCTCGCCTAAACGACGCCTCGAGTAAATGAAATATAGTCTCGCATACGCCCTTGTCTTGCGTATCACCTTGACTCGTCTCTCATACGCCCTCATCGCTCCTACTCGGCGTCATCCGCCTCTCCTCTCATGCTCCTTCGATGAAATGACGAAGACGAAACTCGCTCGCAGTCGCGGATGCAAGCTCGTCAGTCGTAGAAATGAAGGAGCCTTAATGCCTCATCTTGCGGTTCGAAAATGAGAAAATCTCGCTAGCAGCCGCGGAAGTTAATTGATACGATTTGTTGTATCTGATGTCGTATTGGACATGTATCCCTGTCCGACACATATCCGATACAACACACCTTCATAAATAGGTGTATCGGTGCAATATAGACGTGCTCTCTTTAGCCATTAGCCCCTCCTGGGGTATTTTCCCCTTTTTTGTTAATTAATTTTGATTTATTTTTAATGGAAGACTCTTGGATGAGGTCTATATATACCTTCATATTTTGTTTAGAAAAGAGCAATAAAAATTCGAAGTAATTTTTATATACTTCACTTATTGCTTCTCCACAGCAAAGGAACTTCCATTATCTTGCAATTCTTGCGAACGTGTTTTTTAGTCAAATCTACCGAAACAGGATAGGGAAACCGTGTTAGCGGCTATATGCTTTTTGTTAGCTGCAGGCAAACAATTGAATATTTTAAGAGATAAAATGTAGTCAATATACTACCAGCTACGCTGCAGCATTAAAAGCGTTTAGAATTCTTTCTCACCATATATTACTATTCGCTTGCTTGTAATGATCTTCTCCTTGAATACCTACTGAAGAGCTGAGCATTTTTTGACTCTGTAGGACTGGGAGATTTCTGCAGCCTCAGAAAAGCTGGCAGAGTGTCAGGAAACCATCCTTGAACTTGGGAAACAGTTGAAGGCCTTGGCTTCACCAAAGAATGCGACTCTACTTGACAATTTGATCTCATCCCCTGCTATTGTAAGACACAGCCGAACTCCACAATTGCTTGAACAAGTGATAGCTGTTGACAATGCCAAATTTGTGGATATCAAATCACCGCAGACCAAAGAAATCATATCCGGTGAACCTCAAAAAACTGATTCAAGCTTTCTGAATGGACAGAAAGGCTCTCTGCATTTTGTTTTACAAAATCAGGAGAGCAGCAACAGGCATGGTTATCGAGCAAAATCGCCTGATAGGTCTCCTGCAGAACTGGGTGGATCTTATACACAAAAGTGTGGAGTTGAAGTAGGAACTCTTGTGAGTATTCCAAAGAAGCAGAAAGGAGGAATTCATCTTCTGAAAAAATTGCTTTCAAGGAAAAGAAGACAGCAATAAGAAGTTGGTCCTAGCCAATGTTTCTTTCAGCACTTTTGAGTTGCTGAGAATGGATCATGTCAGCTGGAGTGCTGTATTAGATTCTTTTGCTTTGTCTGTATGTCAGGATGTAAGAAATTTTTATTTTTGGTCTCTGTTTGAGGTTTTTTTTTTTTTTTTTGTATGTATATGCTTTGTTTGTTGAGTGGCTTGTGAGGGAATAAGTTGTGTATGGTAAAATTGTGCATCTTGTTTGTTGTCTATGGCTTCGTTTGGGACGGTTTTTTTGCTGCTTCTTAAAACCGCTTTTTAATATAAAATTTTTGTACAATAAAGTTGTTTTAAGAAGCAATAAAAAAAATCGTCCTAAATATAAATATATATATATATATATATATATATATATATATATATATATATATATATATATATATATATATAATATATATATATATATATATATATATATATATACATATGTAAATTAAGTGCTACCGGCTGCAGCAAACATATGGATGTTCATGTAAGAAGTATTGCTATATAAAAAAGATGTCACTGCTATGTTTTTGGTATTTGTTATTTACTCTTTCTGTCAAGAAATTGGCACTAGGCCCTTCTCATTAGGCAAGTTCATATCAGAGTATCAAAAAACCTACTACCCGGAAGGAGGTAATCATAACCTTTATTTTTATTGATGAGCATTCCTTTAAGCAATGTTGTACATGTTGGTAATAGGAGAGGGGTGCACAATTCAATCATCTATAATAGAAAATTTATTGACTCTTAGATTAGCTCCTTTAGTTTTCGAATAATTTTAATTCTACTGCTCAATTCTTCATAGACCCTTATAAAGAGGTAATTGGAATAAAACAACAATTTCCAGCTTTATGAAGCTTGTTAATGGCAAATCATCATTATAATATAATAAATAATCATAAAAATGTCACTTAAAATCCCTTGATGCATCATTGATGAGCAACTAATGAAAGCCTCTATAGCAAATATTTTAGTATGGACTGTTATATTAAGCATATGTGCTTGAGGCACTAGCTTCTTCAATTCACATGATGATTAATTCTCCAAGTTTCTAAGCTTAGGTAGGTAATTTCTTGCTTCCCAGGGTCTTTGTGCTTAGGAAGGGATCATCTCATTATAGAAGGATGGCCATTAATGACCCAAAAAGTCCATTATAGCTACTAGAAAGTACTTTTTGGTTTTGAGTAGTGATATTATAGTGCTTGCGTCATGCCTCAAAATTTAATTTGAAATAATTATTTCTTTTTATACGTTAATAATAACAACCACAGTAACTTATATTGAAACACCAACGAAAGTAACTTATATTGATCAAAACATTAATATACATTTATATTTATCCCTTAAAAATTCATATACAATAATTAATCATGCGTCATACAATACATTATATTATTCATTCACTCCTGACTACAAAAGAATGTATAAAGATAAATAGACAAATAATTGTAAAATTTGAGGAAATCCAATAACTGATATGTCTCACACTCCCAATGCCCTTTCTTGATCTAAAATCATTTAACACGTATATAATGAGCTAAAAAACTCATCAAGTCACTAAAACCCTATAACATAACTTAGAACATGGTGACAAAATAATATGCGTGTAATCACTCAGTTCATAATAGTAACAATCAATATGATCATGAATTTATGCATAAACAATAAAATACTTAATATATAGTAAAGTCCATAAATTGGTAAACAAGTACGGTACATCAAGAAAATAGTAAAATCTATAAATCAGCACGAAAGTCGAAACAATAAAGTAGTAAATAATTATTCATAAATCATACATCGTAGTTCTAGCTTAAGCGGCATTTTTCTAGTAATCAATAAATTAGTAACTGTTGATTCAGTAAATAAAGTCATCACTTTTTATTCGTCAGCACAATAATCATCTCCTTATAACTCTCAATCAGTGAATTATGTAAATCAGTAGATAATAACACCAAATCATAGTATTTAATGAAAAGCTCATTGGCCCACCATGCTGTAAAGATCAACCAGTTTTCAATCAACATCAGTAAATAATCAATCTTTGTTTATTGTCAGACATAGTATTAGAAAAGTAATAGTAACCAACTATTTTTCAATCACATGCTCATATTCATTCAAAATGCTTGTATTAAGAGTATGCTTGTATTAAAATGCCAAAATTTCTATTCAGTGCAATTCATATAAAATGCAATAATTATCATTTTACCTAGTGAAATTAAAAAATCATCAAGTTAAAATGTTCACAATAATCAATACTATAACATACAAAAAATGACATGGAAAAGTGTACTAAATCTAATGAAAATGTAATAAAATCATTTTGAGAAAATCGAACGGTCAAAATCAAAATCTTTGAAGACAAAAATAGGAAATAAGTTACCTACAATGATCCAAAATTTTTTCCTAGAACCAGCGAAACGAACTGGCGACAAAAGATTTGATTTTTTCTTTCCTCCTTCCCCCTCTCTCTTCTTCCATTCCTGACCTGACAAACCGAGAGAGAGAGAGAGAGAGAGAGAGAGAGAGAGAGAGAGAGAGAGAGAGAGAGAGAGAGAGAGAGAGGTGGCTAGGTGCAGAGAAAAATATATTATAAAACTCATTTCAGTGCTTAGCGTCGTGGCGCCATGACCCAGTGCAACTACGCTGCATACTGAATATAAAATTATTGTAGAACATAGCCTAACATTGTGGTGGTAATTTTTGTCACTACTGCACTCTCAAGCACAGTGCCTTGGTACTCCAGTTCAAATAGAAAATCAAAATTTTATTTTAAATTTATTTTCATAATTTTCAGATTTTTACAGCTCGATCCCTCAATAGTTTTTTAGATAGGTTGTAGTAGACATTGGCCAAGGCAAAGTTCATCACGTTTATTGGTAACTAAATCATCATTTCAAGCCATAAGAGTAGGGGATAATGAGTTTGAGACCTATATAGCTCTCCAATCAACATAGTTCTAAGCAAATAATTATAAACAAATAAAAATATATAATAAATATATATTAACCTTTGTACTAGACTTGGTCAATAGCCATGAATGCTATTTGGGAACCATCATTAACAACTTACTACTATTAAGAAACAGAGTGCTCTTAACAAAGAGAAAAATGCGATGAACTGTAGAGAAACTACAAAAAGGATTAAGTACTGCAAAAGAGATCACTAAATTTATGTTGTTTGGCTTAAATAAGCCTATATCCACAAATTCAAGAAGTTCATATAATCTACTAACCTTCAAAAGAGAAACATAAAGAATAATACTTAATACAATATTAAAGATATATATTAACAAAGATATACTACCTTTGTTTAGCTGAGAGAAAATTAGTCGCCTATTATATAGATGAGGGCTAAACCTCTTCTTTACTAGAGAAGCAAAAGAATTCTACTTACTAGCACCCAAAAGACTTCTTCCTTTCTTTCATGGATGACACCCCTCGATCTCCTCTCTTCCTGTTTCTCTT
Organism: Dendrobium huoshanense; assembly: GCA_016618105.1. NCBI lineage: Eukaryota > Viridiplantae > Streptophyta > Magnoliopsida > Asparagales > Orchidaceae > Dendrobium > Dendrobium huoshanense. The sequence continues at coordinate 86,773,914 of CM028358.1, forward strand.
TTTTCTTTGTTGCTTCTTTTTATGTGATGCTCTATAAGTGAGTATTAAAAGGGTTTATATTGTGAAGAGTTCATCTTTTAATATTAATGATCAAACTACTCTTCAAAATTCTTCTAGTCTCTATTGTAAACTTTTATGATAACATTTATTTCAGATTTTATGAATATTGCCTTTAATTAAGATTTTGTGATAGCCACAAATATTTAAAAATTAAAATTAAATACTATCCAAAATAGATAATGAAATTATACTCACAATAATAATCTTCCACTTGGAGTCTAAATTTAATTTAAGTGTTTAATAATCATGTTTAAATACCTCTTTATATGACATCTCCAAGTTATCGGTCTTAAATGCTCACTAAGGCTTTCTTATACCTTAGTCCATTAGTGGAAAATTTTTCATATTTTATTTTATTTTTTGTAGCTCTTTTGTTTTTTTGAATTTTTGCTATTAAGTAATGGTCATCTATCATTTGAAAGCTCCCACTTGACAATTTATATTTTATAGTACTCTTCTATAATCTTAATCGATAGATTTCATAGCATCTCCCATCTTTTTTTTTATTCTTGATGTCATATACTTAGTACCATTTTTGCTTTCATGAGCTACCGCCATAGTTGTTAAATTGAACACATTAATTAGCATGTGGCATCATATTCTACAATACATAGAGTCCATTAACTAAATCCTCCTTTGTGACAACAAATACACACTTATAGATCTTAAAAGCATAAGCATCATCAAATAATTTATATCCTTCAACACTAAGGGCTCTTAAAATATTAGATTCTTCTCTAAATTTGGTACATAATTGACTCTAGCTAATGATTTAGTTACACCATGCATATTGTGCCTTTAACTTTAAAGCGAGCCTTGCATATAGAACTATTTCTCATGTAAATAAAACTAGCATAGCTTGGCTTATATATGAAAACCATATCTAAATTAGAATACATGTGATTAGGATAGATTGAGTTCAAAATTTACTACTCGTTATACATAATATTTTTTTAGTCATCTAAAGGGCATCACCAATTTTATAACTTAAAAAATTACAAATTAATTTCATCAAGTGACTTATCCTTTTTGTGGTTGTCATTTTCTTCTTGTTCTCACTTTTTCTAAGTAAAATATATTTTTTCATATTCCCTTTTCTTATAACAATTGTAAGTAATCTTTTTTAATTCATTATGTGATTTACTTCTGCCATGATAACAGGAGAACTCTTGCTCATAGAAGTTCCCTTTTACCTATAATGAAACTTCAGCTGATTTGTTGCTTCTCTCTAGCTTAAAAAGTCATCTCATTTGAAAGAAGCAAATTTTTTGCATCCACTAGTTAAGTTCCTTATATCATAATCATATAACATAATATCTTAAAATTACTTGTAAGAGGAGGTAAAGAGGATAAAAATAATAAAGTTTGATCTTCATCATCAATAATATCATCAATATACCCAAATATTGAATGATGGAATTAAATTTATTCAAATATGATTTAATAGGCACACCTACATATAAAGTAATAAAAGTCTTCACTTATGATAAATTTTATTACAGAGATTTTTGGTCATGTATAAAGACTTCATCTTGAGCCATAAACTTTTTGTGGTTATCTCCTCTAAGACCTCTATCATGACCTCATTTTTCAAACATGGTTGAATCATTGAGAGGGCCTTCTCATCTATCTCTATATTTTCTTCTTTGATCATGATTTCAAGCATCTTTTTATGCCCCATGATATTTTCTTAAGTCCATGTTGGACAAGAACACTAAGCATCTTAACTATCCAAAAGTCATTTCTTTTTGAGCCATCTGAATTGAATTCTCAATCTTGAACTTCATGAACATTATACTTTTCATAACCTTATTTTAATACTAGTTATTAGGAAAGAGAGTATTCTCAATTTATATTTAAGTATGATGAACCATAAAGTAATTGCAAATAAGAATCACACCAAACATAACACCAAATTTATGCAGTTCAACTTAAGTAAGCCTGTGTCCACGACCGCATATAAATTGGATAATCAATTGAGCTTCAAAAGAGATGAAGAATTATACTTTATATAAAATTATAGATATGAATAAATACACTAATTTATCTAGCTGAGAGAAAAAATACAATCATCTACTATAAAAATGAGTGTTAGACTTGTTTATTAAAGAAGCTAAAGAACTCCACTTGCATGCACCTAGAAGAATTTTGTCTTTCTTTCTAGGATGACATGACTACCTCCTTTCATTGTCTTTTTCTTCTCTCTTTGTTTCCTCTTTTCTAGGATGATCTATAAATGAGGAATACATAGATTTATATAGTGAAGTGCATACGTTCTAACATTAATAACGAACCACGATTAAAGACTTTTGTAGTCTCCTTATAAACTTTTAGGGATATCCTCCATTTAGGACTTTACAATTGCCTCCAATTAGGACTTTGTGGAAGCTAACAATATTAATAAATCAAGATAAAATATTTTCCCAAATAGTTAATAATCTATGCACTTCACTTAACAACTGGAATCTTAGACAGATCCTTTAAAGAAAAATTTCCCTCAAAATTGACTTATTAATGTTAAAACTTGAACCGAACAGAACTGGTCCAGTATTCCTCCTTCGTGTGAACCAGCAGACAGCAAACAGTTCCCCTATTCGCGCAAGCCGGCCGCCCCGACTCCTCCTTCACATGTATCACAAACGAACTGCCCTTGCTTGCCGTCTCTCCCTCCAAATTGTGATTTATTCCCATATTAGACAAATTCTCCCGTCTCGTTGCCTCTCTCTCTCCATTTTAGATGAATTGAAATCTATGGAATCATTTTTTTTCCTCTTTTCTCCCTCGTAGCAGCCACCAAAAGTCCTCCTTCCTCTCTCAATCGCCTAATATCTTCTCTATTCTTCATTTTTGTTTCTTCCCTACGAATAGCGGCCATTGTTGACAAAGAAGATCCATCCATCTTCTACGTTTTCAAGCAAGGTGGATTCTACCTTCTTTCTCTTGGATCAAGATTAGGTCTTTCTCCTCCCTCCTTTCCTGTTGATCAAAGTCGGGTAGGTGATTATTGTTATCATTTTTTTATTGTTGTTGTTGTTTGGATGTTTAATTGGAATTGTGGTGTTAGATTTTAATTAACAATACCTATATAGTTTTATGCTTTTATTTGTGTGGGAGTCTCTATGTTTCATGTATTGGAGTCTTTTTCCTATTAGTTTGTATATTAAATTAGGATTCTTCTTGTCGGGCTTTTGGAATCATGGTCTTCGTAGCCTTGTCAATTCAATATTAGATAGGCTTGGAGTTTTGTATTGCTCTCCCAAAGTTAAGTAATTGTTGTTTATTTTTGTGTAAGCGTACCCTTCTTTATTAGGAAAAAAAACTATGTCGATTGTATTAGGTTCCTTTTATAACTATTTAGACATATAGTACTATATTGACTTATGTTGCATAATCAAACAAGTACTAAATATTTATCATTGCTCATAGTAGCAAACTTCATAAATAAAATACTCTTGATTTATTGCTGCATAACTTCATGTGTATCAATTTTGTATTTTCATGTATGCTTTTGTTTGAATGTAATAAATGTTATGCTGTTAAAGCACATTACTTTTGTTTATTGCAATACTTGATACTCCTGTTATAAATCATGTTGATTATATAAAGTATAATTATCATGCTGAATTATATAAAATCTATTGATTGTTTGTTACAGCACTTGCACTGTATGATTATGTGTATGTCGGTATAATATTATTGGTTTTGACTAGTCGAGGTCTACCGCCCCTAGAGTGACGACTCTACAGGAAATCACGGGATTTCCTTAGGTTGGTGTTTCCCTTCCCGGTAATAGATATATGATAAATCGACAATAAAATATATGCTAAATATAAGAAAATATAAGTGGGTATATGTTTGAAGCAATAAGTGACTGATAGGTCATTTTGATGTATGATGATATCTAGAGTGATTGCATTTATGGACATTGAAATACTTTGCATTGAAAGTAGTTCGATACATACATTAATGATACTAGCATATTATATTGCTATTATAGAAATCATGGCATGTTTCATTATTTCTTTGGTTTGGTGACTTTAGGTTGTTATTTCAACCAATTGGTTGCATGTTCATATTGCATGCATGCCCCAATTCCTTTGTTATTTATGCTTTGATAGATAGTAGTTATTTGGTGAGTTTGACTTATATATCAAACTCACATGTTGTCTTTTTCAGTAGATCCTACAGGCATTTTTGGTGGACCGCCACCACTGAAGCAGGCATGTTTATGGCGTGTACTTCCTTCTTTGCTCGGGGTGTGACAATTAAAGCCCTAAATCTTCTTTAGTTTTATATGACCAACACCATTGGTGCCTTAATGCCACCATCCCTAGTCTATGTTGTTGACGACGTTCCACTTTACCCCTCAATTGTTCGTAAGTGGAACAACATTATGCTCATTTTGGCGAACAATTGATTCTTTACATAAGTGTTTGTCCTATGAATTTTTTTCTACAAGATTTTCTATATATAAACAAAATCACATTTATCTATCTGGGAGTGTTCAGTAAATTCTAGAGCAAAGGCAAGCACAAATTTATCATCTCACTTATCAGAATTTCATCAAACACCTAAAGTACCATTCTATTGAACTTTTTTTCTATGCAAATATAAAATTTTCATTAAAAAAAAAGAATAAATTTCCTTACAACAAAAATACAATATTAATTTGTGTAATTAAATTATGAAAAATTTGTACAAAACTCATCTGAAGAAAAAGGCACAAAAGCTTATAATGTGGATGAAGTGTGCTATCAATTTCTTTTCTAATGATTGCTTTCTTTCCTTGTTTCTGCCATAGTCCTCATCAATTTACTCTTCATGTAAACACATCAGTTGAAGCAACAGCTACTTATGAAGAGTGTGAGGGGCATATATAGCGCTAGCTTTTGGAATGAAAGTGGAGATGACGGCATGAGGAAATGAATGGCCTGCAAGCTTGCAAGTCATCTTAATTCCCATCACCGTGCAGCTGCTCTTCTACTAATGCCTTCACAGCCTATTAATGATGCCACCAGGCATATACATAATTCCATGGTGGGCTCCTCCTAGCACTTCAAACTCACTTTTTTTTTTGGAGAAATTACTCTGTGCGCATTTCAGGCGTAGAGCTACGTCCAGACGCCAATAAAATTGTTACATTTGGTTTGCCTACATTGAAGATGACGACGTGGATAGTCCGCTTAGACTACCAGCTTGATTTTAATCTGTCTTGTCAGCCCGATCGGAGGAGACCCGACACCCGCCCGCGCAGAGGTAAAGGTAAAAAGGTGAAATGGGGGAAAATTTTAACATTTCAAGCGCCTATTCGATTTTCAATTTCTAGCATTCGCAGTTCTCCGAGGTTCGTGCAAAAAATTCTCCTTGCAACTCCTTCCGGCTTTCTCTTCTGCGCAAATGGAGTCACCTGCAAAAAAAAAAAAAAGGTTGGTTTGTTGCTTGTGTTGTAAACTGTGTTTTTATTGCGTACAATAGATTAATCATTTTCTCTACTAATGCACTACATATTTTCTGTGTGTGCTCAAAATTAAAACCCTAACATTTTAATATAAATACTATGGATCTTAAAAACAATAAACAAGTAAACACACAAAATCATAAAAAACCAAAACATTCTGATAAGGAAAAAAATTAGTTATTTCTTATCTTCTGCATATTTTTAGGATAAATAATACGTGATTTCTTCATATCTTCTACGTATTTTGCTGAAGACTAAAATCCTAACATTTTAATATAAATACTATGGATCTAGAAAACAATAAATAAGTAAACACACTAAACCATAAAAACATGTCTGTAGAATTCAAAAGAAAATTTTTTATACAATCATAATTTGCTATAAAAACAAATTATAACTCTGATGCTTTGTTACGTCCTATGTTGCACCGATACACCTATTTATGAAGGCGTGCTGTATCCGATACACCGATACACGGATACGCCTCCGATACTCCACCGATACGTGTCGGATACTCCAAAGCCGTTTCCAATTAAAATACTATTTAATTTCAAAAGGACGCGCGTATCCGATACGCGTGTCCATTGAAAAACAAAAAGAAATCCGGAAAAAAAAAAGACGTGTCGTATTTACTTCCACGGTTGCGAGCAATATTTTCTCATTTTCGAGATGGATTTGAGTCTCTTGATCATATGAAAATATTAAAAATTATTAATCTTTCACTTGATGAGCCTGAATTAGAAGCTATGATATTTATTGAAGATGATATGGAAGTTCAAAGACAAACCAATGAATAAGATAATTATATCATTCCTTCTATTGAATAGTTGAAACTTCATGTGCTAGATAATTTATGTTTATGCTTTTGTTGTTGTACTAGACATTTAATACTTACTTATATTTTGATATTATAAGTTATAATGCTACAAATGATGTTGTTGCCATTTTTTTATAATTTCAAATATTATATTTTGATTGCTTTCTTAATTTTTATGTATGATTTATAAATTATAATGCCGTGTCCGTGCCGTACCCGTATCCTGTATTTTTAAGAATTGACGTGTCCCGTATCCGTATCGTATCGTATCCGTGTCGCCGTATCCGTATCGGTGCAACATAGGTTACGTCTGAAGCCCCTGGCAATTTTTTTCTGCTTAGTATCATCTGTATGCTGCAAAAGTTAAAAATTAAGAAAAATAGAATGTATGACATACTTTCAGAAAAGAAATTAGAAATAGAAATTTTTAATCATTTCATATTATCATAGTTGAAATAAGCTATCTTCTATGAAATATATTTTAATAGTAGGACTTGGGACAGTGCGGCATGAAAGGCTATGGTTAGCAATTATAAAACTCGGAGTGCTAACTCCAACATTCCCTTAATTCCATGAAAGAAAATCTCACTCAAAACACATACTCTTTCTCACTCTCTCCACTTCTTTTGGTTTCCTTTTTCTTCCCTTTTCTGGGGATTGAAAGAATCTCTTCATTCCATCTCTTCAAAAAGGAAGAAAACACTTATCATGAAACCAAGCCATAGCCGGCAGATTTGACGGGCTAACATCGAAGACATCATATACTTTTCAAGCCAATATTCAACTAAAACAATGACATAAAAGTTGCAAAAAAAAGAAAAAGTAGCTTACTGGCAATCCCTTAATTCCTTCTTCAAGTCAACCTTATCTCATCATTTGGTCTTCTCATCCTTTCTCTCTTCTTTTTCTCTTTCTTTGCATGCTTCCCCTCCCCCAATCCCCACCACTATCTCTTTTCATAAGCAAGCGTCACTTAGTCATGACTTTCTATTTAAGAAAGCAAGTACTTGCTCACTTTGGCCTGTTCTGAGTTAGTGGTAACTATACCATGAAGTTTCAGCAGTTGGAATTAGCCTTTTTGAATAAAAATTCCTCAACGTCTTCTTCCTCTTCGTCTTCCTTGACTCTTGGATTTAAGCGTCTTCGGCCGGTCGTACCGGCTGCATCCACTGTCAAGCCTGTTACTTCTCTGGAACTCAAGAGCTTCAGCTTCTCTAAGGCTTCTTCCGCACCTCTGCAACATCAACATGTCACTCTGGTAATTTCTCTCTCTCTCTCCCTCTTCATCTCCAAATTAATGCAAGTGATAGTTCTAAAATAGTTGAGTGAAAATTAATTTTATGAAAATTGTTGTAATACTATATATTCTTTTCCTCAAAAAAAAAAAATATCAGTTATTATGATATTAAATTATAATAAAACATATTCACCAACAAAATTACAACAATAAATTATATGTATGTATGTATGTCTAAAGCTTGGTTTAAAAGCAGTCAGGAGGGGGAACAAGATGGAACCCAACTCAAGAACAGATAAGGAAACTAGAGTCACTCTACAATAGCGGGATGAGGACACCGAACGCCCAGCAGATCGAGAAGATAACTGCTGAGCTGATCAAACATGGAAGAATTGAAGGAAAGAATGTCTTCTACTGGTTCCAGAACCATAAGGCAAGGGAAAGGCAGAAGCAGAAGCGCAACGGTCTCCTCAGCCCCTCCTTGCCACTGGACTCAAACTTCTCTGAAACAAAGGCATGCTTATACATGCACACAATTTCTAACTAAGAAAATAAGATACCTATATATACATATATCTTGTTCTAATTAGAAACGTTAACTGGTGCTATTGTAGGGAGCTGAAAAGAAGAAGGAGAGTAGAGATGGGAGAAGCAAGAGAAGAAGCAGGAGTTGGGGAGTTGAGCTTGATCAGATTATTGAGTGCGGCGGTGATGACAGAGTAACACTCGAGCTCTTCCCTTTGCACCCGGAGAACATTAATGGAAATAACTACTTTTAAATATATAAATCAGCTTATGGACGATTGTTGTAGTTTTTAATTTGTTTGTTTATGAGATTATGGTGCGTTGTAGATAGCTTTTTCCTTTTTATAACCATATCGTTTCTGAAAAAGAGAGTTGAAACAATTCAAAATAACTTTTAAAACTCTATTTTTTTCACAATAAAATCACAACAAATTTTACTGAATCATCTGAAACTATAATCATCTGGATCTTAAGTTGTCAAGATTCTGCTGCTGCTGAATTCCAGTAGCTGACTCTGCAAAAGAAAACATATTTGGATGCTTAATTATTTGAAGTCATGCTGCTCTTTTCCAAGGCCTGACAGTGCTGAACTTTTTTTTTTTGTTTGTTTGAAAACAAGGTCGCGCGTGGGAAGGTTAGGGAGACATATTCATTATCTGTCTTTTTCATATGTTTAGTAAAGTTAATATAATTTAGCGAATTTCAAGTAAAATTGATGACAGAAAGAAAAAAAAAAAAAAAAAAACTTGTTATCCATTGGTCATGACTATGATCATAATGAAAATTTTTAAAATTATATATCCATCATGCATCATTTATTTAACATAAAAATTTGTATTTGTCAAGATACAAATCACAATGTTCAAATTAAATTAATGATAATGGGAACTTCTTGATAAAAATTTTATTTATTGCATGAAAGTTGGAAGAGTTGGAAGCTTTCATAATCTAGTTGATAAATGCATTTTAAAGAAGAGCATTCCACATAATGTTTTTGTCCGAAAGTTGAAAACTTTCACGATTTAATTAAGTTGCACTTAATAAATTTAAATAAATATTTTATCTTCTTTTTTCGTTTACTTAATCCTCAAAGTCAAAGGTTATAAAGATAGAAGTATAGAATGGTGAGAAGCAATCATGAGAGAGAGACAATCAAAGAAGAGTTATAAATTTTACTACACACTCTATTGTGCTGGTTCACTACCTCTCTACTGATATACCGCTTATATGCGATGGTTGATAAAATTAATAGATGGTAGAGTTAAAGGTGATGGCTGGCCAATTTGTTAGGCCAACGCTTAGGAGAAGATCTCCTTTCATGCTTGATGTGCAGCCTCCTCTTTCTTATTTTCCTTTCTTCCAATCCTTTCTTCACTAAGGATTAAGTGTCCTTTTCAAACTATAGCCTCTTTTTTTGTGGGTTGGGAGAGGATGAATAGACTGGAGGCTCAACACCCCAAGAAAGAGAGAGCATTCAAAGGTTATGATTTATGTAGATCAATGCAAAATAAAGGTTGAGTTGTGTTAGATCCTCTCTCTCTCTCTCTCAAGATATGAATCAAGTTAGAAAGTACTATAGCAAGGAAGCAAGGGAGACACTATAATGTTGCTAACGAAGAACATAGAGTGGGATAGTCATAAGGATCTTGATGAACCATCTTCTTCCCCTCTCTTGAAGAAGGTAAAAGAGGAGAATGCAAGCACGAAGGAAGAAGTTAATTGTTGCAGAGTTGTCAACTTAAGTGATCTACATCTGATACATCATGCAAAAATTATCTTGATCGGGCACGAATTTCGAGGCAAAAGGTAGTTGGAAACTTCAAAAATTAAATCCGGGAGCGCCTAAACTCCGATTTCAGCGAGCTTACAGTCAAACTGAGCGTCTCGGAAATACGAACTCAACGACACCAAGATCAACCCAATCCGAGCCCAAATGAGTCCGAATCAAGGGTTCAAAGCACTGTTGGAAGGTTCAAACCACAATTTGAGTTACCAAAAGGTCTCTGATTTTGACGAGCTTATACTCGAATCGAACGGCTCGACGAGACAAATCCAACGAGTCCAAGATCATCAAATTCCGACATCATTAAGGCTTTCAAATGACAAACGAACGGTCCATGATCAAAGGATTCGATATCGGCCGTCCATTCAAAATCCTCCCAATTTGCCCTTGATCTCACGCCTATTTACCGGCTATGCCACTCCAGAAAAACTATAAATAGAGCCCTCATTCTACACCAAGAGGGGGAAGGAAAGAGAGAGAAGAAGAAGAGGAGAAAGGGGAAAAGGAGATTCCTCACCTCCTCGACCACCGCCGGAGCTCTTCCTGCTGCCTGAAGACGCCGGAACTCTGCCGGATTTTCAGGAAACGCCGGGAATTTGCACAACTTCCACGTGATGCTGAAATTCTTCCCAATTTGCAACAGAGTTCCCTTCTGACGTTGAAACTCCGCCCAAGGGAAGTCGGAGTTCTCCTTTGTCAACAACAGACGTCGGACTTCTACCCGACGTCGAACCTTCACTCTTCGCTAAGTTTCTACCCGACGCCGGACTTCTACCGGTTATCGGACTTCGCTAGACGTCTACGCCAAGATGGATTTTTTTTCCATTGTTGGACTTCTACCTGACGCTGTCCTACTGATCTTCGTTGTCAAACTACAGTCCTTCCGACCTCCGTCGCCAGTCGACTACGGTCCTCCTAACTTACGTCGCCCGTCGACTACAGTCTTTTCGACATCAATCGCCCGTTGAATACGGTCCTCCTGACTTATGTCGCCCGCCGACTACAGTCTTTTCGACCTCCGTCGCCCGCCAACTACGGTCCTCCTGACTTACGTCACCCGCCGACTATAGTCCTCCGTCGCCAGCTGACTACGGTCCTCCTGACCTACGTCGCCTGCCGACTGCAGTCCTTCTAACAAAGCGAACATGTTAATAGTGATTATTTGTATTTACATCATGTAATGTACTCCATAAGATGTACATCAAGTTAAGACCTTCCACCAAGGAAGGGCCTCATTTGTAATCGACTGCAATACTAGTGGATTCATTCAAACTGGGCTAGGCCCCGTGGTTTTTCCCCCTTTCACAGGGGTTTTCCACGTAAAAATATTGGTGTCTCATAAATGCTAGACCCTCTCTCCTTATCTGATTGCGTGCCGGATTTTCGTACAATGCTAAGACGTTAAATATGATATTTCTCTACCGCCGCGAATACTTCTAAATGCAACAGTTTGGCACCGTCTGTGGGAAAGTGATTTCAGACTGGGGGGGCAACTTTTGCTCCAATCTCAAAAGATCACACAAAGCATCAATATCATAAGAAGCAGATGCGGACTGGGGGGCAACTTTGACTCAAACCATGGTCAAATAGATCCTCCAATACCTTCAACATCAAGTTGATATTTCAGGAATATCCGAGTAAATGTGAGGATACTTCAAATCAATTGCAAGTTTTATACAGTCCCTTACTCATTGGGCAAGGTCTTAACATCGACCTCAAAATAGCAGTAACGGTCTAAAGATAGACCATTCTTCACCTTTGATTTGGGATACACGCGGCATTCGCCCCCTCCCAATCAAGGTAAAATCGATCCCAGAGGGATCTGATTCGGCCTCTTCCACACAGGTTAACGTCGTCGAGTAAAGGCTCCGACATACAACCTCGGATAGGTCTCACATCCTTGGTGGATTCTCTCGGCCTTTTCCACACAGGTTAACGTCGTCGAGCAAAGGCTCCGACATACAACCTCCTCACATCCTTGGTGGATTCTCTCGGCCTCTTCCACACAGGTTAAAGTCGTCGAGCAAAGGCTCCGACATACAACCTCGGAAAGGTCTCACATCCTTGGTGGATTCTCCCTACCTCTTCCACACAGGTTAACGTCGTCGAGCAAAGGCTCCGACATACAACCTCGGATAGGTTTCACATCCTTGGTGGATTCTCTCGACCTCTTCCACACAGGTTAACGTCGTCGAACAAATGTTCCGACATACAACCACTACAGGAAAACACGCGAATACCGTCGGATAGGTCTCACATCTTTGGTGGATCCAATATCGGTTAACATCATTGAGCAAAGGCTCTGATAAACAACCTCGGATAGATTATACATCTTTGGTTAACGTCACTAGAATGCCGTCAAGGGACTTCCATTTAACTTCTCCACAAAGTTAGAAAATTCTACCTGATGTTGAATTTCCTCTTGTCGCTGAATTTTTGCCTTGCAGGACTTTCATCGGAATTCTGCCCGTCAATGAATTCTCGTCGGTCTTCTACCAGACGTTGAACTTCTACCCGACGTCGGACTTCTGCTCGTCAGCGGACTTCTACTCGTCGTCAGACTCCTGCTCGTTGACGAATTTTCGTCGGTCTTCTACCCGACGTTGAACTTTTACCCGACGTCGGACTTCTGCTCGTCAGCGGACTCCTACTCGTCATTAGGGGTGTCAATTCGGGTCAACCCGCCAGGTTCGGGTCGAACCCGACCCGACCCGTATCTAAACGGGTCAACCCGAACCCGACCCGTTTTTACAAACGGGTCGAACATTTCAACCTGGACCCGACCCGGCCGGGTTGCCGGGTTGACCCGACCCGACCCGCGACCCGGCAGGGTTCTTCCAATCTCTTTTCTTTTTTTTTTTTCAAATTTGGTAAACGTGCTCTCAAAATTGATCCCACCTTGAAGCGACTGGAGACGGACGGTTGTGCAGAAACTTGATAAAGTTGCAACAACTAGTGTTGATACTTTCCTTCATCTTGTAAAACACGCAAAGCAGGAGCATCAGAGCATCATAGATTTTTTTTTTTTTGGAAGGAGCTTCAGAGATTCAAAAGCAGCAGCTTGAGCTGCACGGAGCTCGGAGCATGTGAACAGGATCCTTGCCTAAAAAGTAAAAATGATCTTATTGGGCGGAGCAAGTCAGCAAGGATAAGGAGCTTGTTATGGAGTGGTTGAGTAATCCATTAAATGAGCATCGGGGAGCTCATTTGAACAGAAACATTTTTTTATTTTTTTTTAAATTAAACGGGTTTACGGGTTGACCCGGTAACCCGCCGGGTCAACCCGACCCGACCCGTTTGATTAAACGGGTCAAATCTGTGAACCCGAACCCGACCCGTTTATCAAACGGGTCGGGTCCGGGTCGGGTTGTCGTGTCGTGTCAAATATTGACACCCCTACTCGTCATCGTATTTTTGCTCGTCGATGAATTTTCATCAGTCTTCTGCCCAAGGGCGGACTTCTACCCGACGTCGGACTTCTGCTCGTTAGCGGACTCCTACCCGACGTCGTACTTCTCCATGTCGTCGGATTTCTGCTCGTCAGCGGACTTCTACCCGACATCGGACTTCTGCTCGTCAGCGGACTTCTGCTCGTCGTCGGACTTCTGCTCGTCGACGAACTTTCGTCGGTCTTTTACCCGACGTTAAACTTCTACTCGTCGTCGGATTTCTGCTCCTACGCATCGTCAGACTTCTGCATGCCGTCGGACTACTACCCGTCGTCGGACTTTTTGCTCGTCGACGAATTTTTGTCAGTCTTCTACCCGACGTTGTGCTTCTACCTTCTGCTCGTTAGCGGACTCCTACCCGACGTCGTACTTCTCCCTGTCGTCGGATTTCTGCTCGTCAGCGGACTTCTACCCGACATCGAACTTCTGCTCGTCAGCAGACTTCTGCTCATCGTCGGACTTCTGCTCGTCGACAAACTTTCGTCGATCTTTTACCCAACGTTGAACTTCTACCCTGTCATCGAATTTCTGCTCATCAGCGGACTTCTACCCGACATCGGACTTCTGCTCGTCAGCGGACTTCTGCTCGTCGTCGGACTTCTGCTCGTCGACGAACTTTTGTCGGTATTTTACCCGACGTTGAACTTCTACTCATCGTCGGATTTCTGCTCCTACGCATCGTCGGACTTCTGCTTGTAAGCGGACTTCTACTCGTCGTCAGACTCCTGCGCATCATCGAACTTCTGCTCGTCAGCAGACTTCTACTCGTCGTCAGACTTCTGCCCGTCGACGAACTTTCGTCGGTCTTCTGCCCAATGCCGTACTTCTACCCGACGTCGGACTTCTTCATGTTGTCAGACTTCTGCCCGTCGACGAACTTTCGTCGGTCTTCTGCCCAAGGCCGTAATTCTACCCGACGTCGGACTTCTTCATGTCGTCAGACTTCTGCTAATCAGCGGACTTCTTCATGTCGTCAGACTTCTGCCCGTCGACGAACTTTCGTTGGTCTTCGGCCCAAGGCCGTACTTCTACCCGATGTCGGACTTCTCTTTGTCGTCGGACTTCTCCTCGTCGGCAGACTGCTACTCGCCATCGGCTTCTCGCTTGAATGCTATTTGCAACGAACCCTCTGAACGCGCAGTTGGACGATCTTCCACGATGGAAACATCTTTGGTAGAAGTGTGATCACCCATTTTTTGCCTCGCGAGAATCCACCAGGAAGAAATCCCGTAGGCTTCTGCACGCGAGGAGGGGCGCTATTCGAGTAGGAAAAAATTTCAACTCGCAAATAACGGAAGCCTAAACCGTCAGTAAGCCGGAGGGAGAGGAAGAAATCCCGTATGCTTCTGCACGCGATGAGGGGCGCTATTCGAGTAGGAAAAAATTCCAACTCGCAAATAACGGAAGCCTCAATCGTCAGTAAGCCGGAGGGGGAGGAAGAAATCCCGTAGGCTTCTGCACGCGAGGAGGGACGCTATTCGAGTAGGAAAAATTTCAACTCGCAAATAACGGAAGCCTCAACCGTCAGTAAGCCGGAGGGGGAGGAAGAAATCCCGTAGGTTTCTGCACGCGAGGAGGGGCGCTATTCGAGTAGGAAAAAATTCCAACTCGCAAATAGCAGAAGCCTCAGCCGCCAGAGAACCGGAGGGAGCAAAAAAGAGAAGTTGCAAATTTTCTAAAGGCCTAGGAGGCCTATTTATAGGTTCTGGAGAGAATGGGGGGGAGTTATTACAATTTTTGGATTTCCTTATTTTTCTAAAATTTTTCTGAATTTTTTCGGAATTTTTTGGATCCAAAAAGAACAAAAAACACTTAATTTCACGCATGTGGGGCCCACTTGAGGTGGTGGGCCGAACGGCCTCCTCCCCACCGTCGAAACGGCGCGTCCAGCGCACCAATCCGTGGGAACTAGGCGTATATTGCGGCATGTGCATACGGAAGCGCGACAACACGCGCAACAGTCGGCCGCGGCAGCGGCCGGCGCGCGCGGCAGCGGCCGGCGCGCGGCAGCAGCGGCAGGCGCAGCGGGTGCCAGACCGCGGCAGCACCTGGCTAGCCCGGGTTAGCACGGGTGCGGGTGTGGAGCACCGCGCGGGTCCAGCCGCGCGCGGTCAAACCGCGCTCCGCGCGGCTCCTTCCGCGCGGTTCCGCGGGAGCTGTTGCCGGCGAGCGGCGGCAGGCGGCGGCCGGCCGGCCAACTGGCCGGTTCGGCCGCCTACATGTGTCCGGGCCCAATTTTTGGCCCGGACGGTCTGATTCGAACGTTTTTTGGGTCCCCGGACACGTTTTTCGATGTTTCGGACTCAATTTTGTAACTTTCGGAGCTCAACGAAACCTCTATGATGAAGTTTCGAGAAACACTTAATTTTCGGAGCACAATTTTTGGTGTTTTGGCCAATACAAATTTTTGAAACATATATTTTCGGACTCCTGGAGCCTCGACGTCCGAAAATAGGGGGGCAACTGATACATCATGCAAAAATTATCTTGATCGGGCACGAATCTCGAGGCAAAAGCTAGTTGGAAACTTCAAAAATTAAATCCGGGAGCACCTGAACTTCGATTTCAGCGAGCTTACAGTCAAATTGAGCGTCTCGGAAATACGAACCCAACGACACCAAGATCAACCCAATTCGAGCCCAAATGAGTCCGAATCAAGGGTTGAAAGCACTATTGGAAGGTTCAAACCACAATTTGAGTTACCAAACGGTCTCTGATTTTGACGAGCTAATACTCGAATCGAACGGCTCGACGAGACAAATCCAACGAGTCCAAGATCATCAAATTCCGACATCATTAAGGCTTTCAAATGACTAATGAACGGTGCATAATCAAAGGATTCGATATCGGCCGTCCATTCAAAATACTCCCAATTTGCCCTTGATCTCACGCCTATTTACCGGCTATGCTACTCCAGAAAAACTATAAATAGAGCCCTCATTCTACACCAAGATGGGGAAGGGAAGAGAGAGAAGAAGAAGAGGAGAAAGGGGAAAAGGAGATTCCTCACCTCCTCGACCACCGCCGGAGCTCTTCCTGCCGCCTGAAGACGCCGGAACTCTGCCGGATTTTCAGGAAACGCCGGGAATTTGCACAACTTCCACGTGATGCTGAAATTCTTCCCAATTTGCAACAGAGTTCCCTTCTGACGTTGAAACTCCGCCCAAGGGAAGCCGGAGTTCTCCTTTGTCAACACCAGACGTCGGACTTCTACCCGACGTCGAACCTTCACTCTTCGCTAAGTTTCTACCCGACGCCGGACTTCTACCTGTTATCAGACTTTGCTAGACGTCTACGCGAAGATGAATTTTTTTTCCATTGCTGGACTTCTACCTGACGCTGTCCTACTGATCTTCGTTGTCAAACTACAGTCCTTCCGACCTCCGTCGCCAGCCGACTACGGTCCTCCTAACTTACGTCGCCTGCCGACTACAGTCTTTCCGACATCCATCGCCCGTTGAATACGGTCCTCCTGACTTATGTCGCCCGCCGACTACAGTCTTTTCGACCTCCGTCGCCCGCCAACTACGGTCCTCCTGACTTACGTCGCCCGCCGACTACAGTCTTCCGTAGCCAGCTGACTACGGTCCTCCTGACCTACGTCGCCTGCCGACTGTAGTCCTTCTAACAAAGGGAACATGTTAATAGTGATTCTTTGTATTTACATCATGTAATGTACTCCATAAGATGTACATCAAGCTAAGACCTTCCACCAAGGAAGAGCCTCATTTGTAATCGACTGCAATACTAGTGGATTTATTCAAACTGAGCTAGGCCCCGTGGTTTTTCCCCCTTTTATAGGGGTTTTCCACGTAAAAATCTTGGTGTCTCATAAATGCTAGACCCTCTCTCCTTATCTGATTGCGTGCCGGATTTTCGTACAATGCTAAGACGTTAAATATGATATTTCTCTACCGCCGCGAATACTCCTGGATGCAACAACATCAAAGTAATATTTCGAGCAAAGTTATGATTTTTCTATGTTGAGTTTATATTGAATGCAAAAAAAAACAAAGAAAATTGTTAGTGACCATATATTTATGTCGGGTAAGTTATCAGTTTCTAAGGTAAGGAAGAGAAAATTCAATTGAAAGGAAAGATTTTGTTAGGTAAATTATATTATTAAAGAATAAATTGTGGAAAAAAGCAAATATTCGTTCTTGATGATAATTGAGATATTCTTCTTATGTTATTATGAACAGTTAAAGTTTCTCATACCGAGAAAAATATTAGAAGAGAAAAATAAAATGGATAATTTATAAATTAAGTGTTTTTGTTCCATTCAATTGTTTTCATGTTTTTTTAAATTATTGCAATTATCATGTCTTACATGAATGATATTAATGGTTCAATTGCTTTCATGTTCCTATTTATTTTATTAGAAGGTAAATTAGTATTTTATTGAATATATTGTATAGATTACTATAAAAGGTAAATTAGTATTTTATTGAATATATTGTATAGATTACTATAAAAGGTATGGGAAATTAAATACTGAATTATGATCTAGGTGAAATGGAAGAATTAATTAAATATGAAAAATATATATGCATGAAAAATACATGAGTTCACTCTCGTATGGTACTAGCTTGGGAAGTAACGTACCCGTGCACGTTATATAGAACTTAAAAAGGAAATGAAAATGGTTGTACCTTTATTGGTATATTTTAGACATTGCTCTTGTACTAATTAAATTGGAAAATGTTTATGATGAAAATGAATATAAATTGGAAAATGAAACAATGTTAAATTTTTTATGATGAAATGTATATGAAATGAAAATGTACATAGAAGATATAAAAGAAAGAATGAATGAAATGAATAATGATATGAAGTATACTAAATATTTTATGATATGAAGTATACTTAATGTTATATGACTATTTATATAAATTTTAATATTGTATTTTAAATGAGAAAAAGAATATGCATTTTATTTTTGTACATGTATAATTATTATGCATATATAAATGTTTTCCATTGAGTTTATTTTATAAACTCAACTCATTAAATTCAATTATTTTTAGGTAAGTCTCCAGAGAATTAAAAAATGGCCAAAAAGGAAGAGTATATCTATAAAAGATAGCGCACCAATAAAGATAGGTAAATTATGACGGATGTAAATACTTAGGCTTCGTTTGGGACAGCTTTCTTCGTGCTTCTTAAAGCAGCTTTCTAGTTCTAAAATTTTAACTTTTGAACTAGAAAGCTACTTTAAGAAGCAGGAAGAAAGTCATCCCAAACAAAACCTTAGTTTTGACAAAAGTGGTATGAATGGAGTTATGGAATATTTTTGTAATTGTGACTCTTCGGTTGTATTGAGAAGTTTTATGTTAATTTGCTTATGAATAATATTATTTTTTCTTTAAACTAAATTGTACAATAAAAAAAGGATTGTTTTTGTTCACGCTGAAACGGTCTCTGCCGGTCCAATTTAACAGCGCGAAGTCGCTCTCTCGAGAGTTCACCTAGGCGATCGATGAGACGCGGCCTCTCGCCGTTCTGGTCTCCTCCCTCGTCTCTCAAGCGCTCCTCCTCCTCCTACTAATCTTACAATCCAACCCTAACCTCATCATCCCCTCCCCTCTTTCCCAAACCCTCATTACTCTCCTTCATCTCTTCTCTTCCCCCAATCTAACCGCCGCCACCTCTCACCTTCCCCTCAAACGTAAGCGTCGTCTAGAAATTGATGAATTGGAAATACAGGAGGAGGAGGACGACGAGGAGACAGAAGAAGAAGACAACGATCATCGAATCATTGAAGAAATGACCCCCTGCAGTGCCCTCGCCCCTCATCCCAATCCTGATCACTTCAAGCTTCACTTCGGGATGCGCTCGGCTACCTTTGACTGGCTTGCCAGTCTGCTCGATCCCCTCATCGACTCCCGTGACCCCAGCGGCTCCCCATTCCGATTACCGACCACCACACGCCTCGCTCTCGCCCTAGCCCGCCTCTCCACTGGCGCTGACTACGCTGACCTTTCCTCCCGCTTCTCCGTCTCCGAGCCTGCCGCCCGCTTCTGCACCCGACACCTCTGCCGAGTCCTCTGCACCAACTTCCGCTTCTGGCTAGCCTTTCCCTCCTCTCCTGAATTACTTCGCCCTGTCTCCTCCGGCTTTTCCTCCCTTGCGGGCCTCCCTGGCTGCTGCGGTGCTTTAGCGTCCGCCCGCTTTCACCTTCACCGAGGCCCAGCCACTGCCTTTCTCGTTGCCGACGTTTCATCCAGGATCCTAAGCTTCTCTGTCAAGTTCCATGGCGAACGCTCGGGCTTTGAGGTTCTCAAGCAATCCTCTTTGTATAAAGACGCCATGGAGGGGCGGCTCCTGGGGCCGGAGCAATACCTTGTTGGAGATGAAAGTCAGAACCTTTATCCTTGGTTGATGGTTCCCTTTGCAAAGCCAGTGCCGGGGTCTTGTGAAGAGGACTTCAATTTGGCACTTCGTGTGATGTGCTGGCCAGCGAGAAGAGCAATCTACAGCCTCCATAACTGGAGAGTTTTGAGCCGGCTGGAGAAGGAGACTGCTAAGGTGGCCGTTGCATTTATTGGGACTTGTGCTATACTTCATAATATTTTACTGATGAAGGAGGACGATTCGGCACTGGCGGATGTAGGTGAGGAGTTCTTATTGAGTTCTGAGCAATATATGAATGAGGAAAAGCATACTGCTGACAAGAAGGCTATCTTACTTAGGAGTACTTTGGCTGTGAAAGCAAGGGAATCTGGAACACTTTAAATTCGGTCTTCAGTAGACACTGGTGATTGCTTGATTCAACTCTTCTCTAATACCCAATTCTCTAAGGATTCATTGAAATATGTTTTATTTATGTTTTTTTTCTGCTGAAGTATCAGGATTTATCTGAAGCATTTTTTTTCTTCAGACAACTATAGTTTGTTTTATTTACTTTCAATTATAAGTAGGTAGATCTGACATCTTAGAAGAGATTGCATGTCTTCAATTGGCTGAATTGTTTTTACTATCATCTCAATACCATTTACTATACTTAAATTTCTGCTATTAAGTTATGGTATTATAAAGTGTTTTGCATGGCTGATTAAATAATCCTTTATCTGTTTTATGCATGTAAAGGAAGATTTAAAACATATGCATGAATTAAATAGTTTCACGCTGTAGTAGTTTTCCCACAATATATATGTAGTTATAGGAGTAGGGGGAAGTAATTAATTTAACCACTTTATTTAGTGTTAGTGTTAATCATTTAGATTAGATCTGCAAAGCCTTTCGAAATATGCAGAAATAGGTGATAATATATTGTTATATGTGTGCTTTCTAGGTTTTGGTAAGCACTCTTCTTCTATTCCTTGATGTCAACTAATGCCCTTTGCATTGACTTCTTGCAGCACCTGTAAATTTGTTATTGCTTATCATTTCTGTTATGCTAATTGGCTTACTAAATACTTTCATGCAAATCATATAAATGATTAATGGATGATATAATGTGATTTGACATATGTAATAATAGTGCTAAAATACTATCATGCTCTCTAACGGCTACACTATGGTTAATTGCTAAAGGTGAAGATGGTAAAGAAAACTTAAAATTGATATTTAGTAGATTTCATAAAGTTTTCTTTTTATAGTAGAGAAATCACACAAATATGACATGCCAATCATATGGACAAATAACCTTTTAAAGAGAACTATTCTAAATGACTTAAATATTAATTGCAAGGGCACTTCTCCTTTCAACAATATAAATGAATTTTTTAATTTCGCATTTATTTGAAAACTCTTATTAAGACTAAGCCTTTCAGAACATTTATGCAATTTTATTTTTGTCTATGAGTTTCTTTTTACTGATTTGTAAATTAAGAAAAAAATAAAGGACTAAAAATAAAAGTGATATCAGTTTGATTTATAGAGATATTTTTGTTAATTAGTTCCTCATGGGTTAAATGATCAAATTCTTCAATTGATTTATCAACTTTAGTAGTCATAAATTGTTAAAGGCAGTCAATAATATATCCAAGTTTTAATTGAGTTTTAGGTTGATATGATCTTAAGTTCAATTTTATTTTTAGTTGATTTTTAATTGAGGTTTAAATTTAAAAATTTTTGCTCACTCAAATTAAGTTTTTTATTTACATTTTGACTCTTGCTCAACTTTAGGAATTATTGCTTTCTCAAATTTAGTTTTTGGTTTAAATTTTGACTCTTGCCCAATTTTAGGTTCTAGTTTAGAGTCATGAATATGTTCTAATATAGGTTCTCTTTAGCATCATTAATGATTTTTTCTCAAGTTGATTTGACCCCAACTTATGATTAGCTCGAAGTCATTCAATAAGATCTTGAACCAAGCCAAGTCTAGTGAAATTTTGGCTCAATTTGATCTCGATTTGATCCAACTATGTCTCATTAACTTTGATTCAATCCAAAACTCAATCTGATGTTGATCTTTTTTATCTTTTAAGATAAATTCTTAATCTAACATATATAATTAAAGGGTAATATATGTACATACGCGTACGTATGTATAAACACACACATTTGTACATAAATGTTTATTTATATTTTGAGCTGATCTCGAGCCAACGTGCTATGATCCAAGCACAATTCGAATTTGACTTGAAGATCAGAGTATCAGACCAAGCCAAAATTTGGCTCTTGGCTCATCTTATTTAGAATTCAATCTTTAATCTTCGAGCTTAAATCTTAACCTGAGTTTTGGTATAGATTCATGTAAGCAAAATAGATTTTAGGATCATTTTGTAGTTATAAATCTAGTTTACTATTGAATCAATTGTTTAAAGGATATTTATGAAGTGTGGTTTACTCAATATAATTGGATTTTGCCATAGATAATTTTTTGTGGCTTTGATGGACTTAAGAGGAGATGCAAATGATTTTTTTTGGGGATATTGATGAAGGGTGTGACAATCTTAACTGAGGATAATTGTAATATAACTTATTCTCTAAAGTTTTTTAGAAGGCCTCATTTAATGCTTTTTAGAGAATTATAGTTTAGTTCATGTTTAATTTGTTGTTTAAGGCATTTAATGAAACATATGTTGATAAAAAGTAATTTATAGCCTGATAATTTTTCCTTACAAGATCTTTCTAGGTGAATGGATGGTATATGCTAAATTAGTTGTTCAAGTATATTAACGTCATTGTGAGATTGTTGAAATAATGGTACTACTAATAATTACTCAAATACTAATAACCAGCTAGTCGATCAGGGTTTCATTTTTCAAACCCTACAAACTTAGTTATCTCTTAGAAGTAATCATATTTATTGATCTTTCCCTATTCAAAGATTTGGAATTTAAATTGACTTAATTCTCTTAATATATTTTTTTTTCAATTAGAAAATTTTTATTCATGGCAATCAATGATCCCTGCTAAGCATACATGATTGAAATGTTTTAATCACTTTCAACGCCTCTTCATAGTTTAATTTCTTGATTTTATGCCAAAATACATATCTGAAACTTCTGATTCACTATTGATGATCTGTCTTAGCTTTAAAGAAAACGAACTACTAAAAATAACCCTTTTAGGAAGCACTGAAGATGTTACTGGTTAGGAGTATTTTAATCAGATACTTTTTAACTAAATGGATGGTTAAATATAATAGACAGCAGTGTTATTCCTATATTTGGAGTTCAACTTTCTAAATGCTTATGAACCTAGCTATTATTTCTGTCAAACATGAAGGACTTGCTTGCTGTTAACCTTAATGAAGTAGGAGTTAGGAGGACATCAGGACATGGAAGATTTATTAGAGGCATGACCGTCGATCTACGGGCACGATTTCACCGCTCTACTTTTGATTTTCGCATTTATTATTGATGTATTAGTTTTTATTTATGAATGATTTTCTATTTTGCCCTTACTTAAGGGCTTAGATATGTGTAAGCCCTAGGGGCATTCTAGTACTTTTATTTTTCTTATTGTATGGGCTATTTAAAGCCTCCATCTTTTTCTTTGAGGATTAATGAATGAATTAGAAGAAAATTCCTGCACACGTGTTCTTTGAGTAGTGAGAGTTCCAGGAGAGAGCTTTGGAGAAATCTCTAAGGAGGGAAAACGGATCACCCACCAACCTTGAAGACGGCCGAATTCATGGTTTGTTTTATCGTTGTTTTTTTTTTTTCTTTCAATCTCCTTTCCTCCTAGCCGTCGGATTCCCTTGCCACCCCCCACCTTGCCACTGGCCAACTTCCCCCACCAACCCATCTCTCCTCCACACCCAAACCGGCCCTCCCTCTCCCACCACCAAGCCATTCAACCCAACCCCTTGCCCCTCTTACCGCCGGCTCCACCACCCTTTTCACCGTCCCCCTCCTTCATCCCCACCGACGGCCCCACCACCACCACCCCAAGCCGCCGGCTCCCTCCCCACTCATCCAAGTCGCCGGCATCCCCCCCCCCCCCCCCCCCCCCCCCCCCCCCTGTCCTAAAATAGATTAGTTTGATTTGAAAATTATTTGAATTCAAATTCAAGAGAATTTGAAAGTAAAATTTTTCTAAATTAAAGTGGTCTAAGTTTGGAAAGTCCATTAATTATTAATCAATCACAAATTTCAGATTGATTCTTTAATTAATTCAAATCCCCACACTTTTCTAATTAAAGATGTCTAAATTTGGAAAGCCACTAATTAGTAATCAATCAAAATTTGAGATTGATTATTTAATTAGTTAATCCCCCCCACATACATTGCATCTAGACCCCCCCCCCCCCCCCCCTCTTCTCTCTCTCCTAGCCGAATTTTCTAAAGCCCCACCCCAATATTTCTTTCCCAAAAACCAGCCCCCCAATTTGGAAATATTTCCAAACCCAGCCCTAACCTACCCGCCCTCTTCCCTTACCCCATAACCCACTTAAATTTCTCCCTAATCAAGGAATTTCTATTTGGGAATTAATCTCAGCTTTTCCCTCCAAGATCTTCTTCCAAACTTTAAGCCTAACTCACCCAAAACCTGAACCCAATCTTCCCCAAGCCTTCCCCCTTGGCCGGCCACCTTTCCCTTACCTTCTCCCACTTGGATTCTTGGGAGAAAGCTGTCCCGATCTTCATGTGCTGCTGTTTACACATCTCTACTTTCTGTCCAGAAATTTTTGGATGCTAATAGTGGTTGTCCACCCTTCCAATCCCTAGAGAGCTGCTGTCCAAGACCACCTGTTTGCTGTTCAGAGACTCCAGCAGCAGTTCGCTGCTGTCCAGCCCTTTTGGGAGTGACCGTGGCTGCCTGGAACTATCCGGAATCGCTGTCTAGGGTTGGCTACTTGCTGTCCAAAGGTTCGAGCGTGGATTTGTTGTTGTCCGAGCCGTCAAAAATGCCACCAACGGCTATCCAAGCTTGCAAGAAGGTTGAATCTTAGCAAATGGTGAACTCTTTTCTTCTCTCTTGCCTTCTTCATTGATCCTTGCTGGTGGTTTTATTGGTTGGCTACTTGCTGTCCAAAGGTTCGAGCGTGGATTTGTTGTTGTCCGAGCCGTCAAAAATGCCACCAACGGCTATCCAAGCTTGCAAGAAGGTTGAATCTTAGCAAATGGTGAACTCTTTTCTTCTCTCTTGCCTTCTTCATTGATCCTTGCTGGTGGTTTTATTTGATTCATGCAAAATCTTGCCAAGCTCCGCTAAAAGCTTAGTGTTTAGTAGGAAGTATGTGAGAGATCTTTCATAACACTATTTTTATCGTTAGATTAGAGATTTCTTGTTGAAACATATCTCGTATGCAACGTCAAGAGTAATTGATTATTATGTGGTTTTTACTTTTTCGCGAGTACCTTGGCCTAAGCTTGTGTTTACCGCTCTTTGTGTTTTATTTCACTGTTTGAATCACCATAAAGATTTAATTAATTTGCTCTTACTTATTAAGCGTGCAAAAATCCCAACCTAAGTCAAATTTTCATATATGTCCTGCATCAAGGAGTATTGCGAAAAACTATTGAAAGAAGAATTGAATGAGTCCTAGATGATTACAAAATATATGTCATCTTGTACTAAAGAAATTTAGTTGAGGAAGTGCATATGGATGCACCTAGGAGTCCTATCTAATGTATTTTGAAAAATTATTGTGAAGAGAATTAACAGTGAGAAATTTTGTTGCATTTTGCATTTTTTATATCAAGCATAGCCTTTTATTATAAAATGTTAATTATAGGATGCTAAATGGTGGGAATCTTTAGATTACATGGCTGGCATTTCTTATTTTAAAGAAGCTAAAACGGATGTATTTTTTAGTCTTTTTTGTTTTTATTTTTTGTGCTCAATGCTTTAATTTTGTTGTAAGCCTTAAGTTGAATAGTATAATATTTTATTTTATGGAATATATAGGTGGGGGTTACCGAAAAACCCACCTAGCCATAGATGATATTCTATACAAAATATGATAATCAACTATTTCTTCAAAATAGTTACACTGCAATTGTGGTCCTAATGATGAGATGCAAACCTAATAAACTAATTTTAGTGAATCACTTATGTTTAGTTTTTTGGTATGGAATAATTTCCGTATTAATTGAGATTTGTTTTACCGCTTATATTCTACCTTTTCTTATTTAGTTTTGATATGTCACCAAAAGAATTTAAAAATTTAGATTGGTTTATATGGACTGCTGAGTTATTATAGCTCACTGTAGTTTTACTTTTAGTTTTCATAATTTGGATAATGGAAAGAGTTTGTTGATTAACAGTTCACGATCAGATATGAGTTTATAAGTATTTCTTTATTTTGATTTTTGTACAGTCGTCTCTATGTTATTATTCAATTCTATTGCTTCCATTTATAGCCATGTACTATAGTGTAGATACATTTTGATGAAATGAAAGAAAACTTGTGAATGAGTTTATTTTCAATATTTAGATGTTTTAGTTTCTCTGTAGTCTATTGTTTATTTGAAAGAGATATTAGAAGAGAAACTGAAACATTCTAAAACTAGATATTGAGATTTTTATGTCATAACTCAACACAATAGGAATCCTATTAGGTTGGATTGTGACACTACAGTCCTTCGACCTCTGTCGTCGACTAGTTATGGTTCATCCGACCTTCGTTGTTTGACTATGGTTCATTCGACCTTCGTCACCTGACTACGATCCCCTCGACCTCATCTGTCATATTAGGGTCCCTTTGACCACCATCGCTCGCCAATTTCGGTCCATCTGACCACTGTTGTTCATCGATTATGATTTTTCTAACCTCTGTTGCTGACTGCAACCCTTCCAAACATTGTTCCCCGACTATGGTCCCTTCAACCTTTCTCACCCAATAACTACGATCCTTCCAAGTTCCAACCACCATCGCTTGACTACGGTCCTTCCGACCTCCGTTGCCCGTTGACTACGGTCCCTCTGAGCACCGTCGCTCGACTACAGTCTTTTTGATCTTTATTTCCTGTAGACTATGATTCCTCAGTACACTGTTGTTGACTATGATCCTTTCGACCTCTATCTCCCGACTACAGTCCCTCTGACCTCTATTACACGATAACGGTCCTTCAAACTCATTCGTCAGACCTCCGTCACCCGCAAACTGCTGTCCCTTCGACCTCCATCGCCCACCAACTACGGTCCCTCCAACCTCCGTTTCCCGACTATAGTCTCTCCGACCAAAACCTTCGTATTTTATCGATGAGAGCAGAAGATCAGAATAAGAGCGGGATTCTAGTAGATATCTAGCAGAGCGGCGAGATAATTCTGCGCCAAACACATAAGAAATGAGTATTGAAGGAGGCGGCGGGATGGGGCACTGTAGTAGATGGAAGGATTTGAGTAGGTGACGTGGAGGTCAACACGACAACTATTGTCCTTTCGATCACTGTCGCCCGACTACGATCCCTTCAACCTCATTCGTCTGATTACAGTCCTTCCGACCTTTGTTGTCTGCCAACTATTATCTTTCTAACCTCCGTCCCTCCCAACTACAATCCTTCGACCTCAATCGTCCGACTATGTTCCTTCCGACCTTTATCGCATGCCAACTGTGGTCCTTTCAACCACCGTTGCCTAACAACAGTCCCTTTGAGATTTTGACCTTAATTACCTGACTACAGTACTTCCAACCATAGTTGCCCACTTACTATAATTTATTCAACCACTATAACAACAACGATCCCTCCAACCATTGT
Organism: Dendrobium huoshanense; assembly: GCA_016618105.1. Lineage (NCBI taxonomy): Eukaryota > Viridiplantae > Streptophyta > Magnoliopsida > Asparagales > Orchidaceae > Dendrobium > Dendrobium huoshanense. Next base: position 86,801,342 of record CM028358.1, read on the forward strand.
CGTCTGACAATTGTCCCTTTGATTTCAGTCATCTGGCTACAATCTTTCCGGTCTCCATCACCCGCCGACTACGGCCCTTTGACCTCAGTCGCCCAACTATGGTCCTTCCGACCTCCTTCGACCCTACTATGGTCTTATCGACCTTGGTCATCTATCGACTACTGTCCCTCCGACCTCTGTCGCCTGACTACGGTCCTATCGACCAAATAAACAGGACAAAGACCTCTCAAGAACACCTCTTATGCCATTGGATTCTTTCAATTCCAATCATGTAAAGGTGTTCTATATGATGTATATTTAGTACATTGTATCAAATCCTCCTGAAAATAAGGGCATCATTTGTAATTAATGATAAATACTAATGAAATTATTTCAAATGGGCGTTGCCTCGTGATTTTTTTTCCTTTTCATGATTTTCCACATAAAAATTCTAGTGTCTTTGTGTCTTATGACTCTTGCACTCTCAATTATTTTTGTGTGTGTGTTGGATCTTCATACAAAATTAAGGCATTAATTTCTCTCTCTCTCTTCCGTGGTGAATGTTCTGCTCCGCCATGCAATAAGTTTAATATTTTGCCCTTGTATCTGATTGGATATTATTGCGGTGTATTAAAATTGTTCAAACTGTATACGATAGCAAAGTAGGTTGGTTTATGGGGTTTAATTTGTCCTTATTCCAGTGTTCAAATCTCGAATGTCATTCTCATTCTGTAATTCTTCATAGTAGCACACGCCACAAGCAACATTAAACCTCAATGAACTTTAGGCCCGCAGAATACCATAGGCTCTTTTTGCCCTTGTTTGGATTTGGCTAAATATGAGCAGCTCGAGGTACTTGGTGTTTGGAAAACAATTGCGTCAAAAGTTCCTAATTTGATTTGTAGTAGGACTTCATTGTAGCCCATGTTTCTTCAATATATAATGTGTTTTTCTTACAGTAGGCTATGTATTAAAGTTTTCTTTCATTTCATTCATAGTTTTGCATATTGATTATTTGCCTTATGCTTAAAATTCTAATGTAAATCTTTTTTTTACTAATTAATTATATTGACTTGTGTTCTATGATATTTGCTACCCATATAGAAATTAAGTTTCACATGGAATAGCTCTAGGGTGAAATTCAAGATGTGCTTGCTCATGTATCCTGCTGTTCTGATTGGCGCCAAGGATATTGGATTTCTGATGCCTGAAACTTAGGAATAAACAATATGGAGAAAACTTTGAATGATTAGAACATTATAGAAGATGTGGCGTCAGTTGCATCTTCAGGTACCAGTAAAAACTTATTAGACCTATGATGATCTCATAAGCTTATGTGGGTGATAGTATAAGAAGAACAATAAATAATTTCTAAAGTAGCAGAAGCTTTACCAACAGAACCACTATTTGAAGGTGCTTATTTAGTTGATGAGTTGCTTATTTAGCCAATATCAGCTCATATTGGACTTGAATTGAGCCTTAATGTTGGTCATATTGAGCAAGCTCAAAAAGTATTTGCATGTATGTATGTATGCCTTTTTATTTGAATTATATGTACAATGTACATATATGTGTTGGATTAGTAGTAGGTGAAAATTGATTGAGTATTGAATCAATTTGTAGCTCAGTCAAAGTTCATCAGCCATATATGAAATTCAACCACCATTAACTCCTAAATCAAAAAATGGCCTAGCACTGTGAATGATAGTATTAATAGCCCATATGGTTTTTGTATGGCTCATTATTTTTTTGTGATATCATATGATAGTTTGTTAAGTATTTTCTATAATTGTTTTTATAGCATCCATTAAGATGAAGAATGTCATTAAAGCTTACTTGGAAGATGAGCTTTCAGGGGAATTTTGGCATTGTTTGTTTTTTAGATTTAATCAAATATCTTAATGATGATTAACACAAAATTAAAATTGGATTAGTTTTTATTTATATTTGATATATATATATTATAAATTATATTGTTAATTATCTCATTAATTATTTAAGTACTCTATTATTCGTTAATTATATAATTATTATTTATAGTGTTAATTATATAATTAATAATTTCTATTTAAAATTATATTAATTAAGTGCTAATAATTAATATTTAAATTACATTAATTAAATTAAATTAGATTATATTTTTTTTTTCCAAATATCTTAGCGGGCGTCTTCCGTTTGCTTTTCATCTTCTGTATTTCGTCGATGCTGTTCGACTTCGTTGCTTGGCGTTCGCGTGAGATAGAGTTTTGCACGAGTCGCTTCTTCGGCTCCGTTGTTGCTGTTCGACTTCGAGTCACTTATTCGGCTCCTTCGACGACGTTCCTTTCCTGTCGGATCGGAAGCAAGGACGGGAGCTCGCTGTGAAGGTAACTATCTTTCTCCCATTCGCGCGATTCTTCGGCCAAATCCCGTAAATCCGCCAAATTTATCAGTCTTAACTTTATTATGGAGCGGTAACAAGCCGCCGTCATGAGGGGGATGCCGGTTATCCCTACCGAATATTTAAAATTCAAACGATCTTTTCATCCTCTCTTACCCTTTCCTCTTCCTTCAAGATTCTTCTCGCTGTCTTACGTTCAATGCTCCATCTCAGTCCAGAAGGATGATCTCATCCTGCCTCCCGGCTGCTCTGTTGAAGACCCTCTCGATGACTTCATCTCTCTGCTTAAGAACTCCTCAAGAGTTCTTTCAGAAGTATCTTCTCTTCATTCCCGAGCAATGAAGGCTGGCTTCACTGAATATGGACAGGTTAGCACAACGCTTCTCAATCTCTATGCCAAATGCTGTTCATTGGATAACGCATGTAAGCTGTTTGATGATATGTCTCAAAGAAATGCTCTCAATTGGACGATTCTTCTTACAGCCTGTGTTCGAAGCGGTCAGAATGAATTAGGGCTGACCCTATTTTCTCGTATGCTAGTAGATGGAGTATTGCCTAATTGCTTTACTTTGGCGACTATTTTCAAGTGTTGTGCAAAGAAGAACAATATTCTTGAAGTGGGTAAAAGCATTCATGGATGGATAGTTAGGAATGGAATTGAAAAGGATATTGTGCTGCAAAACTCAATTCTTGACTTCTATGCAAAGAGTGAATCCTTTCAGTATGCCAGAACGGTTTTTGAGATTATGACTGAAAGGGATACTATTTCATGGAATGTTATGATTGGCGTCCATATAAAGTTTGGTGATATGAATGGTGCGTTGGAATTATTCAGAGCATCACCATCTCAGGATGTTTCGAGTTGGAACACTTTTATAAGTGGGCAAATGCAGAATGGATCTGACAAAGCAGCTCTACAGCTTCTCCATCTCATGGCTAAGGTTGGTCCTATGTTTAATCATTATACTTTATCTATAACCCTGGTGTTAGCTGCTAAGTTAGCTCTACTGGATTTGGGAAAGCAGATACACAACAAGTTGTTGAGACTTGGATTTGAGAATGATGCATTTATTAAGAACTCCCTAGTAAATATGTATTCCAAGTGTGGTAGGATGGAAACTTCCTTGACCATATTTTGTGACAGAGTTCAAGGAAATAAGATCTCACAACTTGCACCAGCATTCATAGAACCTCTAGCAAATACAATTTCATGGAGTACTTTGATTGCTGGATTTGTCCAGAATGGGACAACAGAAGAAGCTCTTGTGCTCTTCTGTAGGATGTTATACGAAGGTGTAGCAGTTGATTCATATACTCTCACAAGTATTGCTTCAGCCTGTGCTGATGCAGGAATTCTTGAGCAAGGAAGGCAGATACATGCTTGCATTGAGAAATTAGGGCATGGATTTGATGTCTTCTTGGCATCCGCAATTATTGACATGTATGCTAAATGTGGAAGCTTGGATGATGCCAGGAAAATTTTCGACGGCATAGAATGTAAGAATGTTGTCTTTTGGACTTCGATGATTGTTTCCTATGCCTTGCATGGTGAAGGGAGAGAGGCCATCAGGGTTTTCGAAATGATGCTGGACAAGAAAATCATGCCAAATGAGATTAGCTTTACAGGTATCTTGTCTGCTTGTAGTCATGAGGCTTTGATTGTAGAAGGTTATAAATATTTCAAGTTGATGCAAAAGGATCATGGAATAGTTCCTACAATTGAGCACTTGAATTGCATGGTTGACCTCTTAGGCCGATGCGGTCTACTTGATGAGGCAAAGAATTTCATTTGCAAATACAATCTTAGACATCATAGTGTTGCCTGGAACTCATTGATATTAGCTTGTCGAGTTCACGGCGATATTGAAACAGCAAGATGGGCTTCGGAGCAACTGGTTCAAATTGAACCACATGAAGCTGGATCTTATGTTCTTATGTCTGGTATTTATGCTATTAAAAGAGAGTGGGAAGCGTCCTCAAGGTTGTGGTGTGTGATGAAAAATAAAGGGTTCAAGAAACAGCCAGGCTGTTCTTGGATTCAGCTCAACGACAAGGTTCACTCGTTTGTTGCAGGAGACAAATCACATGCTGAATCTTCGAAGTTATTTTCGCACTTGGAGAAGTTGGGAGATTTAAATGAGTTGGGTTATTCTACCGGGACTAATTTGGTTCTTCATGGTTTAAGGGAAGAACAAAGAGAGGTGGTTCAGTAAACTCCCGAACGAAAATAGCATATGGCATCATCAGCAGCTCAAATTGATTTCCTTTGAGGATCATGAAAAATCTCCGAGTTGGGGGAGATTATCATGAAACAAATAAGTATATCAGCCAAGCTACAGGTTCAAGGATATAGGTTTGATATTATTGAATTAATTGAGTTAGCTTGTATAGTTGAGTAGCTCATTTATGTAAAGCTTAATAATAAATGACCTAGACTACTCAACTATATTAATTCTCTTATTATGTAAACTACATCTTAGTTTAATTCTGTCATACACATTTCTCAGGATTAGAACAATTGATAACAAGCCGTGTGTGTGCTAATATCTTTGACTATAATATGATTTAATTTGTGATTAAACTCATACATTCATTTATATTTGTTATTCATATATTGTACATCTTTCTTCTGTGTGTATGAATGAATGTAACAAGTGGAGCATCAAGCTTGTTATCAACACATTAAAGTCCTACATGGGGTCCTAGTTGGGTACTCATTGGGTAACCATGCTTTACTCGGATGGGCTCCCCCCACCCACGCCCACCCATGGTGTCTTTCGGGATGTCCACCCATACCCACCCATTTTTCATGCTTTTTGAACGCAGTCTGCTACGGACTGATGGCATTGAGGCTTGTTGCCCTTTGCTCTGATTGCAAATTTTCAACCCGCATATCAAAATTTACTGTAATCGCAGCGTGGTTTAGTGTTGCACAATACATAGTAAGAATTACAGTAATATAAGATATACGGTGATTAGCAATGTAAATCAATTTATTCTCCAATGTTGAGTACTCACTCATACCCACACACGATGTCATGAGCGTAATCAATGGGTATGGGTGGGTATGGGTATGGTTACTGTAAAACCCCTTAGAAGCTGATTTTTTTTAGTGCTGTTAGTCCGGACGAACTGGCCTTTATCCCGGACGAACTGAAGAAAATTGTGAAGAATCTGTCAATTTCGTCTGAACGAACATGTAAGGGTCGGGACGAACCGTCGAAATGAACTGAACCCGAGAGTTTCGTCCAGGGACGAAGAAAATTGGAATTAATTTCGTCTGGACATTTTGAGTCCAAAGGAGTTCGTCCCGAGACGAATGGGAATCGTCCGGGACGATCCTGTTTGATAAATATTCGATTTGAGATATTTTGTATCATTTTGAAGAGAGAAAAAGGCAGGAGAGAGAAAGATAAGGAAAGAGAAAGAAGAGGCTTGATTTCGGAGGCCGTGGAGCGCTTTTTGTCCGACGACGCAGTTGGAAGATTTGTTTGTCTCGCAGTAAGGACTCCGAATCCTATTTCTGATTTCGAAGATTTCGAGTTTTGATAATTCTGTGCTCAGTTTTGTGTTTCCGTTACCGAATAAGGCGCATAATTTTGTATTGACGAAAGTTTTATCACACAACTTTTGATATGTTTCTGATATGATATTTCTACACGATTTGAGCATTTTCTGTAAAGTTTCTATAGGTTATTTTGAGTTTTGTGCAATTTTTATCAAATATAAAATTATCAGGATGTTGAAAAATGTTGCTTCAGTACGATAAAAGTCTTTTATTGTTATTTTCTATGATCTGTGGTAATTTGATAAATTTCTGAATTTGTGATTTCTGTGTACATTCCGTGTACTGTCGTTATGCCGCGGATTTCTCGTACGACTTCTGATTTTCTGAATTGATGATTTGAATGATTTAATATGCATATGAATGTGAATATATGATTGAATTATTGATATTGTTACTGCATGATTTTATTGATATTGATTCATTGATACTTGTACATGTCACTCGATACAGTTACTGATATGGATATGGATATATGAATATTTCTACAACAGCACAATGGATATATGGATATTTCTACAACATCACAATGAATATATGGATATTTCTACAACATCACAATAGATATATGGATATGGATATAACAACACTATAGAAACAACGATACATCCAGTGATTGTACTTGTTCAGTAAGACTATTGTATTGAATTGCATGTGTACGGTATTGTTCTATTGATCTCATTATGAATTTATTGACATTGACTTGTATGGATTTCCTGATATGAATTGATCTATTGATTACTGATTGATTTATTGACTACTGATTGATTTATTGATTACCCTACGCATGATTGATATCGACGTATTTTATCCACGAATTTATTGTTAGCGAATTGATTTATTGATATTGACAGATTTATTGTATTGAATTGATTTATTACTGAATAGATTTACTGACGGATTTATGAGTTTATTGTTACTGTACAATTTCATTGATATACGCATCTAGTCACTGAGCATTGATACTGATACTGATATGGATATCGATATTGTATTGACTTATTGATACTATGGACATGGATACTATTGATTCATTGATACAGTCGCTTCATTGATATACCGTATTGAACTGCTGCATGTGATTCATTGACTGATATGGAATAGGTTTTATTGTATTGATTTGATTTCAACTGTTCTTGCGATGTATAGATTTGATCATTTTATGTGATTTCATACCGATTGATGTTATTGACCAGAGATAATTGATTTGATTGATTCTATTGGTACGATATTGATTTAACGGTTATTATCGAGACGACGATTTTTCTCTATCGATTTGATTGTATTCCTACGAGATTTATCGTATGTACTTATTCATGGAGCTTTATGGATTTCTTCCTACTGTTTATCGATTCTTTTACCGATGATTGTGGATTGTATCGATCATGCATTGATTACTGATTTTCGTATCTGCTGCATAGATTCACTGATCATGTGCAACTGACTGATATGAATTTGATTGACTGACATGCATATTGTTTCAGTACCGTGCTTTGATTTCAGTTGTAGGTATTAGGTGACCTGCTGGGCTTTTTGAAGCTCATTATATGTGGTTAACAATTTCAGGTCAGAGCAAGGGAGCAGGAAAGTGGATTGATCAAGACTGTCGACGAATCCTTTCACTATGGATGCCTGGGGCGTCACAATTGATATCAGAGCAAGTGTAGTGAAAGGATTTGATTGATAGTTTGGTAGAATGGATTGTTTCAAGTGCATCATTTACATAGTGAATGACATGTGATTGAATGAACTATATGACCGTATGATTTCCGACGAGTTTTGATTTTGATTCGATTTGATTTGAGTTTTGATTGGACGGATTTGTTTTATTTTGATTTTGCATTCGAACCCTTAAGGGAAATGTCGAGGACGATATTTTTCTTAAGGTGGGTAGATTGTAAAACCCCTCCGAAGCTGTTTTTTTTAGTGCTGTTAGTCCGGACGAATTGGCCTTAGTTTCGGACGAACTGAAGAAAATTGTGAAGAATATGTCAATTTCGTCTGGACGAACCTGTAAGGGTCAGGACGAACCGTCAGGACGAACTGAACCCGAGAGTTTCGTCCAGGGACGAAGATAATTGGAATTAATTTCTTCTGGATGTTTTGAGTCCAGAGGAGTTCGTCCCGGGACGAATGGGAATTGTCCGGGACGATCCTGTTTGATAAATATCCGATTTGAGATATTTTGAATCATTTTGAAGAGAGAGAGAAAAATGCAGGAGAGAGAAAGAGAAGGAAAGAGAAAGAAGAGGCTTGATTTCGGAGGCCGCGGAGCGCTTTTTGTCCGACGACGCAGTTGGAAGATTTGTTTGTCTCGCAGTAAGGACTCTGAATCCTATTTCTGATTTCGAAGATTTTGAATTTTGATAATTCTGTTCTCAGTTTGGTGTTTCTGTTACCGAATAACGCGCATAATTTTGTATTGACGAAAGTTTTACCGCACAACTTTTGATATGTTTCTGATATGATATTTTTACACGATTTGAGCATTTTCTGTAAAGTTTCTACCAGTTTTTTTGACTTCTGTGCAATTTTTATCGAATATAAAATTATCAGGATGTTGAAAAATGTTGCTTCAGTACGATAAAAGTCTTATATTGTTGTTTTCCATGATCTGTGGTAATTTGGTAAATTTCTGAATTTGTGATTTCTGTGTACATTCCGTGTACTGCAGTTATGTCGCCGATTTCTCGTACGACTTCTGATTTTCTGAATTGATGATTTGAATGATTGAATATGCATATGAATGTGAATATATGATTGAATTATTGATATTGTTACCGCATGATTTTATTGATATTGATTAATTGATACTTGTACATCTCACTGAATACAGTTACTGATATGGATATGGATATGGATATGGATATATGAATATATGGATATTTCTACAACAGCACAATGGATAATGGATATGGATATAACAACACAATAGAAACAACAATACATCCAGTGATTGTACTTGTTCAGTAAGACTATTGTATTGAATTGCATGTGTACGGTATTGATCTATTGATCTCATTATGAATTTTATTGACATTGACTTGTATGGATTTCCTGATATGAATTAATCTATTGATTACTGATTGATTTATTAACTACTGATTGATTTATTGATTATCCTACGCATGATTGATATTGACGAATTTTATCGATGGATTTATTGTTAGCGAATGGATTTATTGATATTGACGGATTTATTGATATTGAATTGATTTATTATTGAATAGATTTACTGACGGATTTACGGGTTTATTGTTACTGTATGATTTCATTGATATTCGCATCGAGTCACTGAGCATTGATACTGATACTTATATGGATATCGATATTGTATTGACTTATTGATACTATGGACATGGATACTATTGATTCATTGATACAGTCGCTTCATTGATATACCGTATTGAACTGCTACATGTGATTCATTGACTGATATGGAATAGTTTTACTATATTGATTTGATTTCAACCGTTCTTGCGATGTATAGATTTGATCATTTTATGTGATTTCATATCGATTGATGTTATTGACTAGAGATAATTGATTTGATTGATTTTATTTGTACGATATTGATTTAACGGTTATTATCGAGACGACCATTTTCCTCTATCGATTTGATTGTATTCCTACGAGATTTATCGTATGTACTGATTCATGGAGCTTTATGGATTTCTTCCTACTATTTATCAATTCTTTTACCGATGATTGTGGATTGTATCGATCATGCATTGATTATTGATTTTCGTATCTGCTGCATAGATTCACTGATCATGTGCAACTGATTTATATGGATTTGATTGACTGACATGCATATTGTTTCAGTACCGTGCTTTGATTTCAGTTGAAGGTATTAGGTGACCTGCTGGACTTTTTGAAGCTCATTATATGTGGTTAACAATTTCAAGTCAGAGCAAGGGAGCAGGAAAGTGGATTGATCAAGACTGTCGACGAATCCTTTCACTATGGATGCCTGGGGCGTCATAGTTACCCAATGCAGGGCTCTGCAACACATCCTATATTGAATAAAACAGTGTAATCCCCTGGGGAAAAAACACATTATGCATAACAAACATTTTATTATTATTATTATTATTTGTGATCATAATAATAATAATAATTACAATCACATATAATATTTATTGATTTAGAGTTTGCAAATAATAAAGTTTCAAGAAAAGTGTTAGTAATGTTTATATTATTTTATTAGTACTAGATCTAGAGAGGAATGTGTTATGAGTAATCAAGTAATTAAAAGAGTACACATTTTAGATACCTCGGATTTATTGTCCAAAGTCATGATGAAATAGATGGAGATATCATTAATAGAATTTAAGTTGGTTGGTTGAAGTGCAAGAATGCATTGGGCCTATTGTGTGATAGAAAAGTACCCCTTAAATTTAAGAAAAAATTCTATAGGGTGGGGATGAGACCTGCAATGTTTTATGGCACATAATGGTGGCTGTTAAGAGAGAAGCATAAAATTAAGTTAAATGTTGTAGATATGAAGATGCTTAGGTGGATGAGTGGCTTGACTCTTATAAATAGAATATAAAATGAGTATATACGTGAAAAGGTTAGAGTAGCTCCAATGATAAATATGATTAGGGAAAGTTGTCCTAAATAATTTGACCACATAAAACATTGGCCTTCCGTTGACCCGGTTAGGAAAGTGGTTGTGTTAGATTTGACCGATGTTATGAGATAGACCTAAAAAAAATTTATTTAAAAGTATTTTATTAGAAAGTATTAGAAATGAGTCTTTTTTTTTATTGAATTTAAATGAAAATTTGACTCTTAATAGAATACAGTAAAACTTGATATTAAAATTTGACTCTTAATAGAATACATTAGAACTTGATATTATTGTTGATATTTGTGATTGTGGGTGCTTTAATGCTTCGTGATTTAAATGCACGGCCCTGATAAAAGATTGTGTGTATCTAGTGCCTGATTGCTTCGATCAATGAATAAAACTTTGTGGTTTTGTTATGATAATTTTTCTTTTTTCTGATGTCCATACTTCAGATACTTCTAAAATTTTGGAGAATTGACATAAGAGCAAAACTAGCGCATTAGTCATCAGTTGCTTGTAATAAAGGTCTTTTGTGTAGAGTCCAGCCACGTGAGAGAGGCTTATTTAAGCAGATAGATTATTTGTGTAATAATTGTGCTAGAACTCCTTATAGAATAATGAAAATCTTCATTTGGCCGATCTAAAATTCTTTTGATTTTTCCAGAATTGGCAAAATACATTCCTCAAAAATAAAAAATCCTAAGAAATTCACCTTGGGATGCATAAAATCATACCTATTTAAAGTTCATATTTATATTTCAATTGTAAAGTGCAGATAGTGACAAAGTGAGCCTTGTTTTTGAGAAGACAGATGTGGCTTATTAGTTGGGAGCTTGGGCTGTAGGACAAAGAAGAATAGACTGGACACTAAATAGTTACTCCACAAATAAGAATATTTACTTACAAAACATTTATATACAAACATGGAACAGCCAATCAATAAGAACATATTTATACACAAACATAAAATATCCGAATGAATCAAAGAAGCAACTTTCAAAGAAGGAGGTGGAAGGGAGTGGACAATAAGAAGTGAGTCCAATTACAGATCAATTAACATTTCATCTTTCAAACTAACATTGGTAATACAATATGCATATCATATGAGTGCTTAGAGAAGCTTAGGTTACTGGCAGTGCAGTAGCAGTAGGCCGGTATAAAGGCTTTATCTGCAGAGCAGGACTAATGGAAAGGAGGCTGATGAAGCAGTCCACTGGCACCCTCATGCCCCACACATTGATTGACTCGAGCTTGCGGCATTTGTATACGAGTGCAAAGAGACCGTTCTCGGTAACATGGCGGCAACTCCATAGTACAATTGACTACACAATTCAAATTAACAACACTAACAAGTAGTCAGTTGGTTCTTAAAGAGAGGTTTGATAAATATAACTGGTTGTAAAGGAATCTCTTGCAGGAAAAAAAATGGTCTGTCAAAACAGCACCTAAATACACTCCAATCTTTAGCAAGCATTGCATGTTTCTCACGTATTGAGACCATTTTTATGATGATTTTGAACAAATATGAAGCAGTAATTGGCTAATTGCTTCTCTGGCCCACACAATTAGTAAAATGCCACACCTTGCAGTTTGACATTTTGAATAGGATGTCATAGAATTTGATGATACTATGTTAACATAGTCATAAGTTAACTGGCTACAAATGATAAGTTGAAGCAACATCTTAACTTAAACAAAAAATTATAAACAGAAAAAAAAAATGAAGGGCATATGGCCTGATCAATTGGTCACATTACCAAGTTGAAAAGAGTGCTTCTATATTTAAATACCAGTTTCAAAGTTCCTCATTCTAAATTAAGTGCCAATATTTTGCATTGCAGCATGATTGCTACATTTAAGCAACGGATTTTTATGTAGTAGTTGATATGTAGACCAAACACTGAGATTGAATGAGAGTTAAACATCCATGTGCTGCCTAATACTGGAGTTATGAATTATTATTTTTTACGTTGGTCATATAGACTATAAGCATGAAAACCTACATGTGAAATATTAACATGAGTAGAACATGCCCCATGCTTTGAACTTTTCCATTATTTTTTCTCCTCTCGGAATAAAAAAGCAGGGCATTATTCAGCACTGTTAAACTTTGAAGGAATGTACCTTAAAGAGCAACAGAATTCGGATCTTTGATCTCTTAACTCTGGTACATGCGGCAATATGAATTAGTTAAATCCACGTATTATATACCGAATCAAGAGCCACAAGAATGCTCAGAGAAGGACAATAAAACAATGCCTTAAACCACTGAGAAGAGACAAAAAAAAGTGAGAATTAAGACTGTTATACCAAAGAACACACAAAAATATGTTCTATGTTTCTCTCGTTTTCAATTAAACCAGCATTCATGAAGTAATTGTACTATAGTGGCCAGCAGTTCCATTTTGTAACTGGCACTAGTCATGCTGAGTAGGATGACCGAACATTTGGACATGGGCACATTTGGCCTGGTCCAGTTACTGACATCTCACTTGCATATGATGCTTGATAAAATTCAAACTAATTGAAGCGCAAAATATGTTTCTCCAATTCAAGTGTTTCTTATTTCATACAACATGATCAGTCCATTGTGAACACGTATTTTAGAATATCATACAAAGAACAAATCATCTAAAGGCCATCATTTAGACTAACACCTAAATCTTTGTGCATAATTTATAACATAAATAAATAAAATTTTGTGTTTGCAGATCGGACACATTTTTATTGCACCAAATTTAGTGTTTCTTAATCCCTCTTAATTTTGCTTTACAACATTCATGAAGAACCTTGCAAACTTTTCTCTATTCTCACTCATACTCAGTTATGAAGACCTACAGAAGGAATGCATCTAATTCATCTCTTAAACACGTATTTCTCATAGTTTGATTAGTCGTTTGCAAGAAATATCTCATTAGAACGTATCAATCAAAACCATTGTTAACAATCTAAAGAAACTGTCAGTAACCATGCTCCTTGTATATTATTGAATCCTAAGGCTGTAATGAATGTGACAAGTGAATTACAGAACAAAAGAGTAAGGTTTAATTTGTGACATTCAATGATCGAATGCTTGGCAACTGAACACAAAAATTATCTCTAAAACAACACTAACTCTTTAACCAAACAAGTAGAGACAAATTAAGGCTAGATTGCACGGAGAACCCTTGAAGACTTGCAAATAGACGCTTGAATATTTTTATCAAGAGGGAAAATCATGCAAGAAGACATCAGGAGAGATTTGACAAAAAATTGTCGATAACTTCCGGCTATTTCTCAATCAAATGAAAATCTTCATAGATCACAATATATTTAGTTTCCTGTAACAAATCAGAGCCTATAGTCGAACTTCTGGAAGTGATGACAGGTCTGACTGTTTTGCTGGTTGTAGAGTGGTAAGTCCCGTTAGATAGGAAGTTGTTAAGAAATATAAAATCAGCTCTATTGCCTTGAAGCTGCTTGATAGTGTAATACCTTCACCATATTCATTCACTCAAAACAACCATATTGACTAACAGTGGCAAAATTAAAAAAAAAATGTCCTCCATAAATGCTTCTAAAACTCCCACTTAAAAAAGTGAAATTCCTTCCAACTCCAGCTAACCAAAACTCATCTTAAAAATAATTGTAGAATATAGTTTACAGTATAAAAATCATTCACGAGCATGTATGGCAACAAAAATAATAGTAAAAGTTACGAAGTCAATTACCTTCAAGTGAGGGCAGCTATTGGCAATTGCAAATAAAGATTCATCCGTTATAAATGTGCCTCCAATGTTCAGATGCTGCAATGATGCAGCCTTTGAGACCTGTAATGAACCCAATCAATGACTATGCTTGCATGTAAGGTTCAAATAATGACAATACATAGATGTAATAGTACAATTCCACCGATTAAGATAGCCTACTCAAAGAAACCGTAGTGATCAAAATTAAGAAATATCATCTATAATTTCAATCTCTGCTTGCTTGACATTATAACATAGAAAAACTACAAATAGAACAACAAAACGCAGAGGTAGTGCATGAAGGCCCCATGATTGTAGGGTTTAGGAAGGAATTACATTGCAGAAGCTATTATTATTTACTTCACCTCGCAAGAGTCAACCCACAACATTGAGCTATAGAGTTATATAAATCTACCAAAACAAATATATGAAGAACCATAAAAGCTTATACCAATTGAATTACACCATTATCAGTGATTCCGGCCATGCCCCATACAGAAATAGACATTAAATTGTTGACACACTTGGCAGAAGATATCATATACAGCCCTTCATCGGTTATCTGACAACCCCAGCAACTCCGAGAGCTACAAAACACAAATACGTGAAGAAATAATGGGATATCAGAAGTTACCAATAGGAAATCGGAATTCAATGCAGCACAAAGAATAATGCTAAACTCTGATGAAGCAAATCTTGAGAGGATTAACAAATATTTGGCATTACAACTATTGTTTTAGCTAAATTCTTATAAATTATTTGGCTTTTAAAAAAAAAAAAATCAAGGTTTGTCAAAGGAAGAAATCCTTAATATTCATCAAATCCTTTGAATGATGTGATTTAATAAATCTTAAATTTAAAAAAAAAAAGATAGGAATGAAAAGGAGTTAGTTTAATCATTTTAAAATTATTAACTTGACTCGGTTTATTCAATCAGGGAGGATATAGCATTTCATTTTAGGCTGAGTTACTAAAACTTCACAAAGCAAACTTCCATTTTCGCAAAATGTTTTGCTTCTAATGTGAATAGGCAAAAACACAAACACATAAAAGGCGTGGAACGCGATAAGGGAGTCAGGATTCTTTAGGTAAAAGGCCACCGGAGAAGAGTGAGCATAATAGACTTTGAGAATAAAAGAAAAGAAGAAGTACATGTCGAGCTCCTTGAGGTTATATGAAGCTTGGACGAGCCGCGTGGCGGAGCTGTCGTCCACCTTCCAACCGGCGAAACTCAGCCTCTCCTTCCTTGCAAACGACTGCTCTACCCCCGACTTCCATTTCCGGCAAACCCCGCTCGCTCTGCAAATCAAACCCAAACCTCGACAGAAATTCGCTTAAACTCAAACAAATAAACAGGGAAGGATTTTTTTTTAGAGGAAAACCCTTCCCTGATACTCACTTGGCTAAATCTCTGAAGGATGAGATCAGGGAGAAGATGTGGGCGAGGAGGTCCACCGGAAGCCGCTCGATCTCCGCCTCCATCTCAACGCTGATCATTTCGATCCTCTGTCTCCTCCCACTCTTTCTCAAAGCGTACAGTTGGAATATAGAGAGAAAAGGAAAAAAAAAACTCTTGGCCAATCCGCCGTTCCAAACGAGGAAATTCACAGAGAAGAATACAGAGAAAAAGGAAAGAAAAAAAATCTTGGCCAGTCTGCCGTTCCAAACGAGCAAATTTACACACAAGAATACAGAGAAAAAGGAAAGAAAATAAATTTCTTGGCGAGTCCGCCGTTCCAAACGAGGAAATTTACATTTAAGGGTCAGCAGAAGCATTAAGAAATTATTTCTGTAAATACATACTAATTATGCCGCAAGTATAAATTTTTAAACATTCGTATGCATTCCTGTACGTATATTTCAGAGAGAGAGAGAGAGAGATTTATCTGCCATATGTGTAGAGTAATTTCTCTTTTTTTTTTTATTGTTTTTCTTCTTTTTACAAGAAAAGATCGGACTTTTAAAAAGAAGTAAAAATGTTTGTTGCGGCATAGTGTGGTCATCTTGTCGTCATCTTCATCGTTACAGGACGGCACTGTTCTTTGAGGATGCATGAGAAAAATGTCAGCAGCTTTTAGATCAAACACGTGATTCACGTGGGATTCCAATTAAATAAACTAAGGTTAGAAAAAAAAAAAGTACCAATTATTTTTTTTTTTTTTTTTTGGGAAATTTTGGGGCCAAAGCCCATATATTTCAATAGAAATAAAAATACAGGAGTAAATGAAGCAAAAAATTAACTAAACCTTGCATAAGCAGACAAAAACCTTATGCAAAGTCCGAAAAAACCACAACTATACCACCCAATTACAATTGACAAAAAAACAAAAATAAAAAACACAGGTGTATAATTGACCAAGATCTTCTTGACTTTTGAAGCAAATAGGCATAGGCAGAGACGGTCCAGGAATCCCGAGAATAGCAAAAAGCAGCAGTATGAATCAACATCCAGCTAACCAGCAAAAGTGCCTGAAAATTAAGAAAACCAAAGAAACAAAGGCAATAGCAGCTAAAAGTGATCTTCAAAAATGCTCCAGCTTCCATATAACCAGGACTCAGGCTGTAATCAACAAAATCCAGCATACCCCTGGTTGCCCCGAAGGCCCTCCAAGGGGAAGAAATATCAGAAAATACCGTAGGAGCATCATCATTGTCTTGGTTATAAACACCTAATCAGCAAAAGACAACAGATTCCAAAACACCTTCCCTCCAATCAGAAATTCTCCAGTAGATCATTATACTTTTTCCACCTAGACACTTTCTCAATAATCAGCTTTTTGATAAGATTATGAAGAGAGGTAGAGCAACGAAACTCATTTCCAAATCTCCTGCAATTTCTTTCTTTCCAAAGTTGATATATGGTGCAGCAAATAATAAGGAAATTGAAATTCATAAAGGTTTGAGAATTCGAAAATTCATTCTCCACCCATTGGCACAGCTGCAATATAGTAGGTCTGAAAAAAAAAGTTCTTCGATCCAGGAATCAAAGAGTTCAGAATTGAGAAAGAGTAGGAACACTCAAAGAAAAGGTGGTTAACATTTTCAGGAGCGGAATGGCAGAGAGAGCAGGATTCCTGAACATAAATTTTTCTTAATCTTAAGGCATCCTGGGTTTTCAAACCCCCCACAAGTGCAAGCCAAACATACACCGAATGTTTCAAAATGATCTTTTTGTGCCATACAAACATATGCCAACTACAATCAGACAAATGACTATAACAGTCCAGCAGGAAATCTTTGAATTTCGGCTTGTCACAGTGCTTCCAGATTAAACAAACAGGCGAATTGGCCTGAATCTCATTTCTACAAACAGCAGTTCTAATAGTCATAGGGATATCATTTGGCAAATCCCATCGCAGATCTGAAATATAGTTCTTGAGGAGAGGATAAGAGAAACAATCCAAAAAAGCACCTCCCACCAATTCCATAAGAGAAGAATTGTTACACCAATGATCCCAAATAACATATATAGGAGCATTAGGTGTAAGAATGAACTTAAAATTTGATTTGACAATAACAGCAGTTTTGCATACAGACATCCAAAATTTGCTAGCATCAGAAGAAAGTGGACGCCAAGGAGATATATAGTGTGCAGTTAACCATGCAGATAGAGGAGAATTACAATTATACATACGATAAATAACGGAACAGTTAAAAGCATGAGTAAGAGCATTTAAAGAAGGAATGCCCAATCCCCATTTCGGTTTAGGCTTGCAAACCGTATCCCAGGATACCATATGTAATCTGCTTACACTAGCAATATCTCCAAAAAACAGAAATTTAGAGCAAGTTTTCCTGAAAAACTTAATAACAGTCTTAGGTAATATGGAACCTCTAATCCAATATGCAATTGTGTTTTGAATAGTAAATTTTAAGTACTGCAATCTCCCAGCCAGAGATAAGAGGTTAGCTTTCCATCCAGTAAATTTCTTATGCAATTTGTCCATCAAAGGCAGAAAATCAATCACCTTCAGCCTATAAAATGAGATAGGAATGCCAAGATAAGTAATCTTGGAAGTAACATTATATATAGAGAGAGCTTGGCACAACATTTCTTGATTTCTCTGATTTTTTGAAAACATAACTGAACACTTATCAAAGTTAATATGCAGTCCTGAGGCAAGTGCAAACTCTTTAAGAATGGAAGAAAGTGTTAAACAGTTATCAACAGTAGCATCACCAATGATTAAAACATCATCTGCATAAAGAAGATGGGATAAATGATAGTCACCATCTTTGAAACCTTTAAAGCCTCTCTCTTCCAAAAGATTAGAAAACGCATCCATGACAATACAGAATAAATAAGGGCTGATAGGACACCCCTGCCTTAATCCAGCAGAAGAGGAGAAATAACCTTGTAATGCACCATCAATCACCACAGAAAAATTAACATTAGAAATGCAAGCCTTAATCCACTTAATAAAAGGCATAGGGAACCCTTTTTGAGACATACGAGCAAGTAAAAATTCTCTGGAGACCGAATCAAAAGCTTTTTTGATATCAATCTTAGCACAAAAGATGTTACCAACACCTCTCTTATTAATCAAAGAAAGGATATCACTAGCAAGAAGAATACTATCAGTGGAAATTCTCGATTTCACAAAACCTGCTTGAGTTTCTTTAACAATGAGAGGCATAATAGGTTTCATCCTACTTGCAATAATTTTGGAAATAATTTTATAGAGAGTATTGCATAAAGAAATCGGCCTATAATCAGAGATAGAAGTGGCATTACGATGTTTGGGAATAATAGCAAGAGCAGTAGCCTTGATCCCACTAGGAAGAAATCCTTTGAAAAAGAAAAATCTGATGGCTTTGCACACAAATGGACCAATGATATGCCATCCAGATTTATAAAAATGGTAGTTAAAACCGTCAGGACCAGGGGAGGATTTAGAAGAGCCTTTAAAGACAGCAGCCTTGATTTCAGCATCTAAAATGGGACCAGTAAGCAAGTTAGAATAGAAATCTGGAACATAAGACCCAATGGGAAAGTCATCCACATTCCTAAATGAAGAAGGAAGAGGATTAAAAAGCTCCTGAAAATGCCCAATAATAGAATTGATCACCTCATTCCTATCAGAAATCGAATTGCAAGAAAATAGATTAACAGCAGATTTAGAACTACCCAATCTACTTCTAATTTTAGCATATAGAAATTTCAAATCATCCTCGCCGTGATGAAGCCAATTAACTTTAGCTCTCTGGATAATCCAACTAGCCTTCATAGAAGTAACTTCAGAAATTTGTGAATTTGTGTCTTTAAGAGCAACATTCAGAGAGGCATCTAGTTGATTATTCTGGATGAGATGCAGAAGATCTTGTTGTTTGACATGAAGGGCATCTAGCTGCACATCTATAGAATTTGAGTTTGCCCATACATGGTTTTTAAGATCACCTTTCAAACATTTGAGAACATTGCAAAGATTAGATAAAGGATTCCCAGCAACCGGCTTAGAAAAAGCATTTAAAAGAAAAAACCAGTATCTGTCATGCTTAGTCCAAAAATTATTGAATAAGAAGCGGTGGTAAGAGGTATAAGAATCCCCCGGATGTAATATGATCGGACAGTGGTCCGAGCAAGAAGGGCTCTGATAAGAGCAGAAGGAAGAAGAAAAATTCTTCACCCAATCATCATTAACCAGAGCACGATCAAGTTTAATAAAAATAGGATTAGTAGCTTGCTGATTAAACCAAGTAAAGAAGTTACCCACAGAATGCAAGTCCACCAAGCTATTTTCAAATATCATAGAATTTAGATCAACCAGGCTAGAATGGTGAAGCGCAGAACCTCCAGATTTCTCATTAGCATAGCGACAACAATTGAAGTCCCCCAAAACAGCCCAAGGGAGACCCGCAGAGGGAGCAACTTGAGTGATAGAAGTTCAAAGATCTTTCCTTTCAGAAGAACTATTAGCCGCATAAACAAAAGATAACTGAAAAGGGGGTTGATTACCCACAGAAACAAGCCCATTAATTAATTGAGTAGACACAAAAGAAGGGGAGAAGGCAAGCTTATCAGAATTCCATTTAACCCAAATCCTACCAGAGGAAGAGAGGTTAAAATTATTAATACTAGCTTCATTCGGAAATAAGGAATGAGTAGAATCAAAAAAGGGGTCCACCAGAGAAGGTGCATGAACATGAGTTTCCAACAAACAGAGCATGTCAAGCTTAAAAGAAGAAATAAGTCTTTTACAACTTAAAACCTTCTCAAGCTTATTAAAACCTCTAACATTCCAAACACCAATGTTAGGGAAAAACATTAGGAAGTGTTATGCGATTGGGATTTTTTATTCTGCTTTCCCTTAGCAGATTTTTTGGATGATTCTGCCATTGTCTGCATCTTGCTTTTCACAGGTTGCTTGAGGGAGTTACCAACAAAATCATTACCTGATACCAAAATATCCTGCTGATCCGAATCAGTTTGAGAGTTTAAAATCTCAAACTTGTTAGGAGAGGTAATAGCTGTAGGTTGTTTATGGGTAATAGTCATCAAGGAGGATGAAGAATCAGAAATTTCTTCAGTGGGGATGTTGAGATTTGGGATATTCGCAATGATGGAAGCAGTCTCAGGTTCCACAATGTTATTGCCAGCTGGTTCCACAATGGGAGGCTCATTGGACGGCATAACCTCAGCCAATGAAGAAGACTGAGGAATAACTTTAAAAGGAGGGGGGGAATGAGCTTGATACTGTAGAGGTTGTCCAATACTGTTCAAATGTTTAGGTGATGTGGGAATAGAGGAAGGGCCAGCAATAGAAGGAGTGGAAACTTCTTTTGGTCTGGAATCAGACCGGGGAGGTCTATTATTCATGGGGGGGCGTGAAGGAAAACGATTTATTGGTCTCTTACTGAAACTTCTACCCCGAGCATTGGGAAAATTATTCACCCGATCATTCTCAGCAGGTTTAGGATTCTGAGGGCATGTAGAAGAATAATGGACAAGAGATTTACAATGATCACAAGGTACCGGCCTCCATTCGTATTGCACCTTCAAATCTACAATATCTCCGTCCAGAGAAACCTTGATTTCATCAGGATATGTTGCATTACAGTCAACAAGAACACAAACCCGAGCAAATGTAAGCCTAGTTTTTTGCTCCGTGAGGTGGTCAGCAGCTAGAGGAACACCAATCTTGCTGGCTATTCTCGAGAGACCCTCAGAATTCCAACAAGCTAGAGGGAGATCGTGGATTTTAACCCAGATAGGAACTGTGGCAACATTTTCTCTCTTGGGTTTAAATTTAGGGTGCCACTTTTGAAGAACAAACGGCTTACCAAGCAAAAACCACACTCCTTTAGACCAAGCCATGTCATAATCTTCTACACAGGAAAAACGCAAAAGAAAAAAGCCATCACTTAACGAGAGGAGTTGCAGAGAACCTTTTAGAGTCCACGTTTTGTTGATCGCGCCCAGCAAAGCCTCATAAAATGGCCTCCGACCAATAGAGTAGCCAACAAGACAAAGTCTCCAGTCATCGCCTCCTTTAGCAAGCTTATCACTTGAAAAGGGAATAATATCGGGTTCCAAAGGATGGTGAGAAAAGTTGAAGGTTTTAGAAGCAGACGAGGAAATAGGGGCAAAAATTTGATTCCAGTTTCGTAGAGAAACCGGCTCAGCAGCTGCAGAAGAGGAAAGGGGTGGAAAAGCGGAGGAGGGAAGAGAGGACTCCATGCAGAGGAACCTCCGGCAGAGCCGGAGGGGCGGCGGAAGAGAAGAAGCTCAGCAGGGGAGAAAAAAGGGCGAAACCCTAGCAGAGCTCAAAACGCACTTGAGCGGGGTCCAATAAATTATTTAACTTCACCAATTTTTGTCATTAAACATTTAGAGATTAATATTATATTTCAGCTCTCAACTTGAAACAAAAATATTTTAAACAAAATGAGTGACCGCATCAAAATTTTGGTTGCTTGTTGGATTATAAATGGATGTGTGTTGATAAGTAGAGTTTGGTAATCCCAAGTTATCAAGTCTTTATTATTATTGTTTGTTTTTCTTTTTCTTTTTTTATTTTCTTTTCTTCTTAGAATTATTGGTGATAGATAGATTTAAATTGTTTTGGAATCAATCCAAGCTTGTCACATCTTGAGCCCCAAATGTAAAAGATATGATGAACAAATTTAATCTAAATTCAAGAGACAATTTTTTGTAAAAATAGAGTTTTTTTTTTATATTCTTGAGAAAATGATTTATAAACAAATATGTGTGCATGAAGACATAAAGTCATAAATATAAAAATAAAATTTTATTGCATAATATTGTTGTGTCCTTGAATATTCGAGGCAATAGACATATAAGATTTAGCATTTAAGTTTCATACGAAAATCTAACACACAAACAGATAAACAGTGTGAGTGTAGCATTCATATGAGATATCATAGTTTTTATGTGGAAACTCCTGAAAAAAAAAGAAGAAAAAATCACGGGGCCTTGCTCACTTTAAATGAATATATTAATGTTTACAGTTGATTACAAATGAGACCCTTCCTTGGGGGAAAGGTCTTAGCTTGATGTAGCAAATATACATCATATTAGTGCATTACATAGTGGAAGTTGGAAGAATCAATATTGACATGTTCGTTTGGTCAGTAAGACCATGGTCGACGAGCGAGGTAGGTCGGAAGGATCGTGATCGGACAATAATGATCAGAAGGATTGTAATTGGGCGATGGAAGTCGAAAAGATCGAAGTCGGTCGAAGGTGGTTT
Organism: Dendrobium huoshanense; assembly: GCA_016618105.1. NCBI lineage: Eukaryota > Viridiplantae > Streptophyta > Magnoliopsida > Asparagales > Orchidaceae > Dendrobium > Dendrobium huoshanense. The sequence continues at coordinate 86,824,281 of CM028358.1, forward strand.
GAAGAATCATAATTGGGTGATAGAGGTCGAAAGATCGTAGTTAGTGGGCGAATGTGGTCAAAAAGACTGTTGTCTAGCGATGGAGGTCGCAAGGACCCTAGTCGGCGGGCAACAGCGGTCAATAAGACCGCTGTCTAGTGACGGAGGTCGCAGAACCGTAGTCGTCGAGCGACGACGGTTAGAAAGACCGTTGTATAGCAACGGAGGTTGAAATAATCGTAGTCGGTGGGTGGGCTTTGGTAAGAAAGATCATTGTCTTGTGCTAGAGGTTAGAAGGACCATAGCTAACAGGCCACGGTGGTCAAAAAAATCGATGCCTACTAACGAAGGTTGAAAGGATCGCAGTCGGCGAGCGACGATGATAAAAAAGATCGATGTCTAATGATAGAGGTCGAAAGGACTATAGTTGGCGTGCAACGATGGTCAGAATGACTATTGACAAGTGAAGGAGGTAGGAATGTTCGTAGTAGACTGGCAACGATGATCAGAAAAGATTGTTGTTAAGACAGAGGTCGGAAGGACCGTAGTCTTTTGACCAGTCGAGTGATTATATGATAAGTGTGTGTTGAATAGCTCAATTGAGGCTATCTTCTTTTTTATTAGGAGACCCTAAAGATTCCACCATAAGTTAAACCAATAAGAGAATACTATATTATCCTTAATTGAGAGTATTCTTTGGTCGAGGCTTGAGATGTAATTAACCAAGAGTTCTTACGCTTGTAGGGAATCGACACTCACATCAAATAAATTTCATTCGAGCTGATGTATCGAATGAGAGAAATCTCATGATTATTGAATTATGCATATTATTATCCATCGAGATGTGTATGCGAAAGCTGCTATTCTCCATGGATAAACGTATGCATAATTCTATTTGCTCTCTTATTGACCTATTTGTGTAGAGTGTAAATATTTGCGATAGTTTTAACTTACTAGATAGTGTGATCGTATCAATTTCATTCTACCCCCACGAGTAGCATCTTTTCAAAGACTCATAACACATGAGACAAATACCTTCACATTCCACTTTATTCTGCTGGCTAATATCTAAATCCAAACTTGTTTTTGCCCATAGGACTTCTTTGTTGATGATGAGATCACCAATGCACTCCTAGGTTGTATTTGGTGAATGGAATCAAAAGGCCTCTAATTTGATATTTATTATTTAGTTTATTTTTTTTTTAAATAAATTTTTAATATAAATTAAAAAAAAAAACTAAAACTAAAAAAAAAAAAAAAAAAAGAAATAACTGTCACAAATGAAGCTTATATCTATACTTTAGAAGTTTTCTTAGAAGACAAGTCAATATGTCAAAAAGATCAAATGTTCCACCAAATTAATATGCTTGATTTTTTTTTTTAGTCCTCATATAGTTTGAGTTTGACCACGAGATATGTTATTTGTGATGCATTTTCTTGATATTTTCTTTACAATGAAGTTACGATAGGTAAAACTAGTAATTACAAACAACTTGGATCATTTCACTTAACAAGTTGTCATTTTATTAGAGATTATTGCTTGTGAATTGAAAGGGGAAAAAAATCCCTCATGTAGTAATAATTTATTGGCTATTCATAATCATTCTTTATTATATCAATATCATATGACTTCGATTTGAAATAATGGACGACTTGTAGGCTCACAGACATCCATAGGAACATTGCACCATCCATATTCCATTGGCCATGCTATTAAATAATAGAGATGTGCCCACATGAGTGTCTTTAGTATAGAGATGTCAATATTTGTCATGACCTAAAAATTCGATCTGAACCTGACCCAAAAATTTCAGGTTTATATCAACCTGAACCTCAACTTAGTTTGTGTTAGAAATTTTGACTCGCTTGTAAACCGGGTAGAATTCAAGTCGGATCAAATTCAGATTGACCCAAACCACCTCTACCTCTCCCTCTCCCTCTCCATGAACCTGGCTCTGCCGCCTCCAATGGCAGATTTGTAGGATTTGGCTCATTGGTTGAATAAACACGGCGGTAATTACAAGTCAGGTCGGGTTGACCCAAAATCCGAACTGAGATGAATTCATGTCTGAAAAACTGAACCGTTTCAAAAAACGTGTTGGTTCTGATTGACCTGAATTATGTATGATTAATTCCAAATTGGACCCGAACCCGACCCGTTATCCGATTTTGACAGCCCTACAGTACACGAGCAGTTTGATGAGAAGCAAATCTTAGAGAAGAGAGAGGGCAGGATTTTGTTGAGACTTAACATCCTATGAAATAACACCATACACAAGGATTTGACCGACCTCGAAGATTTACAATATTGAAGGGTTATTTTATCAAGGATAATTGAGAATATTCATATATAATTTTGATCCCCTACGTTTGCATTATAAAATAGTTGCTGTAATTGAAATTTCATAATAGAGAAAAAAATGTATATGAGATAATGCAAATGATTTTTTTTTTTTTTTTTAATTTCATCGTTATCATCATAATGAAAACTAAAACAGTTGAAACATGAAATAGTCATCAACTGAGAGAACATGTAAAAAAAATGTTAATGTTTCTGTGCATTTTATTTTCTTCCATTTGTTTGCTCTCAATAATTTAAATTGAGTCGCAAACTAATTTCCAACTCAAATTTCATCACATAAAACAACAAACAGTCCATAAAAAGTAGTTACAAGCTAAGAACCTGGAAGCATAGCCCTCTCCACATTCAAGCTCCATTGGAATTCTATCTTTGGAGGACTTGCTCATGAGCAGTTCAAGTTTTCTACCAAGTTTTTACTATACATCGGTTCATGTGTGGTGCATATATCTAGAACAGCTCCAAGGGTATACACTTTGAAAATGTAACAAAAGTTTAGTGAGACTTATGACAAATCTCACCAAGGGAAATAGCTTCCTTCCCATCAGGTGTTCTTCTCCAGAACAGCAAGAGCTGGTGTAAGATAGTTGTTTGCTTTGTCCGGCAAACGCGCCACCTACACAAAAGAAATCATCAATTAAATACTTTCCGGAAGCTACAAACAGATTGAATCAATTATAACTTGGTTTTAGACTTCATTACCAACTCATAAAGCTCATTGCCCTCCTCTGCGACGTATTCATAGCATACCTGTGTTCAAAACAATCTAAGTTAGAGAGAGAGAGAGAGAGAGAAGAAGAAGAAGTATCCACAATCACATACATCAAAGCTCTTATTTCTTGCTGTTGAGTCATGCAATGCCTTTACACATATATCAGCTACATCTGCACAGCTAATGCCCTGCAAAAAGTTTGAAAATTGAGTCTCATATACGGTCTTAGGCTTCGTTTGGGACGGCTTTTTTATTGCTTTCTAAAACTGAGTTTTAGTACAAAAATAAAAAAATTTGTACTACAACTCCGTTTTAGAAAGCAGTAAAAAAGCCGTCCCAAACGAAGCCTTAGACTGAAATGAAACGCTGCTTCGGCCATACCTGAGATATCCTATTCCCTTGATCAAATATCAATGCTCGTTGACCCCCTGGCTCTTCCTGCGAGAACATTTCAGAAGCTAGAGTTATCCTATTTTTATACAAATTCAAGAAGAAAATTTCCATCTAGGAATTACAATAATATTACATTGCCGTCAACTCCACCCTAATTCCTATCTATCGGAGCATGTAACGTGCATCTACATGTATCTAAACATGAATATGTGCATTGTATGTGATTTTGAAGATAGTTTTCTGCTTGCATGTGTTCACTAAAATTTTTCACGTATGCCCGTCTCTTTCTTTATTTGTAAGTCATTACATGCGTGCATTGTCATGTTTTACCTATATTTATGCTTCATTTTGTGCCATCATAAGCACCATAAGTAGTTTCATCCCAAATATATGGAAGCGGGTTTATGAATTTTCATTTTGAGGCAAAAATTTTCTGGTAATATTCAAGAAATTTGGCTCTGGAAAATAGCAATTAGGCACATAGAATTTGTGCGAACAAACATTTAGTTATGATTTTCAAAATTTTCAGAAAACACATTTATTTTGTATCAAACTAAACAGCCTTATAGAATGAGATATTTATTTATTTGGTGATATAACCTTGAACTCGGTTGAATGCACAGTGAATATTAAGTATATTGGAAAAAACAACAAAAAATCTAGAGCTACGTATTTAATGAAGTTATTTAAATACAACAACAACAAACTTTTATCCCAATATGTGGACTACATGAATCGTTTTTCTTCATTGTGTCTTGTTAAGGGTCAATGATGAGGACATCGTCAGCAATTTCGACATGTGTGCCATCGGAGACACCGGAGATCGACGGCCACGATCAGGAGTTTTATTTATTTTGTCATGTTATGTAGTAATTTATTTTATTTAGTTTTTTTCCATTTTTACCCTTATGGGTATTTGGTCTCTATTGTAGCCCAAGGGGCATTTTAGTCTTTTGTTTCTGTTGTCATTTTGAGGCCTATATATATGGTCATTTCTTATGTAATGAGATGATGCTTGATTAATAAAATTTCTGAAATGTTTGTTCTTCTTGTCTTGCTTGAGAGCTTGAGAGAGAGAATGGAGACCTAGGAGAGGCTCCACCCGAAATACCCAACAGTTCCCGTGGTGAGCTCTTGGCCTTACTTTATTTTGTTATTTTCTTCTTCCCCTTGCCAACTCCTGCAGCACTTTCTATCCAAAATCCTCCCACATCCCGCCGGCATAGAGACAATTCCCCTCCCTGCCGCCGGCTGAGCCAACCAACGGCTCAGCCTAACCCGCCTCCCATCCCTGCAGCCTTCCCCATCAAATCCCCCCTGAACCCACCGACTTTCCCTGGCCGTCTCCCCCTTACCGCCGGCTAGACCAGCCGCCCACCCAGCCCAGCCGCCACCCCTCCCCTCCCTCACCCAGCAGCCCGACCTTCCTCCTCCTTGGCTAATCCCGCCGGATTTCCCTGCATGGAGAAGTTTGAATTCAGCCATTAAAACCCCATTAATCCTTCCTAATTTGGCTCCTCAAATTAGTGAGCAATTGATTGAGGAGTAATTACCTGGATTCAAATTCAAATTTTCCCTCTCTCTTATTTGTAACTTCCCCAATTGATTGAAATCTGAAATTAAAGTCTCAGATTTTAATTAATTACATGGGGCCCACTATTTATGAAATTTTCCCATTGATTTCCCTTTGCATGGCCGACCCCAACACCTCTCTTAATCTCTCTCTACTTGCCACCTAAGCATCCACGTAATACACCCTTAATTGCCCCCTAAATGCCCATTAATTCCTCCATTAATCCATTTGAAATTTGAAGTTAATTTCAATTGGGATTTCCCTCCAAATCCACTACTCAAACCTGAAATTAATTTCAGGTTTGGGTTAAACCCTCTTGCTCTTTTACTAACTCCTACTATCTTCCAAGCGAAGCTCCTCTTCCCTTGCAACCGCCGGCCTTGCCCCTTTCCCTAGAGAAATTCCGCCGACCACCTCTCTCTCGTCCTTTGAATAGAGAAGCCAAGGAAAGGAGAAGACGACGCCTCCCCTCACCACTTCAATGTTGAATGGCGGATCATGAGATCCATCTTCCACCAAGTCGTTGGACCATCACCGGACATCCGCCACCCCACCTACTCTGACTACTTTCCGTGGACAAAGACTTCCGGCATCTTCTTCCTAGTGGTGATCTCAATTCTAGTTGCAAAATCTTCTCTCGCCAAGCCTAGTGTAGTCGAGTGAATAATCCCCAAGGTGAAATTTCTCATTATTAAATTTTGGATTGTTGTTTAATAGCTCTTAGCTTTGCTACTATTTTTGTTTATCTCCGAGGATTAGTTAATTTACATGTACTCCTTCGCCTAAGCGAGTTGAAAACCAAGAATCTTTATTGAATTATCTTGTCTCGACAATAAGCTTTCAAGTGAAATTAAACTGTTTAATCCTTCTTAATTGTCTTAATGAGCTCCTACGCATGTTGGTTTCACATCAGTCAAATTCTCATCTAAATCTAATAAAGAAATGTCATTTCTAATATTTTCTAATCAAATCTTTTTAGTTCTACTTCTACCGTTCTTAACATAAGTCAAATTTAATACATCCACTTTCCTAACAAGGTCATCGGAAGGTTGTCATTTTATGTGACCAAACCATCTAAGGCGATTCTCTCTTAATCTTATCTTCTGCCGGAGCTACTCCAACATTTTCACGTATATGCTCATTTTGTATCTTGTCTTGAAGAGTAAAGCCACTCATCCACCTTAGCATGCTCATCTCTACAACACTTAACTTAATATTATGCTTCTCTTTTAATGGCCAACATTCTGCACCATAAAGAATTGCAGCTCTCACTATTGTTTTATAGAATTTTCCATAAATTTGAGAACGACTTTTCTATCACACAACAAGCCCGATGCATTCCTCCACTTCAACCATCCAACTTAGAATTCTACTACTAATATCCTCATCTGTTTCACCATCACTTTGAACAATAGACCTAAGATATCTAAAATGTGTGCTCTTATTAATGACTTGATCGCCCAAAGTCACAATCCCCTTACTAGATCTATTATTATTAAAATTACACTTCATATATTCAGTTTTAGATTAACTCAAACGAAAGCCTTTAGACTCTAAGGTTGACCTCTATAATTCAAGTTTATCTTCAACTCTCTCTCTAGTATTATCAAAAAGAAGAATGTCATCAGCAAAAAGCATACACTAGTGTACAACCTCTTGCAAATGTCTAGTGAGAACATCCATGACTAAAGCAAAAAGATATTGTCTTAAGGTTGATCCGTGATGTAATCCAACAGAAATAGAAAAATACTTGATTAAACCACCTTGTGTTTGAACACAAGTAACAACTCTTGCATACATATCCTTAATAACTTGAATATAAGCATTAGTAATCCCTTTCTTATCTAAAACTCTCCATACCACTTCTCTTGAAACTTTATCATATGCTATATCTAATCAATAAAAATTATATGTAGATCCTCTTTATTCTCTAAACTTCTCCATCAAACCTTTTAATAAATATATAACTTTCATAGTAGACCTACCTAACATGAATCCAAATTGATTTTAAGAAACATTAGTATCATGCATCAACCTATGCTCCATAACTCTCTCCCATAGTTTTAAAGTATGACACATCAACTTAATTTCTCTATAGTTCGCACAATCTTGTGCATCACCTTCATTCTTAAAAATAGGAATCAACACACACATTCTCCACTCATCTGACATCTTTTTAGTCTTCAAAATAATTGATGCATGACTACTTAGATGAGATGATTATGAAATCATTTAGTCATTGCACAACTCGTGATTAGAATAATATTAGAACAAAATTAATAGCAATTCTAAAACGAAGAATCAAAACAAGTAATGAGATATTTGCTTAGGCTAAATCACATGCTCCGAGTTTGAAACTTTCACTATAAATAAGAAAATAATACAACACAAGATAGTAGTTTCAAGATAATCCCTAATCTAACAATAAGAATTAGGATGCAATGAGGTACGCTCAAATCCTATAGTAACTAAGCTTAAGCGAGAGCAATTGGAAGAGTCCGTCGTGACTGCAATCAAACCAACGAGAATTTAGACTAAAAGGAATAAAATGCTCGGGAGAGAAGAAACCTTCGTCAATGGTTGGTAGAGATCCTCCATTCAATGCCTTCAAAATGTTCGTTGATAGCCTCAACCAAGTATATCAATGTAAGCTTCAAATAATCCTCGACGGTGAAATCAACTCTTAGGTTCACGTCGAAGAACGTAGATTGTATGATATCTACATAGCCGTCTTCATCCCAAGTTATGTCGTAATCAATGTCCGGATCCGCCATTCATAGGAACAAATGGTTGAAATCTCTCCACGGTAGCGAATGCTCTTGAAGATTATCAAGGACAAAGAGACAAGAAGCTTTCTTCAATATGTGATGAAGAAACAATCTCAGATTTCCTTCCCAAAATCTGAGAGAAATCTCAAATTTTTATGTTTAGGAAATAGAGATAGAAGAGGGAGAAATAAAGCTTAGAACTCAGGTGGGGGAATTAAGGAGGGAGAGAGAATTCGACAGAGAGAGGGTCTCAGGGGGAGACGGGTATGGGGAGAGAGAAGGGTGAGGGGGCGGCTATGAAGAGGGGAAAAGGAGAAGAATTAAATCTATTTCCAAAAGTGAAATTACTATTTTGGAAATAAATTAATCCAAGTAAGGTGAGTGGAAATTTCGGTCAAGAGGGATTTATGGGGATTTGAAATTATTTCCTAAGTGAGGGATGGGTTTAGGAAATAATTAAAGGAGATTTAATGGGATAGGGAGAGAGGGCCAGCGGCATCCAAGGGAGAGGGGATTGAGAGCAATTAATTGGGGTTCCTATTTTTGGATATAGGAATTAGGAAAGTTTTATACTTCATCCAATTTAAATTTTAAATTCAATAGGATGAGTTAAGAAACTTTCTTAAAATAGAGAAGTTAAATTAGGAAAGATTTTAAATTCAAATTTCAATGAATTTGAATTTCAAAATTATCCTAAAGTAATCTTCAACCCAATTAGGAAAATCAAGGGAGAAGGGAAGTGGAGTATGGCCGGCGGCAAGGAAGGGCTTCGGGCAAGGTGAGGCCGTGGGGTTCGGGGGAGGAGGAGGGGTCGGGTGAGGTGGCCGATGGCTTGAGGTGGAGGGTGGGGGAAGTTCGACGAGGGGAAGATGAAAAGACAAAGAAGAAAACCACGAAACCGGCCGTATCCAAGGTTGGTGGGTGATCCAATTTCCCTCTCCTAGGGATCTCTCCAATGTTCTCTCCAAAAACTCTCAAACGCTCTCACAACACAAGAGTAGAAGAAATATCATAATAATCATTCATTAACTTCAAATAGAACAAAGGGGGGCTTTAAATAGCCTTATACAACTGACTCAAAATAAAAGACACAAATGCCCTTTGGGCTTACATACGACAACTCCCATAAGAGGGGTACAACGAGAAATAATAAAACCACATAAGCAAATAACAAAATACATCAGGTACAACAGCTTTTTCACACTTCTTTTTTTTTTTAAGTCTTTTAACTTCGGTTTTACTAATACACTGGTAAAAATAAAAAAAAACTTTATTTTTCATTTAGGATGCTAAGGTCACTAAAGTCAGTTGCATTCTCATAATCTTCATTAAAAAGTTTAGCAAAATATCTCATCCACCTTTGTTGAATATCCTCTTCTAATAAAAACACTTTTGACATTCATCCTTAATACACTTTACTTGAACTAAATCGTTACTAGTCCTATCTCTTTGTTTAGCTAATTTATACATATATCTTTCACCCTCAATTTATAATCTATTATATAAATCATTAAAAGTTAAAATTTTTGCAATGCAAATTGCTTTCTTAAACTCCTTACGTTGATGGCTACTATATTCTAGTAGCATTAGAGTAGTTAAAAAGAGAGAGATTTTTAAGATTTTTATCATTTGACACAGATTTTGAAAAGTAATATCTATTTTTTATTCACTAAATGGAATCAACATAATGTTCATTGTGGAGCATGATTGCACCTGCAAGGGACCCGGGCGAATGATCGTGTAGCCAAGGCCTGATCTTCTTAGCGAATCTTCCCCAGCCTAGTAAAGAAAAGAAATGTACAATGAAGGAATTTGGTTTAAGTAGGGTTTACAATTAGCAGCTTGTAATATACAGTTTGGCAAGCAAGAAACTACCTTCTTGGCTTTTAGCACCTGATCCTTTCTACTGGATTCAATCCCAGATCCAGTACATGATACCAAGATAAAATCAGTTTCTCTTCCAGTCTTCAACATTCAAAAAATAATAATAATATTCACGGGTGTTAGGATAAGAAAATTTATATCTTATTGTAAGAAAATATTCTTACGATAACAAACTGTACTGATTACAAATAAGCAGTAAGAAATCCCCCTTGTCGGCATATATATGAGGATGAAATGATCAACCGTCAATACATTCAGCCAGTTGGTTAGGCAGGTTAACCAAAGAAAAAGAGCTCATAAAGCAATGGGGCGTAATTACAGTGAATCAGCTAGGTGGTGAAAGATAGAGGTGGATCAAATGTTATCTAGATCGTCAAAGACGATGAAGTAATCTGGCTGAAGATGCTGATGGATAGGAAAGGGAAATTTAATTATTCCAAAAAAAAGAACCAGATATTTTTTGCAGATACATAATTGCAGTATTAAAGTTGATTACGTAGAGTCTCTTAGCATTGTAATACTCTATACAAATGAAGTGGACCTTCTCCTACCTAGAACCTTTTGGAGTTCTGATGACTCTATGTTTTTGCTAAAACCATATAAATGAGAATGCTTAAAGATCAAATTTCAGTTGTTCAGCCAAGTTTACAGCAATTACGATAAGGACTGTAGGTGCATGTAACACAAATTGCCATAACCCCCAATGTTCCTTTTATCATTATGCAACTATAGCTGAAGCAAGGTTGGATGAAATCAGGAGCAACATACGGGTAAGGCCTTTATATATTCCAATATCAGCTTGAAGCTCCTAGGATCCTGTGTCATTCCTGTAGGTCCTTCAGGAGGTCTCTACAGAGAGAATATTATCAATAAAGAGGTAAAAAAGACATCCGGTGATTTTTACTATAGAAAATCACGAGTTTGAAGAACTGATCAACCTGTCTTCTTGGTTCAAATCGAATTGTAAAAGTATGTACTAGGAAAGGATCTAGCGGAGGATCATCTGGTTTAACAGGTCGAAAAGAAGAAAAGGGTATTCTCACCTGAAAAAGACAGCTCATAACTATTAGATATACTTGCTGAAAAGAAATAGGATGGATTAAATTGCATGCCAACACTTGAGCGGTACCTACCCTGCAGAAGCCCACTTTTGTGCTCATCCTAGCAAAATATAATTTGCTTTGGGAGGTATCAGCCAATGGGCCAGACTCTAGAATTACAATAAATGACCTTCCATTTCCACCAATAGAGAGAAGTAGACCGTCATATCTGCAAATTTAATATCCACAACCGTGAGAACCGACAAAAAATATATGCCATCGTCCGCCAATCAAGCCAGATAATATATTACACTGAATTTCTGAAGATAAAGTCAATACCTATCCAGGGTGGAGCCCAAAGGCAAGGAGAGTCTCTTGGAAAGCTCGACATATCCACCTCTTGTAAATACATATCCTGCAATGGATAAAAAGCAGGGCATTTATACCAGGAATGCTCAACAACATCCTTGGAACTGAAGAAATACTCTATATGACTGACTGCTCCGAAATTATATCTTAAGGCTTTCGAGAATGTTCATAATTTGATATTAACACACAACAACGGAAAGAAATTAAGTATTTTATATTAAGTTATAACGTTATGTGATGCAAAGAAATTAGATCTACTCCCTTTCTTAAAAAATTTTCTCATTCTGAGCTTGGGGAAATTTTCTGAGCATAAATATTTGCATCATCCAAGATTGCACAAATCGCTAGCAAGGCACTAGATAAAATAGCATTTTAGGAATCAATGTAAGGGACACAACTCTTTAATCGCTAAGTACCTTCTTTTTAGTCCAACGCTGAAGGAAATAGTAGGTAAATCACCAAATATTCCTAAGAGAGAAGAAAACTTAATGAACAGAGAAATGTGTGCTTATACCTGAAAACACAGCTTCTCCCGTTTCAATAAATTCCAACTTTGCATCCATTCCTCCATCATATTTCGCAGCCAGAACATCCTGAAAGTAAGTTCCTTGCCGAACTTCCCACCCATCTAAAGATTTAGAAGATTTGAATTTAGCTAGCAAAAGTTTGCTCTTACTGCTTTTTCCCGCCCTTAATTGTGCTAATTTATTGTTATAATCCTGAACATCAAATTGCATAATTAGCACCTTATTCAAACTATGTATATAGTGCATTGATACAAAGCTAGGCATACTAACCATAAGTAGTTAGGATAAAGTTAGTAGTGATGATGATGATGATGCAATGCTCGGTTAAAAACACTGAAAGTAAAAGCAAAACAAGTACAGAGGCTCTTGAATTAACATGCCTGAAATGCCTTGGTGACATTGTATACTCCTCGATAGTCCACTCTGTAGAGGTCTGCAGTTATAAGAGAGCGAGCCGTGGCACAGTAAATGATCTTGTTGCATCCTTCTATTGCAGTCTTCAAAGTTGAAGGTTCACCCACATCACCAAGTACAATGTTTACTGATCTAGGAAGCATATCTATCACTTCTGAATCAGCTTTCCTTACCAAAGCCTGAATTGTTCACCTCAACTTAATAAATTATCAAATAAGCTAAAAGTATTTGGCACAAAATCTTTATAGGCTAAAAGTTGAATAATTTGAAATGGCATATAGTTGATTGATTTAAAAAAAAAAAGAGATTTTAAAGAGCATTGACAAGAAACTGTAATCTGAATTTTCAGGTTCTCATAAACAAAAAAGTATATCAGATATGGATCAGGATCACTATTCGATAAAAAAGTCTCAATCTCAATTGGTCACGCCAATTATTAGATGTTAATTTTGTGCGGAGTATGATTGTGTCGATCAATTGGGTTGTATCATTAACTCATACCTCAATTCCATTGGTCAAGCTCGCCAAGGGTTGCAAGGGACCTTGCCACATAAATTTTTTTCTTTGTGTAGTCATACAACGCCAAGACGTTGTACATTAGAGCGCTAGAGCGTTGTACACTTCTGCACTGCAGCGTCATAGAATGCAGTGCAACGACACTATAGTTTTAACTTGTAAACATAAAACGGAGCATTGAGGCTCTCTAGAACAAGCACTATGAGTTGGGATGGAGACAAAGAGTGGAGCACTGCAGAGCTCCCAACCCAGGCGCTATGGCACTGCAAGTCAGGCTGAGCACTTTTTGATGTGAAACGTAAATGCCATTTACTTGCCTAGGTGGCAAGATTAATTAAATCCCAAATAAATTTGGGGAGAGAGAATGGAAATCTGAAATTAAATTTCAGATTAAGTGAAATTGGCGGGATGAATTTGAATTTAAACTCAAATTTAATGGGGAGAATTAAATTTGATGAGAGGAAATTGTGTGAGGTAATTATGGAGGCTTAATGGGGGCCTATTAATGAGATAGGAGAGAGATTATGCCCAATGAGGGGGCCGGCCACATAAGGAGGAGAGGGGTGAGTTTAGGAATAAGTGGGGACCACCAATTTAATTTCAGATTTTTACAAAAATCTAAAATAAATTTTCAGTTTTCTTAAGGAAAGAAAACTTCCATTTAGGAGAGCAATCAATTTAAGCAATTTGAATTTCAAATTTGAAATTAAAATCAATTAAATTGATGACGTAAATTAAGGAGCTACTTTAGGAAACAATTAATGGCCCATAAAACATTTGAATTTCAAATTTTGAAATTCAAGGAGAGGGAAGCCGGCGGCTAGAGGAGGGAGGAAAGGGGCGGCCACGGTGTGGAAGGTGGATGGCCGGCGAGAGGCAGTGGCCTGGAGATCGGCGGCCTGAGCGGGCTGGAGGAGGGGCGGCGGAAGTGCTGGGTGGAAACGGGTGAAGGGATGGAGTTCAAGGAAGAATGCGACCCGGAAGGATTCTCCTTGAATTCTCACACTAATTGATTGCAAAGAAAAATTGGAGGAAGGTCTAGAACTCACAAAGAGATCTAGCTCTTCCCTAAAACTCACTAAGAGATTTGGGAGAGGAATGCACTCATAAAGAGAACATAAAATAGAGAACTCACTAAGAAATCTCAAAAGAAAAAGAACTCACTAAGAGATCTAAAAGATGGAACTCATAAAGAGAACGCAAAAAGTAAATTTTCATTAACAATTCATCATCTCATTACATAAGAAAATGCCTCTATATATAGGCCTAAAAAACTAAAACAAGACACATATGCCACTAAAGCTTACATAAGACGACCCTCTTAAGTGAGGGTAAAAACGGAAAATTCATAATAAAAATTTAAAAATTACAAATAAAATATAAGATAACGTGGGACGATGACTGCCGTTGATCTTCAACTCCTCGGATAGCCATGGACGGTTGGATGTCCGCATCACTTTTCTTTCTCATTTTTCATGTTTAACTTGAAAGTTTATGATCCTTAATATTGTAGAAGTGTAGCTTTGTTAATTCTGAGAAAGAACGGTATGAAGAAGTGATGTGAGTCAAGGAGAGGTTGAGGGAGAGAGATTTGTACAATTTCTGCAAATTTTCATAGTTAATTTCTTGGTGTGGTGTGGTTTCGTGGTTTTTCCCCAATTTCGGGTATTAACATGTTAAATCTTGTTGTTCATTTTCGTTGTTTTCTTTTCTTATTTGTTTTATTGTGTGATTTACTTCCCAACATTGGATACCCAATGGCGAAAAGGAATTGACATTATATGCATAAGCCAAAAGCTGACTAACTTGTCATGGCATGGGGTGGGCTTCTTGAAACTGAGGTCTGAATTTCAGGTTCCAACAAATGCAAGCTTCACAATGAACTAAATGTATGCTACGAATGATAAGAACCTGGGTTACATACCTTAAAACAGTTAATTGTTTCAATGGATTTACCATACACCCAAGTAATTTAGAAAAAACAGTTTAATATATGAGAAGTGTTATCTAGAATCATATGAATAAGAAGTGTACATGAAGCTCCCCAAATCATATGAATAAGAAGAGTGTATATGAAGCTCCCCCATTGCACAATCAGAGAAGGGGATGAAGGAACACAGTCTTACATCTACACTTATAGAACGGCTGCTTCGTGATTCAAATCTAGGACTTCCAGATTATAATGGAAGCACTTAACCGCTGCTTGATATTACATAGAATCTCATAAGACCAGGACAAACAGAATTAACTCCACAGATCATAGCAACATGCCACAATTTAAGTAACTCTTACATATAATAGCAAAAGAGATAAATAATCAAAATTGTCCCTTGACTCGTTATAAAGAATCAAAATGGTTTCCAACTATGTGAAAGTCACAACTGTAATCTCTGAACTTGGACCGCCGGTCCAAGTCTTATTCGCAAATCGAACCAATTGAGCCCCCTCCACCCCTGTTGCGCACGAACCAAGCAAGCTCCTTCACCTCTTTAGCACGCAAGTGGGCCCTTAGAACCGAGTGGTTTACCGCCAAATAGAACCACTACATTATGGTCATGGTCAGAGCTCATACGCTCCCCAATGGTGCTAAATCTTTGAGATATGAATCAATAGGATATAATCGATAGGGCACAAAGCTCTCTATTAGCTAAGGTGGATTCAAATTTGTCTCCTCAGGCAAATACTCCTCCTAGGTCTATAAGGTTCCCCTGGACGAAGCAACCTATGGCTGCCGACAATGAACCTTCTGTCAAGTTGGGTTGACTACCTCCTCCGACTAAGTAGACCAGGGACCATGATGGTCCAGGACGACGGAACCATGGGATCTTGATTGGGTCCATCATCCATTCCGCAACCATCCGCTTTAAGTGCAAGATGATGAAATTTCTATTTTAAATATCAAATCCCAAATTCTGTATACCCATGTTGCTACTATGTGTCAAATACTACGTATTTCTACGTAACTGATTGATGACTAGCCTTAATCGAAAGCTCTCTCTCGTTATCGGGAGGGGTAATTAACTATAGGGGCTTGCCCCTATAAGACCAGAACTCGGATTATAAAGTCTCGCAAAATGAGGGCGAAATCTCTAGTAGTGTCTTATCTACAAACTCAATATGCCTTCCTAAAATTTACCCCATAACATAAACCGTTAAAACTCCCCGAAAAACAACTGGGATCTCGGAGCGCGAATTTTCGGAGCCCAAAACAACGTCAAGATAGCACTCCACTAATTGTCTCCTTTCTTTAATCTATAATTCACAAAAGTTTTTTATTTTTCACCCTTTAATATCCAATACCCCTCTATTTAAACAGCTAGAACCCTTCTAATTTCACCTTTTTAATTAACAGTTGCTCCAAGAACAGCTCCTCAGCATTTTTCTCGAACATCGCGGCTCTCACACTACATGCATATCGTGCAAGCTTCTGTTTCTCAACTTATTTTCTATTTAAAGGAGTTTATGGAGGTGTTTGTAAAATATAAATCGAGTTTAAATTTTGATTTGACAAATTTTGGAAATAACTTTTAAAACTAAATCTATCACTAAAAGTGAAAGATAATTGGTAATTAATCTGAAATCACATAATTTAATTTTGTGCTAATCAAACAAATTAAGTCAATTTTGTAAAATTTGGCTTTTTTTACTTGATAAATTGGATGTTCTCAATTTTAGTAGGAACATGAAGGGTTGAGATTTGTGCTAGATGGAATACCAGGGCACTGTTTAATGAAGGTATGGATAAATGCAGCTGCAATTTAAAATAAAATTATCGCTCTTTTGTATATTATTTACCAAGCTAACAAAGTATTAAGTAATAAGCAAGTACAAATAGCCCATGTCAAATAATGTTGCTGTCTGTATATATAATCATATGCTTTAGAAAAAGGTTAGAAGTAAATTTCTCTCAAATGATTAGTACAAGTTGTGGGGGGGGGGGGGGGGGGGGGGGGGGGGGGGTTATAATTATATTTGCTTGATTGAAAGGATATCGTTGATGTTTATATCTTAAAAGAAAAATCTTTTCATAATATGTAAATTAATGGAATAAATTCCCATGAATAGCACAGGGCATGATTCTACCTTTATACCATTAGCAATTTTTTCTTAGTCTCGAAAATATAATCTCTTGACTATTTAAGATAAGAATTAAAATAAAATAAAAAAAAATAAAAAAAATAAAAAAAAGTCGGGAGGGGGACAACTTATACTGTATATTTGTTTGATTGAAAGGATATCGTTGATGTTTATATCTTAAAAGAAAAATCTTTTCATAATATGTAAATTAATGGAATAAATTCCCACGAATAGCACAGGGCATGATTCTACCTTTATACCATTAGCAATTTTTTCTTAGTCTCGAAAATATAATCTCTTGACTATTTAAGATAAGAATTAAAAAAAAACTATTTATCTTGCCAGGGCTGTTTGCACACTTGATTGTCCCTCGCAAAACAAATGTAAGAAGTCTCGCTGCCACAGCTTCAGTGTTGCATCAATCAAAATATGTTTCTAAGGTTTTTTTATCCATTATCTAATACGTTTCAAAACAACAAGTAAAAGAAAGGAAGTAAGAACAAGAAACAGTGGCATTTTGGTAACTAATTTACCTTAACTTTGTAGCCTCTAAGCATCAGCTTTCGGACAAGGATCCTACCGATTCTACTCGTGGCTCCGACCACCAGCACGGTGGTGTCCTGCGCTTCCGGGATAGTAAACTCACACATGGGCCCGCGGATCAAGACGCTGTCCAGCAGATCCTCGTCGGTGGAGGTCGTTGAGAGCTGCCCTAGGCCTGAGAACTTTTTCCACACCTGATCAAAAATCTGTCGCGATCTCCTCCCCAACCCCACCGGATTTACATCATCCAGACTAAGCGACACCTGCTTGCTACCCGAACCCTCCGCAACTAGATCAACTGCTTCTTTGGGCGATGGCACATCTTCCTTTTTCGCCTCCTTGTTCTGCTTCTTTGCACCAATTTTACCTCCTCTCTTCCCTTTTTCTCCGCCATCGCCGTCGCTCAACTTGCTTATTGGCACCGAGAGAGAGAAGCATCGAGAGGTGGATGTAAAATTGTTGGTATTGGCAGGGGAGAGGCCAAGGAAACTTGTTCTTGTGAACAAAACATTCGAAGATGCAGCAGCAGCAATGCGTCCGCCGTGCAGGACCATCACGCTGGCGAACCGTTAGATGAAAAGGCGCAGATCGAATTGGGAATTAGAAGAGAGCTCGACGAATGAGGGGAAGAGCTATTGGTAGCGATCTCCCTTTGCGTTGTCCTTCTGAACTGTTTTAAATCTGGTGCCCGTAGGGAAGCTGAGAGCTTAGTGGCCATGGCCCTAATTCCAGCCACAAAATGGAGAAGAAAGAGAGAAGACGGGGGGATTAGAGAGCGACAGCGGACTTTTGTCTTGTTCAATTTCTTAGATTTTTTTTCTTTTTTATTCCTTTATACTATTCTTATTTAAAACTAATTTAAATTTAATATTTTACCACATAACAATTTCTTATATTAATATGTTTTTCATAAGTTTTAGATGTTGATAATATTCTAATTTAATGAAATTCAACAACTATTAATAATACTCGTAGATAATTTATTAACAATAATATGCATGCTTGTTGCGGGCTAGAATATATGCGGCGATTGAGTTAGAATTTTTCATCTCAACGTTGTACGGATTTCTAGCACACAAACAGAAAAGATATAAAACACAAGGATTTTTACGTTGAAAGCTTTGGAAAGGGAAAAATCATAGGGGACACACCCAGTTAAAAGAATTCAACTAGTATTTGCTTGTGTTATAAGAGGTTGACTCGTCCTTAAAATTTAGGATGATCATATTACAATAATCAACTCACTGGTAGAAATTCAATTGCACACGTATATTAGAATGCTGGAATCAGAAAATTGGTGTCTGTTATTTGTTAGAGAGAGTTTTAATGTTATTTGGAGGTCGGACGGAACTCCGATGTCACTTGAAAGTGGGGCGGACTCTGGCGTCACTTGAAAGTCGGGTGGAACTCCGGCGTCACTTGAAAGTCAGACGGAACTCCAAAGTCACTTGAAAGTCGAATATAACTCCGATGGTGATCGAGGAGGAATTTCTTCCCTCCTCTTCTTCACTTCTCCTCTCTTCTTACTTGGGTCCACTCTTAAGAGAAAAGATGGAATATTTATAGTTTTCTAAGAATGAAATGACCCATAAATAGGAGGAGGATCAAGGGCAAATGTGGAGTGGTTTGGATGAACGATCGATATTCAATCCCTTGATCGTGGATCATTCATCAGACATTTGAAAGTCTTAGTGATATTGGAATTCGGCGATCTTGGGCTCGTTGGATTTGTCTTGTCGAGTCACTTGATTCAATTATAAGCATGTCATGTTTTGAAACCGTTTGGTAATCCAAATTGTGGTTTGAACCTTCCAACAGCACTTCGGGTCTTCGACTCGGACCTATTTGTGTTGGATTAAGTTGAATTTGGTGTCGTTGGCTTCATATTTTCAAGACACTCAGTTTGACTTAAGTTTGTTGAAATTGAAGTTCATATAATATCAGATTTAATTTTTGAAGTTTCCAACTCGATTTTTACCTCGAGATTCATGTCCTATCAAAATAATTTTTTGATGATATAACAATGCTAGAAAAAAAATAAAGAAAAAAAGATTAAAAATTATACACTGTTTGACATATATAGATATTATTTTAAAAAGATAATTAATTTTTTTTTCTTTAAAAACTTTAAATGTTAATCATATCCATTTATATTAACCCAATTTTATAATAAGAAAATTTTGTTACATATTTAATCAAGAAAAAATTTAAAGAGGGCACATGCACTTATCTTTATTAAATTTTTAATATATGTAAATTTTGGCATCCCTGCTTTTAACACTTGACCCGTTAGGAGTTTAGGGTCAAGTGTTAATGATATAGGATGGTTAGTATAATAGTTTACATTTGGGAGGTTTAGTTGATCAGTCAGAGTTGAATAATTAACTACTGTGAAGTCGACTTGTCTATCATGAGACAAAAGTTCTGTAGACAAGCCATAGTTAGATTGCCTGACTAAGTTCAGGAGCTAGATAATGAAGATCGGGCACACCGGCAATTGAATATTTCGAAATTGTTCCTACTCATTTGAATTTTTAAATTTTGATTTGTCACGACCATCATTGGCGGCAGCCATAAACCAACTATGATTAGCTTAGGTGTGAGTGAACCAATTGGCTAAGTGTTATAACCCGAACCAGTTCCCTCCTGGTTCAGGATTCCTTGCGAATGAAAGCCAAAACCGCACGAACCGACCCTCCTCCCACACCTTCTTCGCCCAGACCGTCATCAGCCACCATTTCGCGCCTCGCCTCTCTTTTCAATCTCTCCAATAACGCAATCCATGTGAACATCAAATGAACAATCATACCGGGGATTACAATGCAGAGCCCTACATTGGGTACT
Organism: Dendrobium huoshanense; assembly: GCA_016618105.1. Classification (NCBI taxonomy): domain Eukaryota; kingdom Viridiplantae; phylum Streptophyta; class Magnoliopsida; order Asparagales; family Orchidaceae; genus Dendrobium; species Dendrobium huoshanense. The sequence goes on from CM028358.1 coordinate 86,844,279, forward strand.
CATATCCACACCCACCCATGTACCCACCCATACCCAAGGGATATGGGTACGCTCATGACCTTGTGGTTGGGTATGAGTGGGTACTCAACATCGGTGGATAAATTGATTTACAATAGTAATTACCGTATATCTTATATTAATGCAATCCTCACTATGTAGTGTGCAGCACTTAACAACGCTGCGACTACGATAAATTCTGATATGTGGCTTGAAAGTTTGCAATCATAACAAAGGGCAACAAGCCTCAAGGCCATTAGTCCATGGCAGATTGCATTCAAAAAATATGGAAAGTTGGTGGGTATATGTGGGTACGACATCCTGAAAGTCACCATGAGTGGGCGTGGGTGGGCGAAGCCAATTCGAGTAAAGCATAGGTACCCAATCAGGACCCCATATAGGGCTTTGTTACAATGAGGTAAGCCACCTGCAAACTTGTAATATTATTTTGGATAAGGGGAAAATCAGTAACATAATCAGTAACCCAAAGACAAGAAAAAAAAAAAGCTTTAGAAACATAAGGTCGTGGATCACATAAACTTTGCAATGTTATGACTTCTGAACTAGAAATAAAAAAAGGATCAAATTACAACCTGTCTTTCTTACTATTTGATATGACTCACATATTGATATTATAATTTTATTTGGATACAATTTTTTAAAATTTCTATAATGAGAATAAGATTTTCATAAGAAAGATGCATCTCAACATTTTTTTGAATCTATAATACTCAGAGTTACAACAATTTTACTATAAAAACAAAAGTATAATGGTAAACTGATAACACCAGGAGATGACCACGCAGCAAAGATGAGCTTTTTAAGGACCGTCGTCTCCATCTTTGATCAGATTGCAAATGTCTGAGCATTCCACCAGGCTAATCAAATAAAAATAATTTGAAAAGAATCTTCGTGTTTAATCATGGCATATGGAAAAAATATGCTGAAGAAAATTTCTACCAGTAATGGCGGCTTCTAAATCCTTTCTTGAAAACAACCAGAGGCCTGCAGTTGCAATGCATAAAAGTGTTTAGAGAGCACAGATGGAGTAAAAGAGATTTACAGGAATTTTCCTAAATAAGGAGGTGGATGTCGAAATTCACCTCCTGATATTAAGGATGCCTTCACCGGCACCGCCTCTGACGCAAGTGCCAACGCACTTAGCAGTACAAGACTCGGCCTTTTTGGAGCGCGGCCGCTGAATTCGTGTTTGCCTCGCGTCCTCCCCTGCGCGGACCAAGTGTTCAATGAAATGCTGCAAAAGTAAGGAGGAGATCGAAGGTGTCTCCATATGAAGAAGCTTGTGAGTATTTTTCTTACCGGAAAGCGTTTGGGGGATATTGGCTAGGGTTTCTTCTGGTGGAACGGGGGAAGAGAAGAGAACGGCGGCCGCGAGGAAAGCCGGCAAGCAGCTGCAGTTTGCTCTTTTGGCTGTTGATGGGAGATTGTTGATCGAGCTGAGATTATGCTGGGAGCGATGGAGAAATGGCGTCGAAGAAGGTGAGTTAAAGACTCCAAAGCATCTTAGACTTTCCATCCTACACTTCTCTCACTTTGCGATTCTCCATCCCTTATCTTCTCATCTTTTTCTTTTTTTCTATTTTTAATTTTGTGGTCATTTCTATCATATATATATATTAGATTAGTGATTGCCATCTATTAAATCCAACTTGGTACAATTTGTTAAAAGATAGGAGTGATATTGAGTCGGGTTTAAATAGGCCAAATTTAATTATTTATCATTCAAATTAATAAGAATTAATTAACCAAATTTATTTATTTATCATCCCACGTAGCATAATTATAATCAAATCTATTAAATATCATTAAATAAGATAATATTAAAGTCTAATATATTAAACGTAGCAATCCAATCTATTAAGACTTATGTTCACAAATATTTAGACATCATCATCAAATCATGAAAATATGTAAAGATATGATGTGCATCTTATCTTTCACATTAGTAAATTGTTTATTGAAAACAACAATTTTATTATAATAAAAGAAATTGCCAAATTCTTTTTTAGATTTAGGTGCATAAACTTTAGGAGTTTTTTTAGTTTGCTCAAAAACTTATAAAATATTTTGATTGTGAACCCTTTAAGAGCAGAGACAGAGCCATTAATATTCTCTATTACTATATCGATGGCAAGGATTCTCAATCAACTCTTATAATTTAAAACTATTTCAATTGCTCCGTAAACTCAAATAAATTTTACTAGGTAAAATGATAGAATGCTGACTTCTCATGAAAATTCCACTATAAACTTAAAAACAACTTGAAAACTTTCTAACTTTATTTTTTATACTTTGAGCAAATTAAATTTCAAACACACATACACTATATTTGTAAGTCATGAATCCAATACCTCTTGATTGATCCTAGGCTCTTAACAATCAAACTATGATGGACTACATAACACCATACTTGAAAATCTAATTTCGATGAAGAGAAGATTTCGGGTGATACGTCCTACATGATAGTCATTATTATATAATTTTGTTTCGACATAAATTAACTTCATTATATAATTTAGGGTTAGTTTGGAGTAGCTTTTATCCGTTGCTTTCAAAAAACAATTATACTATAAAATTATTTTAGAAAACAGTAAAAAAAATATCTCAACTAGAACTATATAATTTGTTATATATATATAATTTGAACAAATTATTTAAGCATATTTATCACTTTTTAAGTACACAAAAGCCCTTAAGACTTCCCAAGTCCAAAGGCTTAAACCATGCGGCCCAACAGAAACCCACCAAACTCCATTGTCACATTTTTTAATCACAATGACAAGGTGCGACTCTCACCCCCTTCCTACCTATAACCAAATTCAAAATATATATACTTTTTAGAAAATTTATAGCACATAAATATTTGATCAATAAAATTTCTTTTTTTTTTTAATAAAAATGCTTATAATCTGTCAACATTTATTAACTCATTTATAAAATATCTTCTATAGAAAGTTTTTATCTTAAAAATAAAAAATAGACACTATTTTATTGTGGATTTTATAATAAATAATTTTATAAAATTATATTTTATTAATAAAATCATATTTTATGATAATCTATAGATAAATACTAAATAGTATAATGTATAACTAATTTATCATAAATTTAATAATAAATATAATTGTTATTTTTATATTATCTATAAATGAAAATCATATAAATTTATTTCATTATGTAATATTATTACATAAATACCCCTCTTACAATATTTTTTCCATTATATATAATCATAAGTCCCTCAGTTCTTCCCACAGGCAAAAATGGGAGAAATAGCAATGGAGGCAGAGGAGCACATTTTCCGAAGCAAGCACCCCTCAGTACCAGTGCCCGAGAGCCTGACCCTGCCGGGATTCGTCCTCGCCGGCGCCGAACAATACGCTGACAAGGTGGCGCTGGTGGAGGCGGGGGGCGACTCCAGCGGAAAGACTCTCACGTACGGCGAGGTCGCACGTGACACGCGGCGATTGGCCTGGGCGCTCCGGTCGTTCGGGCTAAGAAAGGGTCATGTTGTGGTGGTGGCACTCCCCAACCTCGCTATATATCCGGTGGTGGCGCTTGGCATTATGGCCGCCGGCGGTATCTTCTCCGGCGTTAATCCCCTTGCCACGCCGGCGGAGATAAGGAAGCAGGTGGAGGACTCTGAAGCAAAGCTAATAGTAGCGAATGCTTCCACTTATCACAAGGTGATTTATTAATTAACGATAATAAAAAAATTATAACAATTTTAAAATTAAATCATTTTTGTGATATGTATTACATAAAAATTTTAATGGTAATATAAATTTTGACTAATAAAATACTATAATAATATTGAAGATATAATAAAAATTAAGGAAATTACAATTATAACATTTTTGTTTTGATTTAACATGCAAGATTGAAAAAATAAAACATTTTTGATAAATTTCAAAATTATATATATATATATATATTATATTTATATATAACCTGGTTTTTAAATCAGGTAACGGAATTGGGAATTCCAATACTATATATAGGAGAAGAGAAGCTGATCAATGGTGGAATAAGATGGGATGAGCTTCTGGAGGCATCTGAGAGGGCTGGCCCGACCACCGCTATGGAGGAGGAGGAGGACCAAAAGTTAGAACAGAGCGACGTCTGCGCATTACCCTACTCGTCGGGCACGACGGGCTCGTCCAAAGGAGTAATGCTCACACATCGAAACCTAATCGCCAATCTCTGCTCCTCCCTCTTCAGCGTTCCACCGGAGGTGCAAGGACAAGTGACCATTCTCGGTCTAATGCCCTTCTTCCACATCTACGGCATCACCGGCATCTGCTGCGCCGCCCTCCGAAACAAAGGCAGGGTCGTTGTACTCCGTAGATTCGAGCTGCGTGGCTTCCTCCAAGCGCTTATTCACCACGAGGTCACATTCGCCCCTATTGTTCCGCCGATCATGTTGGCAATGGTGAAGAGCCCGATCGTCGATGAGTTTGATCTCGGAGGGCTCAAGTTACGGTCGGTTATGACGGCTGCCGCGCCGCTGGCGCCGGAACTGAGGGCAGCCTTTGAGGAGAAGTTCCCTGGTATCGAGGTGCAAGAGGTAAGCATCAACTTAATTGAGAGTAGAAAATGCAAGTTTTTTTGCATGTTGAAAAATATGTATAAACTAAGTATGAGGGTAAAGTGTAGGCATATGGGCTGACAGAGCACAGCTGCATTACATTGACTCATTGTGATCCAAGCAAAGGTCATCGCAACGCCAAGAAGCACTCAGTTGGGTTCATTCTTCCTAACATTGAGGTCAAGTTCATCGATCCTGAGAGTGGCCAGTCTTTTTCCAAAAATACGCCCGGTGAGCTCTGCGTTAGAAGCGAATGTGTCATGCAAGGTATGGATATCAGAACTTGCATCCATCATTATGGACATTTAAGTTATAGCTATTGCTTTTTCACAGATCTAATTGATTGAGATTGAAATATGTTTAGCATTTATTTCACAAAAGCAATGTTGATGTCTTTTGAAGTTCCTCAAAAGTTAAAATTTAAACAAAATGTTTAGCAATCAGGAGTTATATGCATTTGAGCTAACTTTAAAGTTGTTAGAAAGTCAAAAAGAAGAATTTTGAACTTTTGGTGTGTACTAATCTTGTGTCATGATAATTTAAAAGAAGAGTAATTGTTCTTTGTTGGTTTCATTCCTATAAATTGAAATAATAATAAAATAATGTTTTAGGCAAATGAGAGACACACGATGAATGGAAATGATTGAAGCTCATCAATGATGGAGGTTTAGAAGACAATACAAAAATAAGCAAAAGAAATTGGATGGGTGATGGAGCATTGAAAAATAAAAACAAATTAAACTACATAAATTAAATTTATGATGGAGACTATATAGTAAGCCATATGTATAAGAGTTGCATAGGTAATGGAGATAGGAACAGACAGAGGTAGTCAAATGGAGGAGGCTAGATGTGTCCGGTTGATGGTGGTGATTGAATGAGTATGAATATTGATTTTGACAACTTAACTCTATTAATTTAATTAATGCATCACAGTTACACCAAGTGGCTTTATTTAGTTATAACTCAAAAGTAATTAACATTATTGCACCATGATTTTTATAATTATGATTTTTGAAAATTGAAGGTTATTTGAAAAATAAAGAGGAAACAAACCGGACGGTAGATCAAGATGGGTGGCTTCACACTGGTGACATCGGATATATTGATGATGATGGAGATGTATTCATTGTGGATCGCATCAAAGAGCTCATAAAATACAAAGGATTTCAGGTGAGTTTAATATTAAACTCAATTAACAAAAGATTAATATCTTATAAGGCATTGAAATCATGATTAAAAAGTTTACTCGTTAAGTTATTGTTCCACTATAGTAATCATCTAATAAGAGGAGTTTTTTTTTTTTTTTGGTGGTTTCAGGTGGCTCCTGCTGAATTAGAGGCCATTCTTCTTGCACATCCTTCTGTTGTTGATGCTGCCGTCTTTGCGTAAGAGCTCCATTAGTTAAACTCAAAACCTTAAGTCTAATTTCTCTCATGTTTTAAGCTCCTCCAAATATTGTATTGGAGAAAGATTAAAAGAAAATGAATATGCAGCTTGCCCGATGATGAAGCTGGGGAGATTCCAGCTGCGTGCGTGGTGAAAAAGTCTGGGGTTAATGAGACTGAGGAGGATATTATGAGATTTATAGCTTCCAATGTGGCATCCTACAAGAAGGTCAGGGTGGTCAGATTCCTCAACTCCATCCCAAAATCACCATCAGGAAAGATACTGAGAAGGCTGTTGAAGGATTCCTTCAATTATATACAACAATAAGTCTTTTATGACAAACAAATAATTTTACCATATCTAAACATTCAGAGTAGTAATAATTGTCTTTCAAGTTTAGATGGATGCAAAAATAATTTAGTAATTGCAATATGCTCCAACTTCATATTATTGGCCTTCAATAAAAGCAGTCAGTATCCTGAATAATTTAGCTTTATTTTTATTTTTTCATGTAGAGCTAATCATAATTTTGTTTGTTTTATCTGGGGGAAAAAGTAGAGCTTGTCATAAAATTGTCCTGAATAATTTCATTAGAGATAAACGAGTACTGTGCTCTCATTTTCATTGTATAAAGAAACCAATGGCTGAATGAGGGGAAATTATTGAGTTTGGACAGCGCATGCCGTCCAGAGCACAATAAAAATGCGTCACATCACCTCCAACTCGATACTGCTCTCAATACTGAGCAATACCAAATAGTATCAAACTCGGTACTGCTCGATATTGAATAACGTGGTTATACATGATTGATCTCCGAACAATAAGCTGTGTGCGCTGTTCAAACCCAATAATTTTTCCTGACTGAGTGTGCTTCTAATCATAAATAAAGATACGAAATTGGCCCAACCTTAAAACACCAACAAAATAAGAATAAGAAAATTGAAAAATGTAGAATAATCTCTACCATTCTTCTAAGACTTTCTTAGCCCGAGTCAAGTAGTGACCTTAACAAGCTCAGCTTTTCAAATATATAATCAATTCGAACTTGAGCTCAAGTCCAACTCAAAAAGATAAACTTGAAATCAAGCTCTTCCCAATATAAATGAGTTCAAGCCATTTTTAAATTTAGGCATAATTTTTAAATATTTAAATTTAATATTTTAGGATTTATTACTTAATTTAAAAAATATTTAAATTTAATAAATAAAATAAAATTATTTAAAAAAATATTAATAATTATTCTAGCCATTAATTACTATCAATATAATAAAATCTTTTACGATTTAAATAAATAAATAAATATTTCCTTTGTTATATAGAGATAATAATTTACTTATTTTTTTTTTTTTTTGCAACTAATTGAGAATATATTACATTGTAGTATAAATTTTAATTTACAGCATTAAGATCATCTGACCGATCACTTACGAACTTAATAAAACACTTTAGTATGACCCTAACTAAAATTACCAACATCTCATTTTGTAGAGATTTAAAATGAAATATTGATAAAGAAACAACTCACTCAAATAGAATTTCATACGCAACAACATGAGCTCAAAATTCTACATTATCATGTTCCAATAAATTTTGAGAAGTAATTTGATTACAGAAAGATCAAACAAATCAAAATTACTGTAATCATCCAAATTCACAGAAATATGATTACAAAAAGATCAAACAAATCTAATTCAGCCTAAACATTATTACAAAGAATAACTTATCCTATCGTTAAAATGAATCTAAAAACCTTAAGAAGCTGAAATTAATATTAAATAAATAAAATAAATATTATTTCTCGTCCCTAACTTCAAACCCACCACCAAACATGGCCCACTCGGTTCATCTATATCAACTCATAACCCCACCACATATAACATAAAATATTGCATGAAAATGTTCACATTTTAAGGGGGGTATATGTGAAGAAGACGGACTTCAATGAACAAAAAGCCCAGCCACTAACAAATATGAACACAAAAATGTGGGAGGGGCCTTAAAAAAGGAGAAATCACATCAAGAAGGAAGAAATTGTGTCATAAAAAAAACTTTATAATTATCAAATTTATTTTGAGATGAGATGATTGCAACACGACAAGACTAATCAATCAAAATTTATATTACACTCATCTCATTTTTAGCAAAGTTTAGTCCTGACCCATATTTCTTTCATCAAGAGTTTATCAATTTGAGCACCAAATTGGAAATTCATATGGCATGCGAGGGTGAGGCTGACCCTGCACTGAAACTCACCTGACAGACCACACTACCTTTCATTATTTTTTTCAGATTCACATCAGCATCAAAAAAAGGAAAATCAAGAAAAAGATAATATCCCAACTGTATGAAATAGAAGCTGTACCAACGCATGACACTGAAAAAAATCTGGTTTAACACCAACAAAGACACTCCAAATATCTGACGGTTAGATCACCAATTGATTCAGATAAACTGAACCATAAGCACACAATACATAATGGTCTAGGCAAGAAATTGGAACGGACAAACTTCAACTTAAAAAAGTTAAAAAGGAGTCTACCTGGTCCTGCAACCATGGGACAACCAAACCAAGAACCACCATCAGATTTCTAACAGTTGCACAAAGTACTGAGGATAACTAATGACCACGCACCACTTGCGAATTGACAGACTAACATCAAATGATGATAAGTATGTAGAGAAACTCAACAACCATCAAGACAACTCGACAAAAGACGGACGGACGGACCTCTGAGACATGTGACGCCGATGATGACTGAACTGAACTGAACCTTCTCGACCCAGACAATTTGTTTTAGGACTCACTGTAACAGTAGCATATTTACAAATCAATCGATGCAGGATGGATGCGCGATGGTAAAAGAGAGAAACAATATAACTCCATCAAAGGTTTGAATAAAATCACAATAAATATTTCATCTTCGTGACAGAAAAGCTTAACATGCATACAGTGTAAGGACAGCAACAACATTGAATAGAAAAATGACACGAACACAAATTTACAGACCTGTTCATCCTCATCAGATGTTACTCCACGAGCCTCGTTTCCCTCAGAAGGTCTTTCTGCGCCACAGTTTTGGCGGTTGCATTTGGTCCTGAATGGGTAGTTTATATTGTTGCATTTTTCACACTTCCAGCTTCCGTCTGGCATTTTTGGCTCTGCGTAACAATGAAATAATGCATCAAGTATCTCAATGTGAAGAGCCGCCTTCAAAACAAGCCTTTGTTCAATGTTCAATAATTTTTGAGGTTAAAATTTTCAAGTGTTTTAAGTGTCAGAACTACAGGAATAATCATCTACTCTTTTCTTAGGGGCCATTTGGTTGCTTGAAGTTAGAAGAAATGTTCCAAAACAAGATGAATTTTATAGTTCCAGCATTTGGTTGGATACTGTTTGAAATTGATATGGATTTTAAACTTTACAAACACCACCAAAGTCCTAAACAATGAGAATTCACAAAAAATAGAGTGAAAACAAAACCATCAATTTCTAAGACATGCTTTCAACTACAAATAAAAATATGATATCTTCTAAGAAACTAAAAACCTCCACTTTTAAGTAATCTAAAGCATAGGCATACAAACAACAAAATAACCGAAAATTTATATATATATGAAGTGTGAGATGAAATGAATGAGGACAAAATCATAAACGGAGATACAATAACTACCAATTCCTTCAATGTGTTCTGTCATTCTTACCCTTGTTCTACTATATTGTATAGTATATCAAAATGCTTGAATCTAGCATCTGATTAAGTGATAGACGTGGGTAAAGGTGTAAGAGCGCCTAACAGCTAAGCTGGCTCGTTAAGGAGTATGAAAGTAGAGCTTATTGAGTCACAAATCCAAGTTCAAGCCCAGATTATAGCTGGCATAATATACGAGCTTAAGTTCCAACTAGAGTGGGCTCAGATCATTGGCTCGTGTTTCTCTCACATCCACTAGACCCATTAAATCTCATTTCTCTCTGATGTGCTGCTCTCCTGGATCAATTTCTGTAGATACTAAAGAAAGAAATAAAGCCTAACGTAAACATGTCTCATTAATTAATGAATAGGTGACTACAGTAGAGGTGTCATCATTAGAGTTGGAGGAGATAAAGCTATTGTTACTAGATATTATCCCTCCATCAAGCTCCCAACAAGCTGTCGATGCTTTTTGTAGCAAGCTCATGTCAATATGTCACATTGCATCGTCGATGCCTTCTCCAGCAAGATCCTATTGCAATGCCTTCTCCATCAAGCTTCCACGCAATCGATGCTTTCTAGCAAACTAGATGCCTTTTCCACCGAGCTCCCATTATAATACTGATTATGCCTTTTCGACAAACTCCCACTGCAAAGTCTTCTCCAGCAAGCTAACACAAATTCAATGCCATCTTCGATGAGCTACCAAGTCAAGCTTGAGCTTAAAATTATTTTGACACATCGAGTTTGAGCTAAATACAAAGCTCAATTTGAGTTGAGCTTGTGTTCGAGCCCACCCTTACTTTGGCAAGTCAAGCTTAAACTAATTGTGACTTGAGCTCAACTCGACTCAGTTAAACCTCTAGATGCAGTTAGTTTAACTTCTATAGATAGATTTAGGTGGTTATCATGATGAAGAAGAATCATCATACTACTAGGCAATCATGGTTTCATGAAAACTTAAGTGATAGATGTGTTAGAGTTAAATTCTAGAGTAAAATCTAGGTGATTACCATGAAGAAATTTGATCGTACCATACAATCATAATACATTGAGAACTTAAGGAAATTAAAAAAAAAAAAAAAACATAATTTGATTATTATATATGCTAAACTAATCTCATGTTGTGATGTTGGAAACATAAAATCTCGAGTTGTCTGGTGGGAATATAACTCTTTAAAAGAATGCTAGAGAGAACTGAAATGGATACACAGACAAATGGCCATATTTAAGAGACGGTGGGAGTAGGCATCAATCAAATAAGGTCATAGTAGCAAGGAAACTTCACATTGTTTGTGCATGAATAAATCGCATAAAAATAAAGAGAATAAGACGCTTCAACTAGGCAAGTGGGAAAAAAATGGTGCAATGAAAGATTAGAAGGAAAATTGATAGATCACAAATAACATAGGCTACATGTTGGAGAAAGAACTTGGAAAAAAGAGAGTTAATTCCTTGGGACTAGCAGATAAATTGATTCATATAAGTGATTTCAAATAGTTTAGATAGTGGTAATGATGATGATTATTAACCAATATTTTGTAAGCGATACAAAAAATATTTCATTTTAAATATATAAGACATAATTTACAATTTTTTATATCATTAATATTAAAGAATAATGTATTTGATTTCATTATTAGATAACAAACCAATTAATATTTTAAAGTGCATCAAGATGGAACATTGATGAAAAAATAATAGAATAGTACGTAGGGAATTGAAAAAACAATAATAGTAATAGTGCATTAAACTGTGTTAAATTCAAAATAATAATAAAAAAAATACATGTGTGAAGATGTCAGTACACCTCAATTCTTTTCACCTTTCCAGTCCTCTTCTCATACTTGTCAACCGGACATCATCGCCATCAAGGACATAGAGGCCTCAACTCCCTCCTATGATAACTAATAGTCTAATACAATACTCGATGGAAGACTAATGCCATTTTGTCCACACTAGACCCACCACCACTTCCGCCTAATGATCAACCATTATGGCCTCATAAGAACCATCGAGATGCTTCCACCACCACCATATTATCATCATGCAAAAATGTGGCAAACTTACAGAAAGTAACAAATGGAATTAACATGTGCAGTGATTTATTAACACCATAAAAAATCCAAAATAGCCCATGAATTATTAATATGTGGCTACTTTAATCCAAAAGTATCACATTACTCCAATTTAACCCCTCGCCTACACAAAAATGGTATCAAATGGTCCCTCATGTAAAAGATGTCTAAAATTGGGATCAATTTTGTAGTCAATACACTATATTGGAGAAATATCACTCTTAAACTAAACTGGCTATATATGAATAATCAAGAGATTATTTTAGGCCCTTTTTCCAATTAAACACAAACTAGAATGATCTCCGTTCCTTGTTTGGAAATTTGTAGTGTTGGCATAATTGGTATTAGGTAATGATTATTTCAATTGCCATAATAGGTTGTTGTTGAATTCTTACTTATATTCTCTAGAGGCGTAAGATTTCTATGGTTCTACCAGTGATATCAAATTCCCTATTTTAATTCATTGTCGTGGCCTTCGGCAACTCAACCATGAATATCAATACTTTCTTTGACTCCACCACAAAGTGCATTGGCAATGTGCAAAGATCTACTCAATCACTACAAGCAAATCCCCCATCTTTGGGCATGAGGAAAGCAAAAGAGTTTATCCCCAACATGAATGAAGAAACGCCACCATTGCTGCTCCCAACAAATTTGGGTGTTGTACCATAAAATCCACCTATAAATTGTTGAAGTTCTTCCTGTTTGAGATGAACACATTCTTCGGATAGTCTTTGAACTCTATATAAATGCTAGGTGCTCGACCCAATTAAGAACCGCTTGTACCAGAATGTCTAAAAGGGTACTCCTAAACTGAGCTCCGGCTCACGAGGTGTCAAGGGCATCAAGGCCAATTAATATCTTTGGAGAATATTATGCAAAATCCAATCCCTATTAAGGGTGTGAGTGAGTCAAGCCGACTCATAAACCTGCTTGAGCTTGAATCAATAAATATCTCGTGAGCCATGCTTGATGAGCTAATAAGCCAGCTAAAGCTGGCCTCAACTTGCCTCGTTATTAGAATTCATGAGTTCAAGTATAAATCTATTAAAAAAATTTAAAATTTATCATTTTTTCTCTTTCATTATAAACAAGCGGTCTTGAACGCGTAGCATTAAGCTCGAGCTCAAGCTTGAAGTTAGGAGTGACTCAAGCTCAACTCGGCTGGTTCACACCCCTATTCCCCATCACACCTCAATTTAAATTGGTTCATGTTAACGATGATGCCGCAGAAAAACTCAAATTCACTGTTGTTTGACAGTGAATACATCACAATGTTACCAAGAAAGGAAAGCATTCATCAAGAGAAACTGATGATTTTATGATCCTTTGTAGGCATTTCAAAAGTTGCAGAGCAAACGTGGGCCCGTCCGGAATTAGTTGCAGAACAAATGAGCAAAATGTAAGATTATTTATAGTCAACCACTGCTCATATCCCCGGCTACTTACTCTGAGTGATAATATTAAAAAAAATCATTAAAGTCAACAGCAAAAAGCACGATGCCGAGAAAGCACGAATTTGAAATCCAGAATTCTACTTCTTAGTTGTATAATAGAACAAATAACTCTCTGTATTTAAATTAGAAACAAGAACATAAATAAAATATACAAAAACACACAAGAAGCATGCTGTGAACTAGGTCTACGAGGAAGGTTACTAGCATCTAGAAAATAAAGCTACATCTGCTGAGTGTTTTAACATATCTCTTTTAGGTCAAAAGCTAATAATTGATTCTACACAAGATTATAGGAAAAAAATAAAATAAAACAAACAAAATCACTACAACACTTGAGCACGTGATTTCTTTAAATAAAAAAAAGTGTAAATTAGAACTTACTAGAACCCTTTAAATTTTCAGATTTGGTAGCCTGCACAATCAAAAAAAAAATGTCAAGGAATGCAAGAGAAGATTTTCAATAACAATTAATAGCCCAAACATTCATTAAAAATCATAAATAATAATTAATGGCCCCAACATTCATTAAATATCATAAATAATAATTAAAAATCATTAATGGACCCAACATTCAAGGAATGCAAGAGAAGATTTTTAATAACAATTAATGAAATTTTAAAATTTCATTAAGATAATTAACATCATATGCACAGATCCGTAGAAAAAAATATTCCTTAAAAATCATAAATATGTTTTTTAGATCATCCCCCTCCACAACGAGCAACATTATGAAGGTGTAACTAGAAGAACACGTTGCCTTAAGATGCCTAGGCAGTAAGGCAAAAGCCATGCCTAGCTTTGATTTGAGAGGTGGATATTGATACTTCAAATGTCAAAGATGAATAAGTTAATAATGATACCTCAACATGAGATGATGTGAAAATAACATCAAAATTTGGATAAATAGGCATGTTCCCTTGGAAATTAGTCAGTCAAATGTTAGTTCAGATTTACATTCTATAGTCAATCTTAAATTTAGAGATGTAAAAATAAAAAAAAAATGGAAAAAGGGAAAGAGGAATATAATACAGTGATAGAGAATAATGATGAAGATTGAATAGTATAGCCAAATTAGAATATAATTGGGCTATACACACTAGTACTGATTTAAAATAATCTGTTTAGTAAGATTTTGTTTTTAATTTCAAAATTCTAATAGAGCTTATAAATATATTTGTTTACCTAATATAACATAATTCGATTGGGGGTGTGCATTATTTGGTTAAAGCACAAACCAAAGCCGATCTTATTTGGTTCGGTTTTTAAAATATCAATTCCAGTTATTGGTTATAATTTCAACTTTCTTCAGTTTTTGGTTTGATTTCTTTTTATAAAACCGATTAAACAAAAATAAAAAATTATACTAACTTATTCAAATATTAATTCAATAAAATACGTGAATTATACAAAAATGACATAAAGATCAATGTGGATATTATTTATTCCACATGACAAAATTATAAATTGTAGTAAATCTTACTTGATAATACATACTATTTAAGTTAATATTTATTGTTTAAATTAATTACATTTTAGGTTCATCTAGATCTAAAACAAACAACCAAATGCATAATTGATTTTGCTAAAGTTTGGTTCGGTTTAATTTGATTTGGAAAAAGTTTGCAGTTTCAATTTTCAAAATTTTAGAAACAAAACAATTTGATTTTCTAATATGTGAACCAAACAGACCGAATAACCCAAATGTACAACCCGGCCTAAATGCAATAAATAGCATTTATAATCTTTAAATGTATTCCTTAAAATTAAATTGAATATATAAGCGATATAAATAATTCTTCATTAGCGTGACCCTTCACTAGAGCAACATGTAGAAATTGTTTAAAGAGAAATTCAAATCCTATTATATTCTTTGGAAATTGGAATCATTGCATATATATACAATCTAGGAGAATAAAGAAAAAAAGGAAAGATATTTAATCTAATTAATTATAATAAACATATCCCACGGATCTCGAACTACAGCCCTTGGATTGCTTCCCACGGATCTCCAACTGCAACCCTCGGATTGCTACCCACGAATCTCCAACTGCAGCCTTCGGATTACCACTAACAGATTGCTGATGTGGCCTCACCTTGACTGTGTGATTCAACACTCCCCCTCAAGTTGGATTGTACAAGTTGTGCAATCCTAACTTGCAAACAAACTTTTCAAGTAGAGAGCCCGGTAGTGCTTTTGTTAGAATATCGGCAAGTTGTTCATGAGTTGAGATATATATTACTTCAATTTCTGAGTTTGCTGCTTTCTTATATAAAAGTGTCTATCAATAATAACATGTTTTATTTTGTCGTGATGTAGTGGATCCTTGATCATACTGACTGCGAATTAATTGTCACATTTCAACTTTATCGTGCCTTCAATCTTTATTCTCAATTCAATCAATGCTTATCTGATCCAAATACCTTCACAAATAGCAATTGCTAATGCTTCTAGAAACAACATATTGTTTCTTACTCCTCCATGTCACTAGGTTCTCCCGCACAAATAAACAATGTCCTGTGATCGATCGACAGTTAACATGGCTTCCTACCAAATCTACATCAGAATAAATGATCAATTTAATATCTTCAATTTTCTTGAATAATAGCCCCTTTCCATGAGTGTTCTTGAGATATCTCAAGATTTGATATATTGCCTCCATGTGCTCCTTCATAGGATTACTCATATATTGGCTTACCATACTCACAACAAACACAATATCTAGATAGATGCGGTAGAGGTATATAAGCTTTCCTACCAGACGTTGATATCTTCCTTTATCTACTGGAACTCCCTCCTTTTTTATCCCGAGTTTCTTCTTAGGATCCATAGGTGTACTGGCTGGTCTGCATCCCAACATGCTGGTCTCCTTTAGTAAGTCTAAGGTATATTTGCGTTGGGAAACAAATATACCTTTGCTTGATCAAGTTACCTCCATACCAAGGAAGTATCTAAGTGATCCAAGATCTTTAACTTCAAACTCCTATAACAAAGCTTGCTTGATCTTCATTATTTCATCTATATCATTTATAGTCAGGATTATTTCATCTACATATACAATCATTACTGCTACATTGTCTCTTTCTTATTGCTTCACAAACAAGGTATGATCTGTCTGGCATTATCTAAAATCATGGCCTTCTACATACTTTGAGAATCTTCCAAACAATGCTCTTAGAGACTGCTTTAATCCATACAAGGATTTCAACAATTTACACACTTTATTCATTCCATAAGACTTATGAATCCCATGTAAACTTCTTATTTCAGATTCCCATTCAAGAATGCATTCTTGATATCTAGTTAATGTAGGGGTCAATCTAAATTTGTTGCTAAGGAAAGAAGAATCCTGATAGTGTTGAGCTTTGCAACAGGACCAAAAGTTTCCTGATATTATATTCCATAAGACTGAGTGAATCCTCAACACTACCATGCACCTTATGCTTTAGAGTGAACACCCATTTGCAAGTCACAACTTTCATTCCTGGTGGGAGATTCGTAATCGCCCATGTTTGATTTTTTTCCCAAGACCGTAATTTCTTCTTTAACAACATGTCTCCATCTTGGGTGATTCAAGGCTTCCTGAATATTGATTGGAATTTGTACATCATCCAACTTGGAAAGGAATACTTGATAAGCGTCTGATAATATGTTATAGGAGAGAGTTTTCGATTGGATGTGCTTGATTCTTTATGGCCATTTGATGACTCTATCTCTTTTTGAACTTTCTCATTTTTATCCTCCGTATGAATTTCTACAGTTGTTGGATCCATTGAAGGAGAGTTGACAGGTACAAGATGTGTCTCACTGCTCGGCATATGTTGATTTTTTTTTTCTTTTTCTTGAGTATACATATTGTTGTTCTTTAATGCTACTCTTTGCAGGGATTGATTAGAAGAAAGGGAGGTAGGTATGCCGCCGACACTCAGAGAAGGCCTAGGATTTTCCTAGGCTCTGATACCATGTACAAATTGTTTAGAGGAAAATTCAAACTATATTCTATTCCTTGAAATTGGTTTAATTTTAAGAATTCTGATAATTGGGAAATATATAAAGTGGCTCGTAAGGATGCTAAGAAAGCAATATGCGATGCAAAGACATTAGCTTTTAGTGATTTATATAATAGATTAGATACTAAAGAGGAAGAAATATATATGTATAAGTTAGCCAAACAAAGAGATAGGAGTAGTAAGGATTTAGTTCAAGTGAAGTGTATTAAAGATGAAGATCAAAAAATACTTTTCTTAGAAGATGATATTCAACAAAGATGGATGAGATATTTTGCTAAACTTTTTAATGAAGATTGTGAAAATAAGATTGACTATAATGACCTTAGCACCCTAAATGAAAATAAAGATTTCTGTTTTTATCGGCGTATTAGTAAAACTGAAGTTAGAGAGGCTTTAAAGAAAATGAAGGGTGGAAAAGCTGTTGGACTTGATGATATTCCAATAGAGGTGTGGAAATGCTTAGGAGATGAAGGAATTTCATGGCTTACTAAACTTTTTAATACTATTTTGAAGACTAAAAAGATGCCAGATGAGTGGAGAATGAGCGTGTTAATTCCTATTTTTAAATAAAGGTGATGCACAAGATTGTGCGAATTATAGAGGTATTAAGTTAATGTGTCATACTTTAAAACTTTGGGAGCGAGTTATGGAGCATAGGTTGCGGCGTGATACTAATGTTTCTCAAAATCAATTTGGTTTCATGCCGGGTAGGTCGACTATGGAAGCCATACATTTATTAAGAGGTTTGATGGAGAAATATAGAGAAAATAAGGAGGATCTACATATGATATTTATTGATTTAGAAAAAGCATATGATAAGTTCCAAGAGAAGTGCTATGGAGAGTTCTTGAAAAGAAAGGAGTCAATAATGCTTATATTCAAATCATTAAAGATATGTATGCAGGAGCTATTACTTGTGTTCAATCACAAGGTGGATTGACTAAGTATTTCCCTATTTCGGTTGGGTTACATCAAGGATCAGCCTTAAGCCATATCTTTTTGCTTTAGTCATGGATGTTTTTACTAGACATTTGCAAGAGGATATACCTTGGTGTATGCTTTTTGCTGATGATATTCTTCTTGTTGATAAGACTAGAGAGGGAGTTGAAGGTAAACTTGAATTATGGAGGTCAACCTTAGAGTCTAAAGGTTTTCGCTTGAGTAGATCTAAAACGGAATATATGGAGTGTAATTTTAGTAGTAATAGACCTAGTGAGGGGATTGTGACTTTGGGCGATCAAGTCATTAATAAGAGTACACGTTTTAGATATCTTGGATCTATTGTTCAGAGTGATGGTGAAATAGATGGGGATATTATCAGCAGAATTCAAGTTGGATGGTTGAAGTGGAGGAATGCATCGGGCTTGTTATGTGATAGAAATGTACCCCTCAAACTTAAGGGAAAATTCTATAAGATGGTAGTGAGGCCTGCAATGCTTTATGGTGCTGAATGTTGGCCATTAAAAGAGAAGCATAATACTAAGTTAAGTGTGGCAGAGATGAGGATGCTCAGGTGGATGAGTGGCTTTACCCTTAGAGATAGGATACGAAATGAGCATATACGTGAAAGGTTGGAGTAGCTCCTGTAGAAGATAAGATTAGAGAGAGTCGCCTTAGATGGTTTGGTCACATTAAACGGCGGCCTTCCGATGACCCGGTTAGGAGAGTAGAGGTATTAGATTTGACTTATGTTAAGAAAGGTAGGGGTAGACCTAAAAAGACTTGGTTAGAAAATATTAGGAATGACCTTTCTTTATTAGATTTAAACGAGAATTTGACTTTTAATAGGACACAATGGAGAAAAAGGATTCATGTAGCCGACCCCACGTAGTGGGATAAAGGCTTGATGTTGTTGTTGTTGTTGTATTCTATTCCTTGAAATTATTACATATATATACATTCTAGGAGAATAAAAAGAAAAAAGAAAGACAAATAATCTAAATAATTATAATAAACATATCCCACGGATCTCCAGCCGCAACCCTTGGATTGCTTCCCACGAATCTCCAATTGCAGCCCTCGGATTGCTGACATGGCCTCCCCTTGGCTACATGATTCAACACAAGAACCTATGGTAGCATCTAGCAAAATGAGCATTACACAACCATATTGCCTAAAGGATCCTTGGTTTTTGAAAAAATAGACATAACCCTCTTTCCCTCTTTCCCTCTTTCCCTCTCACTCCTTTAACAAAACATTACCAGCCCATCATATTGATGCATTTTTAACTTTCATCGCACATGCCCATGCCACCTAGACTATCTTCTACAAAAAAAATTTCAATAAAATGCTACTCCTGCTGTGTGTCTACTATAATAACTTATGAATCAATACTTTCTTATATATCCATATATTTGTCTAAGCATTCTCATTTTTGACACAATCTATTTAGCTATAAATGATTTTTTCTGCTGCTCAACATTCATATTCATATAACAAAGCCTACCTAATTCCAATTTTATAAAAGTTACCAAGTCTCAAAGATATTCTCCTATCTATAAAAACTAATAGATACACCAAGCAAGTAAATGATATTCCACATTGTAAACGTCCATGCCGCATATGTTTATTTTCTACTTTCTATTCAATAGAGGATATTCCACATATTAGCTTATTATGCGTGTTTCTAGTATAGTAATGCAATGATGTTTCAATTACAACTTCATAGCAAAAGAAGCATAATGGATCATGGTCGCCTCAAGGATTAAGTTTATGTAAAATATAATAGAGCATTGATTCATTGATACAATCATCATGATGTGATTGACCATATTTCTTTAATTGACATGGATGATGCAAATGAGTGGCTAACATAAAAAATGAATGACGAGTCTAATGAAAAAAATGAATTCGTTGTTGGAGAAGAAGATTTGACATGGAACACTGTTGCAAAGGTCACTGGCTTTATGACAAAAGCTACAACATTCAAGAGTGATCTAATGGCAAAAAAAGTAATCTTCATTTAGGCAGAACATTACTGCAATTGAGAATGAGAATGATAAGGGTGATGAAGAGGATTATGAAATAGGAGACAATGCTAATGAACATAATGAAACTTTTTTTACATTTGTTGATGATGATGATTCCAAAAAAAAAAAGTAGATTAAATTCTTACAAAATCATTATACTTTAAAAAAATAATTGTAATATTTTGAATTATGAGAGATTGAGGTGTTCTTTACTTAATCTTATGTATGACTTTGGTTGTCTTTTATTATTATGATAGTTTATCTTTCAATTTAATTAAATAATGTCTATTTTTATTAATTATTTTATGTTTTGAACCATGTTTAAAATAACATGCGTCATGCCATGCACTATGCGCTATGGCTCTACGGCATACTTTGCACCAAAACGGTTTAACAGGGGGTTCAGATCATGTTGGTTGCTGACGAGTCAGATTCGGGTTGGTGTTTTTGACATGTTTATTAAATGGGTTGGGTTTGAGTTGATTGGATTCGGATCGGATCCGAACCCGACCCATTAACCCGTTTTGACACCCCGACTTTGCAGATGCATATGCATGAGTTTCTAGTTAGCTAGCAAAACATGGAGCGAGCATGTATATTCTACTAAAGCTCAAGAAAAAATTTAAAGATACACAGCATAAAAATATAACCACAAACCTGATTTCCAGGCCTCGGAGTATTGCATTTCCTCATGTTACAAATATTTCGGAAGGCAAAATTTCTATTACCACAATTTGGGCAAATCCAATCGTTGTCATGTCTTGCATCTAAGAATTTTAACCAATGAATTAATCAAGCTCAAAGATTAGAAGTTTAGAAAGATAATATTATCTCAAAAAACATACCTGCAGGCTTCTTTTGGAAGTCCTCGTCATGATATGGTATAGGTCTTGATGGTCCCTAATAATATAAATCAAAACATCAAATTTGTGGGGAAAGCGTCAAGCAACAAAATGAAACATACCAAAAACTAAAGATATATTGATTGAATAGTGGCTATTATCCTTTGAAAGCAATATGTTGGCAAATAATAGAAATACAAGCGCCTACTAATGGCCAAAGAAATCTCAAAAAATGAATCAACAACTTAGTATGTAAAACGATGTAAAAAAAAACTTAGCTTACCATTGGTCCATGACCCATATGCATTCCCATGCCATACCTGTCCATTAGTGGAGGCATGCCATACATCCCACCTGAAGCATAAGGATATTTACGTTATTCTATCAGCGTATAAATGATTAAGGATATCAAGAAAATATCCAGCTAAAATCAACGGTAGCATGCAATATATATATATATATATATATATATATATATATATATATATATATATATATATATATATATATATATATATATATATATATAGCTTGGCTCTTCATAAAAAAGTAAACCAGGAATTTAAAAACTGAGTCACGTAGATCCACCTGAGTAAGGAGGTGGGCCGGACATGTGCAGTGGCCCATATGGGCTGCCAACAGAAAGGCGACCACCATATCCATAAGGATAACCAGAACCTCCAGCAGGCAGATCATAAGGAGGCAGCGGTGAACCATTATAATAAGTAGACCCATATGGAGCACCACCATATACTGAAGAGGGAACAGCGGATCCTGCATAACCAGCTCCTGATGCAAACGGTGGAGGACCTTGCAAAGATTTTGGAGCAGACTTCTGTAAAGTGATGGTGAAATAATATAAGCATAGGGTGGTTCTCAAATAAAAAAATGTTGAAAGAACAATAGGGGCAATCAAATGAGTGAAACACGGCAATAAACTCAGTAAAATATCAAATATGACAGTTCATAAAAGCCAAAAAATATTAATATTAATATAAAAATATAATAAGATAAACCTATAGAAAAAGTTTAGAAATACAAATGATCTTTTCTCTAACTATTTTATTAAAGTGTAGTGGAATTTTTTATGCTCAAATAAATTTCTGTTCTTCATGATTGACAAATAATACAAAGGTAAAATCATCCTATGAAAGTAGCAGTTATCTTGCACGATCTCACTATTTGGAAGAGGTTATGCATGCTCGTTTAGTCAAAAACCGGATTGATTGGGGCTTGACCGAGGGAATCTTTTTCTTCTAACATAATGTATGGTTTGGTGAATCTACTATGGCTGATTTTTGTCCTTCCATTTTTCATCCTTCAGTAAATGCTAGCAATTTCTTTTATTCTGATGGCAGAATTAACTCCTCTTTCAATAAGCTTCTAACAAAGCATTTAATGGATACTATTAATGATATTCCTTTGCAAGCTAATGTGCTTCGCATGTCTATTTGCATACTTTCTGATGTAAACTCTCTTTTAAAACTACATGGAAGAGCTGTATACAAAGAATCTACTTGGGAATTATCTTTTTATTTTGCTGCACAAATGAATAACTCAACCAATATCTTTCTTAGCTTAAAGATTATTTCTTGATTTGATTTGTGTGGAGTATGGATGAAATAATGAAAAACTGAAAGTAAAACGGTTCTTTATTGTGTTAAGGTGCTTCTGTTGCCATGCTGAAGAAGCTACGCATCATTTTTTTTTTTAGGTCATATTATCAACAAGGTATTGATTTGCTTTGTTAATCTGTAAAAATCAAATTTCCAGACTCTCTTCATGTACATTTTAATGTTTGAAAATCCTTCAGCGAGCTCATTTACAAAAGTCATATTAGAGTTTTTATTCTTATCTTTATCATGCAGCACAACTGTTAAAAAGCAAATAATGTTAAAAATAGAATAATTAAGTTTGATTGGCGTCATATTATCCAGATGGTTAATAAACTTCTTTTACAACTTAGATATGCCTACTTAGGTATAGTAGTTGCTTGTGGTAAGATCTTGCATAACCCAAATGAAGCTCTAAGGGAAACCCAGGTGAAGCTACTTCTGAGATATTGCGTAATAGTTTGGGAGAACCTATTCGTTGATTTGTGTGATCTTCCACATGGCCTTAAGTATTGCAAGGGATATGACATTTATAATATGATTATTGAATTTTATGTCATACTTCGTATATATTGCTATCTATGCTGGTTCTACTTACTGGGAATTCCACCATATCCATAGTAAAATAAAACACCATTATAAGATACTTCATACTTCGTGTGCTCACATACTCTAGCAAGACAATGTTGCTGCTACTAATCATCTCGTGAATAAAGGATATATTTCCAAGGCAAACTTCTTTCACCACAGGAGATTCGGTGCTGTCTTATTGGTATTATAAGATATAAATGTGATGTTTTCCTTATAGAAAATCATAACATGTTGCAATTTTTATTTATTGGTATGTGCCTATGCTGGTCTTCTAATTTTTTGTACTTAATTTTCCTTCTGAAATAAACCAATTGGAGTTTTGCCTAACCCCTCCCACCTAGGCATAGGATAGTTTATCAGAAGCAAGAGCTACCAGAGCATGTGCTTTGTGCTGTTAGGAATAACAAAATATATTTCATTAATCTCGAGCAGATACTACAATTATGACTTTGATCATAAATGATTTTATTGGTTGTATTAATTTTCTTGTAAGGAAGAGAGAGCAGTCCTTGAAATAGGAGAGGGATATAGAGAGCTGGCTATTTGAAGAAGGACCTTCTACATACTTCTGCTGATAAATGAATTAAGGGAGAGATCGTATAACACAATATAGCAGATTAAGTGTGTCTGCCAGTCAGTTTGTAGTTGTTCCACGAATGATTGATACAAAAAAGGTTGCTGGATATTTGGGTAAATTAAGGTTTAAAATGGCAAATTAGCTGATGCAAATCAAATTTTGATATGTTTAAGCATAATTAATTGATTCTTATTAGATCTGACTTTGAAACTATATGTGATTTATAGCTTAATACTATGCTGCGATAAATCTAATTGAATCTAAATATGTTTGAAAATTATCATTAAATAAAGCAATCATCTACCCAATCACAATGATTCATTTGATCCAAAATTCAACTAAACATTTGACTCCTAAGTCCTTAGCACTATCCATTTGATCTTATATTAAGTTAAAACACATTAAATTTAAACAGGAATCAATTTTGATTTAAATGTTGATTGCTCATTTAGATTAAATTTCATTTGTATTTCCAAGTTTACTAAGAAAATATTTATTGCTGACTTCAGCCAATTAATCCAGGGATGTCAATGTGAATGTCCACCTCAAATCAGTCCATAACACAAAGTTATCCTAAAGATTAGGGAATCACATTGTGAAAAGATTAATCTAAACCTTTTGATGGAAGCTGCCCACCGTTGCAATTCTCAAATTACACCATTCAGATTGAAGAGGATGTCATAAGGGGTAAATAGGCGCAACTAAATCGTCAATCAACATCATATGAGGGAGATCAAAGCTCTCAAAGCTATGTTGTAGGATCAAAGTTCAAATTACAGTAAGATAAGATTAAATTTAATTTTTTTTAAACTTACTTGGGTAAAGTATTTGAAGTCAGCTTAAAACTAGGATAATTTATGCATTTATTATTGTTCAATTTGCACTTAATTAAGTTGTTACTATGGATAAGATTTTATCCATTTTTTTAGTTTGCTTAGTCACAAAATAAATTAACCCCGGCCATCACTGCATAGTTAAAGGCTATTGGTTCTAATAAAAAATAAAAAATTCTCATAAAACTCTTCCTCTTCCTTCAATAGTTTTAAGCTTTCCTCATATACATTCAACCCATCAAGGAAAAGTTTCCTCTGTTCTTCATTCTAAAGCTATAATATTCAAATATAACACATATACTGTAAAAAAGTTGTGTCAAAACTAAATATTTAGGTCGCTGATCGTTAGAATGTGAAGTTATATATAAGAAAGGGAGTTTACTTAATTATCAATCAGATATATAAAACATTCTAACATGCTTCAGACAACATTTAAATTGCAGATATGAAGAAACTGTTGGTCATGAACAACAGTGATGACAAGGCTGCAAGCATTTTATATATTTCCCTTTTGTTGGGAGGTAGAACGTATTTTCTTCACATTATCAGCTACATTATAATCCTTATTTAATATACTCTGCTCAGTGAAATCGACTAAGTTCACAAGGAAATTTAAACTGGTCTCCACCCAAAAATGTTGATAGTTAAAACAGGTAGTTTACATCCCTCCAATGTTTTCAAAAGTGTCAGACATACTATGATATGATTGCCCAATGTTTGAGGTGCTGATGCATGCTCAAGCAAAGTTGGCACTAAGTAAAAATATGGCACTTAAAAACTTTATAATTATACTAAATTTAAGAGAATGAAAAGATTTTCTATTAACTTATGTTGAGGAGAAAAAACAAATTTTAACATTCCATTACATTCCAAGTTTAAAAAAAATAGTTAGAAGATTGTTTTCAACAAGTATCATTAAATTACTTTTAAGTCAATCGATAATCTAATCTCTACTATTATATATTCCACCTACTCATCCTCCATGCTCTCTTCTTAGCACTAAATTTGTAGCCCTCACGGCCCTTACATTGCTTTCTTAGACTCATCCTCAGCATCAATCATCATTAAGATTTACTATACAATAACTTAATTTTCAGACCAATATTAGGTCAACCTTCTTTCAAAAGTGCATAACTTTTTCTCCTAAACTTCATGATCTTTCACATCTCATAGCATATTATGAACATCCAAAATAAACGCATCTTCAGCCTTTGAAATATACATCCATAGAAAAAATCAAGGCAAGGCACTCACATGAATACACAATGCATTAAAAAAAATGTTCAGCCAAGCATGTCTTACATGTCTTAGTAATGGTGCCCACATGGGAGGAGTACAAGAAGCTAGGCATTGTCTCACATCGCCTTTCTCAAGAGCCTAGGAAAGCACCTTATTCGCCTTTAACAGTATTGCATCGATCAACTCACCTAAAACTCTGGTCATCTTTTTCTACCGTATGTTATATTATATATAATATAGGAACCTAATAAGTCAAATATCACATTAACAGTGGGAATTCACCTGCTAGTTGGAAGGTTACTACTCTTACATCTAAAAATATATCAATAAAACTAACTTCTCAAAAAAAAGTTTAAAAAAAAAAAATTAAACTTCTCCTATCTACATGAAAATACAATGACTGCACGCAAGGCTTGATAATAAAATGCACTTCTCAATATACTTACTACATTATGATCTACAGGCCTTGATTGTGTGCAATTTCGCATGTTGCACGTTGTCCTGAATGAAAAATTAACATTGCCACAACTGGGGCATGTCCAATCATCTTCTCGTCGGCCACCTATAAGCAAATAAGATAGTTTTCATTATATTATTCAACTATAATAAGCTTCATCTTTTACATGAGACCAATCAGCTTAATGAAATCAGAATTGTAAATGGCTATCAAAAGAAACCTGCCTAAACCACAAAGCATCCATATTCCTTAATATACAAATTATACATCAAACAAAAACCTCTAAGTTGATGCTTGATAATGTTGTGTTGCTTTGTAAAAGATAAAGTGAACAACCCTCACAAGGATGGACAAGTTCTTCCACCAGTTGTTTTCATGATAACTGAAACATAGAGAAAGTGACTGTACAATATAGTGTTATCACATGTTTTCACAGATGAAATTGTGATATATTTGGGTTTTTGAAAAGCAATGGAACAAAAAAGATTGAAAAACAATATCTAAGATAGAATCTCGAATAGAATATAAGATAAAAAGGGATGGTCGTCTAATAGCCTATATTAATTTCAACACATGAATTCCACATATTAACTTCTATGAGTTAGAATGTAGTTTGCATGTTATTTTCCATCTTAGAAAGTTCATGAAACTCTGTAAACAAAAAAGATCAAGATGGTTTAAAACAGACACATGATGTCTAAAGTCCACAGATTGGACTAGAAGGGGGTATTATCAAGCCAAAAAAATACATGGAGTTCGTATCAACAGAATAAAAGATAATAAGCATAAGCTATTAAAAATCAACTTCAGTTTGAGAATATGCCTTCAGTTCTATCCTTCGGTATCTAAACATCCTCAAAGAATTTAAATGTTATACTAGCTCCAACAAAAAAGAAAAAGTCAGAAGTTTATTTAAAACCATGTTCATTAATCACAAAAAAAAAATTCAAAAACTTAGCTTTCTATGTGAATTCACAAGCAGAAGCTTTTCTAATGAAGATTTTGAAAGCGCCAATACAACTTTTAAAGAAAACTAATGAGAATTTGATGGAAAAACATCATACTAAATGAATAAACAACCCAAAGCTGATTTAAACATTAATATATCTTAAATTAAAAGCACCTTTATGTAACAATTTAAATTCTAAATATTTGAGAGAAAAAAAGAATTACCATCAGTTCGAGCCCTCTTGCCAGCAAAGGAGTTCCGACTATCAACCTGCATAAGACATACTAAACGGGTAGAAACTGAAATGGAGAATGCATTTTCTTTCTGTACTTGCCTCTACTTTATTTGAAGTAAATTTCAGCTATTAACAAAAAAATTACAAAAATCATGTACCTACAAACATGATATTAAAATCATCATTAGCCTTCTCCCAAATCTTTAGAATTAATTTTACAAATCTTCGGTCTCCATGTATTTTTATCTAGTGTTACAAGTGATGTTAAGTTATTGACTTTATTTTGCACAGATCTTTTAGCATTAATTCAGATGACCATACCAATACTAATAATAGAAAAATTGCTCAGGAAAATAGCTGAATGCATTAAAATGGGGTAATTCTGAGGGTTTTTTTTTTTTTCTTTTCTGTTACAATTAGAATCAATGACAAATTTAACATTCCTCGGTAGCCTAAATAGCATATGAAAAATGTTCAGACAGACTAAAGCAATCTTTCATGGATTCTATGTATCTTGAAAATCTTCCAAATTACAACAATCATAAGGTAAAGTCAATTTGATCTTATCATCAACCAGAATGCAAGTATTGACAATAGTTTACAACTATTTTATTAATAATAAAACTTTATGAGATTCCCTATAGCTTAGTCACAAAGTGATGTCCAAGTTTTTATTTTGAGTACAATTCCTAAAAGGCTAAAACAACATTGTTAGTAGAGAAGCTTTGAAGTTCAAATAATTCTCCAAAATGTTGCTAGTTATACTAATCTGAGTAAAACAGTGAATACCAAAATGCCAAGAAATACAACACAATATTATAAAGAAGATTCACATAATTCCTCCATGCTGTGATAGCTTCAGTTGGGTCGAATCATTAATCGAAATTTTGGCCATCCAACATTGCACAAGGAACTATTCCCCTGCAGCTTCACCAGTTAACACTCCCGTACATCCCGCCGCAAAACTAAACCACAACGAAGATGACAATAGACTAAAAAAATTGAAACATCCAATTATACTCGGAGTTTCAAAATCCTAAAGAAACCAAAACTACAAGATCCATTCTTAAAACCTCAAAATAATCAGCACAGCGATCATCGCTAATAATTGACATACTACAGTATCTTGATCGGCTTGAGATGAACCATGCTTGGTCACCTCTTATCGCCATTGGGTCTATAGAAAAAAGGAATCGACATGCACATGGAAGCAGCGAGTGTATAAAAGGAAACCGAAAAGAAAAATATTGCACGGAGATATAGAGAGATAGAGAGAGTACTTGAGACATGGCTATCAAGTTCCGGTATTCCTCTACCCTAGAGAACCGAGGAACGGCGTCGGAGCAGAAACAATATTAGGGCTTGGAGTCCTGGACTTCGAAGAAGGAACACGGATAAAGAAAAAAAAAATCTCTGATAGGTGTTCGGACGGCTAAGATCTTCCTGAGGAATATGATCCTTACTGTTATTTTGCAGACCAATAAAAAAAAATTCTTGAATAGTCAACTTTTATGTTCGTATTTTTTTCTTGAAATGTGAACGCTTGGCTCATAACTCTGTCCCAAATATATATATATATATATATATATATATATATATATATATATATATATATATATATATATATATATATATATATATATATATATATAGGGGTGTCAATTTCGGGTCACGGGTTGGGTTCGGGTCAAATTCGGAACTGAACCGATACTGTTCGGGTCAACCCGAACCCGACCCGTTTGTAACGTTTTTACAAACTGGTCGATTTTCCGGACCCGAACCCGACCCGCTTCGGGTTCGGGTCAACCTGACACGACCCGAAAGTGGGTGCCAACATGCGCGGCCGCCAAACGCCTGGAGGTCCTAGAAGCAGACGTTGGCCTGGACATTGCAGCCGGCAAGCCCTCATGCAAGCGCTAGCCTGGACGCGGCAGCTAGCAAGCCCTCACGCGGGCGCTGGACACGGGGTCAGGTCCTCCTCGGGATATGCAACCTGCCGCAGTGCCGCCCTGCCTATTTTCACATGATGGGCATGATGGAATGATGCAGACAGCGGGCAAGTGGGGCAACCGGGTAGGAGCGGGATATGCCACGGGCTAACGGGGCATAGGCGGGCAAGCAGGGCTGGGCAGCGGTGATTTGCCACAGGCTGACGTGGGCAGGGTAGCGGGCAAGCGGGGCAAGAGCGGGATTTTCCACGGGCAGCTCGGTTAGCGGGTCAATCCGAGTCATTTCCGGGTTTCCGGGTCAACCCAAACCCAACCCGATTTCTAGAATGGATTGAAAACTCTAACCCGAACCCGAAATTTTTGTGTCGTATTCGGGTCTGATTTTCGGGTCGTGTCCAATATTGACACCCCTATATATATAGCTATATGACAAAAAAAAAAGCATTCATGTAAATATTAGTTTTAACCTCATAATAATCAATATATTTTTGGGATTAAAAATCATGATTTTATTATAGGGTTATTTTTAATGTAAACTATTTTAATTTATTTTTAGATAAATTAAACTCAATCGGTTGTGAGAGAGAACCGTTTTTTCAACAAGCAAGCTCGTTTGATTGTCACAACTATTGGCTTCCACTATTTTTGTACCTTATACTACATTCAAATAATTTCAAAATATTCATTTTATATTATATCTTTTTAGTGTGCATTTTTTTTGTTAGCCAAGCAAACAACATCTATAATTTTTCACACAAAATGCATATTTCATGAAAAATGATCAAATTAGTGAAGTGTTATTAATTGAATTAATGACAAAGCATTTTTTAATTAGTATAATAAAATCTATATAAACTTATGCAAATTATAAATATAATAACATTTTGATCATGCAATGTAGGATTACAATGGATCTAAGCTTATTCAAATGACAAAAAATGACCCAGTCCAGGTTTGTCCCGTAGCAACATTCAGCCACATTTTCGTGCATTCATTACTATCCAAATCCAATAGGAGGATCCATATGCTACTCTCTTGAAGAGGTGTCAATTCACTAACATATGATGAGGCATTATCATCATTTTTTTTTAATAAATCCAATTAAGAATGAATGGATTTCGTGAAATTGTGCATACCACAATACTTGTTAAAATTGATATGTTCTTAAATAATGACTCATAATATCATTAATTATACATTATAATGTTCATATCACTAATTTGAGGCATCATCGATGATGACTTTTAATGGTTATCACTACTAACCCGACATTGAGCATACATGCGAGCTCAAGTGTCTAACCATATCAATTTATAGGCAACCACAGCGTAATTAAATTTGATCATAAGAGAATGTGATTTACATCATTCCTTGTTTACAAGAAATATGAGAGATAAGGACTAATATAGCCCTTTAGAAATTTATGCTTTTATTGTTGACCTTCTTATCACCTTAATAATATAATATTAAATATGTTGATTATAATGACAAAAAAATGTTATGCTTTGTAATTTAAAGACAAATGACATTTAACATCATACATTATTGTTTGTGTAAATACTACTTGAAAACATCATAATTCATGTGTGAACCTAAAGTATATATGTGCTCACACTCAAGTGATCAATTGTTTTAACTTTCTTAATAGTTTAAAGAGAGGATGTAAAACGGTATGAAACCATGTCATGGGAGATCAACGACTTGTTTGGGTTTTCGATCTAAATTTATTGACAAATTGAAAAAAAAAAAAAAAAAATTTACAACCTCAAGTAAATTTCAATCCTTGGTGAATATATGGTCATAAACTTGGTGAATCCAGTTTACAAATTTTAATTTAAAAAAAAAAAGTTATGAGATTATTTTTTGAGAGCATTAAAATATATTCATGATATGAAATCCCCCATAGAATTTTGTCCTTTCTGAAAGAAAAAAGGACAAAATTTTGAAATAAACACTTGACTGAATTGCATAAAAAATATTTCAAGTAAGATGTTAGTTTATAGATATATACTTACAACCAAAAAGATCATAAGAAAACAAAATATATAATTTCCTCTTCAAGAGCTAATATGTTAACTAATCCAATAACAGGATGGTCCCCATCAAGAGTTAGGAGAATCACCATAGTGTGAGGTACTTAAGGTTGTGGACTAAACACTCTTCCACTTGATTGCATTGAATATGGTCAAAATGATTCTTTCATCATAATCTAATTGAGAAATCATGAACATAGCCAGAACAATTTCCTTCATTATCTCTATGAAAAAGAGTAGAGAAAAGCATTGTAGCTCTTCCACCTCTGTTTAAATTATGCTTTCTTCTTCAAGGGGTTGAGATAAGACTCTTTTGGATCCTCTATGCACCTCTATCTCTTGGGTGATTTTCTCTCCATCCTCAGCTAACACAATTATCTCTCGTCTAGGCTGAAAAAGTCTCCTTAGTCCTCTATTTTATGAGCAAAATTTGTAGATGTTTGCAAGATAAGATCAACCTAAATTTTATTGAAAGAGATTCCAACTATTCTTACTGAAAATATGTAACAGCTCTACATTAACGTTTACAACAAACTTTCACTATCCACAATCCCCCCCCCCCCCCCCCCCGCGGCAAAATGAATAAAGACAAAAAACAATCTCTTCTCACAGCCTCCTATGCTCCCTGATGAAATTCCTGGTAATAAGATCAAAAATACTTGAAAAAACCTGAGCTGCACCAAGCAAAACAACGGCCAAAGCCAACATTGCCACCTTCCACTGCCTTTCAGCTGTCAAAATCGCAGCTGTAATAGCAGCTAAGCTCAACAACCTCATCACTTTCTTCAATATCTCAAGCCTCTTCACAACAATCCTACACCCCTTGCAGTGAATAACATGCCGATAGTAACGATTAGTTGGGTTTGGCGCATACAGCTCCCCGACCCCTCCCTTCGCTGGCATTGATGCCGAAACTGCTGCAGCAGCCCCCACGGGCGCCTGCTCTATCACCGCCGCCTCCAAAGGCATCGACAACGTTTCATGTCCAATATAGTAAGGCATACCACTCCCTACTCTATCCATCCACTTCCTGTACTCCATAACCCATGTATCAGAAAATTTCAAATTCAAATACAACTCCTTGGTTGGCACCTTTTCTCTCATAAGCACCTCATTCTGTGAAGAGAGGAATCCCATGTCCTGTTCAAAAACCTTACAAGCATTCTGGTGGAAGTACCATTTTGGTATGAGATTAAGGAGTAGAGGCCTTGAACTGGCTCCAAATCTGACAATGAGCATAGACTTTCCCTGTCCAGCTGGTCTGCAGAGGAAGAGTGCTGAGAAGTATAGGGGAGCTCCTTTCTTGTCCACAATCTGGAGGTTGTTCTGAAGCACACATGGGGCCTGGAAGCTGAGTGAATTCATGAATGCTGGGTTCTTTGATCGGCCCCATTGGCCTGCAAAGCCTCGGATTGATCTCTCTTTGACTTTCATGACCAAGGGCTGGGCGTCCTCACGTTTTGCAGTCCAGTCGGTGCGGTCATGGGATATAGGGACATGTGCTGGGTCCATGAGATTCTCAAGGAGTATGGAGTGGTCATAGGGGAGCTCATGGATTGTTGATGTGTCCAGGAAGCCTGGCTTAGCATAGTGTTCAAACCACGGTAGCTTGCTGAGGTTTGGGGGGTTTTTGTCAGACATCCAGACCCATACAACACCTTGTGAATCACGGACTTCGTAAGTCCTAACGCAGGCTGCTCGTGGTATCTTTGCTCCCTCAGGTAGCTATGCATATTACAAAATGAATACAAAGCAATATAAGTTTGAATTAGAAGTAGTCATGGCGCCATCTTAGTCATTTCAAATTAATATGGTTAATGACCCCATATTTAAATTGGCTGCACAAAGCATAGTCTGTTGTATAAAGATAAACATCAAATGCGGATGTGGGCAGTAAGAAGTAAATGACAATCAAATATTTCAATGCCATTAACTCAAACTATCATATCATCCTTCACTTTACAATCCATGCTAGATCTAATATCATCCTAACATGGTTTAGGTGGACTAAAAATTGATGACAAGTACAGGTTTTTTGTTTTTTGAGGGAATAATAAGGTGGGATTTGTTGGGAACTAGGCAAAACTAAAAGCAAATACTGAGAGAAAATATACGAAAAAAAAAAAAGCTCAAAACACATCAATAATTGTTATCACTCAAATTATAGATACTTGCTATTGGTGCGCAAATTTTACCATGATGATGCTGAAGGTTTTACAAAGAAGATTCACAATCTCTCTTTTTATGTACCTTTGTGTGATCTCTCTTAATGACATCCCTTTTATAATGAAAAAAGTTAAAGACAACCAAAGTATTTTTAACGGAATAACTCCCAAATTCTAGATTAGAACACTAAGTTTGAGCAAGGCTTGACTTCATAGGGTGTTACTTATGCTCCACAACTTAACAGGCTTAGAGTAACAAGAAGGTCGGCCACTTGTGATCTAGAGGCCATTAATTCTAATCACATAAATAAACTCTCTTTAATGTAGGAATAAGATTGTATGCCAAGTTATCTAGATATTTGATTCGAGTTAGAGTCATGCTCTCCAACTTTTCTGTTTTAAGAGGTGATAATCCAGGTATAGGTGGGATCTAGTTGTGATAAAAGGATCCAGAAGAGCATCCTAGATAGTTTACAAGATGATTTGCCGTGTAGTTGAAGTATGAGACATGCTGGACTACAAACCTGAGGAATCTTGACACATTTTCCATCGCCTTCAAATTGCCAGCCATGGTAGAGGCATTCGATCCGCCCGTCAACTAGTTGGCCTTCAGAAAGCTTGGCTAGTCTGAAAGAAGAGGCTTTTTGCCCACATATCAGTACTCAAAATTCACAGCAGAGGAGTAGAACATGTTTAAGATTGAATCTGATGATTTAGAAACATTGGTGCTTGCTTGAATATTTTTAAATTTACAAGTCCATGATTAATTTTAAGAAAATGCGACCAACATTAATGTTCTTTGTCTCCTATCCTTATATATTGACTTGTTGACAACTGAACAATTTTAACATCAGTTCTAAAATTTTAAAAATAATTATCATATATGACAGAAAAAAGCTGTGATGTTGAGAGTTTGAGACATCAATTGGATACAACATTTCCAGATCATCTAATCTTAGAAGTTCAAGTGATTTCTCAACATTTAAGAACTTTTTGGTAGCAAAATTTAGCCAATATGTAGTTAGGAAATTAAGCTAAATATTAACAAATAGTCTTTTTAAGCCACATAAATTCTTAAATAATGTTTTCCTCCATTTTCAGCTTAATCTCATACTTTGTAAATCCAGAGGAAATAGATGCGTTCTGATCTGTCTTCTTTCTCATCTAATTTATTAAATATGAAAATCAAGAAAATTTGTATTTGTTTTGCAAATACTCCAAGTCATCCAAAAGAAAGTTTCCAGACCTAAAAAAGTTTCAGTGCCAAAACTAACATGCACTCACAGTTTGGGTCTCATACCTGTGTGGGCATCTGTCTTCGTAGCATCTTAGAACACCATTGAAGTCTCTATACAGAACAATCTGCTTGTGGAAAACGGTAAGACCCAAAGGAGCGTCTTCAGGCACCTCTGCTGTTAGGTATAATGGATACCACTCCTCCCTCCAATCATACTTCTCCTCAACTTCCTTCAACTCCTCTGCTTCTCTTGGAAGCAACACATCTTCTGCGATATCCTCCACAGTTGCAACCTGACACTGTTTCAACCTTGTTCTCTTCTTAGCTAGAGCTATCGGGCTGATTCTGTATCCATGGGTAACAGGAAGAGATCGAGAAGTACAGATGGAGGAAGACTGCTGAAGAGCTTTGCTAAGTGGAAGGAGAAAGAGAGATGAGGGAAGAGAGAGAGACATGATGAAAGGAGGCAGCTTGCTCGTCGAGAGGAGAGGAGGCGTGTGGAAGTTGTTTATAGAAGTAGAAGTGGACAATTTAACTCGTGTTTCTACAGTTTCCTCTTCTTCCTAACTCTTCCAACTTTCTCTATACCACACATTTGGGCTTTACCATCTCAATGGCTGTAGGGCCCGCGGCGTTATCACTTCAGCAGGAAGATGGTTAGCGCCGGTGTTTAACAAGTTAAAGCAATTGACAAACTGACAAAGCCATAGGTTTAATATGTTTTTATTTTTTTTTTTTGACCTATACGTTATAAACAATGAAAAACATTAAAATAGGGGACTCAGAGTGATTATTGGCGGATGCGACGTGTCACTTAAGTGGTCAAAATGTTCTTCGATTGTCAAACGTACCGCATCATTAAGATCAGAGCATCGAACATATTTAAAAGGGAGCCCCTCATAGTCAAATTGGGTGGAAACAATTGAAATCAATCACCAAGTCACAAAAATACTGCGCGTCGTTATTCGAACATTACAAGTTTGCAAAACAGACTTCGCCGTTGTGTCAAGAACATCAAACTCATATTGAAAAAATATTGTAATCTTGCACATGCTATCGAAGGTGATCAAAATCGACGGACTAAGGACGAAATGTTGTGAGACGTTACTCGAACACTATCAATTCACAAAAAAAAAAACCTTTGACATTGCATCCATAACTTTATAAATACCTAGAGTTGACAATAATATGGTCATAAATATTGGACAAGTGAAAAGAGTAAAAATCGACAAGAGTTTCAGGCTTTGTTTGATTGGAAGTTATTTGTGCTTATTCTGCTTTAAAACGACAAATTCATTTATTCTTTATTGTTTGATTCGTCAAATCAAGTTCCCAATAACTCCATTTATTTCATTTTTCTGTTGTTTTAAGAAAGCTTTTTAAATATATTTCTTTGGTAGAAAACTCCATTTTCTAAACCAATGTTTCTTAAAACGCCTTTTACAAAAATACCAAAAAACCAAACAAAGCATCAATACACAACATTACATAAATATAGCATGTTCGCAAAAAAAACTTCATTGTGTCCGGAACATTCAAAATATTCAAAAATTACTACCATATTTTATGGGTAATTCAACGAGCAAAATTGGCATTTATTTTAAAATGACGATGCACAAAATTGTCCAAATGACATACCGATCACGAAGCGGATTTCACCATTGCACTCATAATATCAAAATTATCCAAGGAATAAACGTTCAGGATATATTTGAGTGAAGAGGATTGAAATTGATAGAAGATAGACAAAATATCATGTGACATTACCCAAACGTTGCCAATTCAGAAAACAAACTTTACCGTTGAGTCAAGAACATCAAAATTGCCTAGGAATGACTATATTAAAATCTACTATCTCCTGCTCAAAATCATGGAACAAATCTACCCCTATGCCTATCTGAGCCACCCAGCTCAAGTAAAAAAGAGAAAAACTATATCTTATATTATCTCCCTCTCATTCACACACTACCTCTCCCCCTCACGTAAGAGCAATCCACATCAGTTGCTCCCTCACTAATATCCTCTTCCTTCTTTAGTAGCAGACCGAACCCCACTCCTCCCTCAAAGCCAT
Source organism: Dendrobium huoshanense (assembly GCA_016618105.1). Classification (NCBI taxonomy): domain Eukaryota; kingdom Viridiplantae; phylum Streptophyta; class Magnoliopsida; order Asparagales; family Orchidaceae; genus Dendrobium; species Dendrobium huoshanense. The sequence continues at coordinate 86,881,266 of CM028358.1, forward strand.
GAATCCAGCTCTTCTACAACTTTCCTCACACAACAGCATCTGCATACATGCATCTCCACAACAGCTCTACCCGAATATCAGCCCAAGTCACAATCTTCACGCTCTCTCCCCTCTTCTCTTCTAACTGAACTCACCCAACTCCCTCCTCTGTTTCACGCAAAGAAGCCCACATCTCTCGTTCTCTGCTCTAGCTGTACCTCACAACCCATCTACTCCTTACATCCTTATGGCTCTTAGTCAAATGCAACCTCCTAGATCCACACTCCAGTTTACATATATAAAGACCTTCTCCTCTCCCCTACTATAGCAAACGTACTCTCCCCCCATCAAACTGAATGTCACTTATAACATTTTCCCTACACCTCTTCAACTACAACAGCCCACTCCAACCAACTGCTGGCTCGTCAATAAATCACCCATTTCACAAACTTCTGCACCCAACAAGCCAAATCAAACCAACCCCCTTCGTAGTAAAAACAACCCCAACAACTTCTCTGCTCCAACTACAAGATTTCTCTTCCTATTAACCCAACACTTCTCCTTCTACATACATTTTCCAACAGCCCAACCACCTCTTCCACTCGTGCTTCCTACAAAGCCTCTCCAAACAACCCTATAACCTTCAACCTCCAACTCCCTATATAGCAAGCCTACTAGTTCTCCTCATCACTCCCCAACAATCACCTTTCTTCCATCCTTCATCACTCACCTAGCTAGTACGTAAAACACCTAAACCTGCAACCCAAACACAACCTATAACGACTCATTTGCTCAAGACCAAAAAACCAACACAACTCCCTCACTTTTCCACCAAAACTCCCTCCAACCACCAAACCATTTTCACTCCTCTTTCTAAACAAAGAATTTATTTCCTTTCTCCATCTATCATTAGCCATGTAAAATAGAAGGAGAAAGGAGTGTCTGATTCGAGCCCTCACCATTTCACCATCATCATCGGCCCTCGCTCGTCAAGGTTTAATGCTCACAAAATCTTAAAACTTAAATCTTGTTGGCAAAGTTTACGAAGCAACATGTAACCTCTAACACATCCTTTTTGGAGCACATCAAAAGGAAGTTTGAAGTTGAAATTAGCGGTGAAGCAAGTAGGTATTGTACATGTTTTTCATAGCGTGGCGGGATACTCCTAAGTACCAATGTACTTGCTTCTATGACTATGAGAAAATTTGTGAATTTTCATGCTGGTATCTCTAAAACCCATACATATTTGTCGTAGCATGGTGGGATTGAATATATCGGCCATAGTGTAATTCGACACCTACCATACACATTTTTGTAGCATGGTGGGAATGCCTAGTCTCCCAAAATCCCCCCATGCCGAGGAGATGCAGAGAGATTGCCAAAATTTTATCTAAACTATTATCGGACTTGGAAATTATAAATGACATGCACAGTTAAAAATAATGCAATAAAAATAAAGACTTAAATAAACTTACATGGAACCAAACCTAAATGCACATTTAAGTTAAATTTATAACTAAATACAATTCATAAGGTTAAGCAGGAAAATTTTCTTATAGGCTTTAAAAAAACTTCGACCCTTTTATTTCTTCTACAAAAATACCCTCAAATTAAGTTGTGTATCAAATTCAGGTGTAAATCGTAGAAAAAGAAGTTCAGTCAGTCTGTTTGGTAGACCAACAAGGATCACTTGTTCACCCTCCCCAAAATTAGAGATTGCTAGTGGCCATCAAATCTAATTGCCAGTCCATAGTAGATGCAAAATACTAAATTCTATTATCCAAGGAACAATTAATTTCTTATGTAGAGAAGATAAATGGGAAGATCCGTGACAAATTAAATAAAGAGATTAGTCCATCTTTAATAATAAGTATGTAAAACCTACTAGAAAGTTACACCAACATGACAAAACTATTAGGCCCTTATGTGGACCCCCGAAAGAGCACCGCGCGAACGGGTCGATTGGAAGGGACAGATTGGATCGCGCATACGACTGACCATTGAGGATAGAGGTTTTCACCAACACACCTCGATGGGTAGTAATATACATGACCAAATCACGGGTTTCCCCCATCCGATGAAAGAGCTCGAATGGGGTTTAGTAGATGTGGGACCGAGTTTCCCACGGGCGCAAGCCCCCGTGGTTAATTACATCTCAGGCCGAAACCTGAGAAAACTCTCGATTAAGGATCATACATTATCCTCTCCTAAAATGGGATCGGCACAAGGGTATAGACTAGGAAATCCTACTCAAAGGGAAGAAATGTCCGAAGGGCTGCATCGACATGCATGGCTCATACCAGCACTCGAAGGCTCTAGGGTACTAAATGGAAACTGGAAGAAGAAAAATCAAACACTCAATCACATGCGTGAGAGAAGGATGGAGGTGGCGTCATCCTGTGACGCAGATAAGTAGGATTTAGGGTCCTTGAAAAGAAGGGACCTACCTACTATTTAAGGCATACTACGAGACCGAATGTAGTAGCCTCAAATCCTAAATCTAGTTTGGACTTAGTGTTCGACACACACTAAGACCAGTGTCCTAGCTAATGCAATGCAAAACCTGGACTTATCCCGGCCTGGATGGGGGAGCCAGCTAACCACCTAATCGATTTAAAACCATGCTGTCAAGTCAATTATGAAAGATGGGTGGGAGGTACAGTTATTGGAAGTAGGACCGACGTCTAGAGAATTTCCTAAGTGGTCCTGAACTTGTGTTGGGTGAATGCCCCTAGCTAATGCAATTAAATTTTAATTAGTTGGTTACTAATGCAATGCATGCTAGTTGAAATGTCAGCTCATGAATGCTTTGGATTTTAAAAACAGGCTTAATATAAAATAATTTTTAGAAAAGACTGAGTCTCCCTAGGTCCGGCACTTCATCCTCATAGGCCAGATTATCCGGACTCTACCCGCAGGCAGGGAGATGTCTTATTAGAAGGAGAGAGAAGATGCAGTAATATGCATGCGACCCCGGACGATTCCGGCAGTTCCCTAGGTTCGTTAAGTTTCTATGTTATTTAAAACCTAAACTTTTAGGAGTTAGTTATGAGTAGAAGAATTTTTAGTCCTTAGAGAGCCTAACGGAATACAGGCGAAAACAAGAGCGGCATGCAAGAAAGAAACCTAGAAAAAGCAGGTAATTCTACTGCGCAATCAGGTAAACACATCAATATAAATCCAACTAATCAAGTAAATGTCCATAGGCCAACTGCCCTTTAATTACAACCCAGGGTATGCAGAAAAGTAAAGTGGCCGGGCACCACTGCCAACAACCCGGATTTCTAAGCCTATGACAGACGCCAACAACTTTGAGTGGGATATTGGGTCTTCAATCTTCAATATCTTCAGTCTCCTGGGTTTCCTCTCCTTGGACTCCTTGGATCACTCCTCCTTGGACTCCTTGGATCCGTCGTGGCTTGAATATTCAAACGAAGAGACAATTTCCCCTAGTAGGGGTGTATTGCCTTTTCTCTTTGGATATCTAAAGCCATCCAGCTCGATCTTCCAAATGGAAGAAGACTCTCCCCTTGGGGATGCCTTCTTCTTTTAGAATTCGAGCTGGATAAGAATATCCCAACTCAAAAGTTGTTTTCACAACTCTTAACAATTATTACAGATAAATTACATTAATTGAAAAGCAGAAAAATCTAAAAGGACCACTACATTCCCGATCAAATTCAACTCATGTGAATAGACTGGGAGCTTCAACTATCAGAGCAGGACTGATAGGAAGAAGAGAATCTCATTCAAGTAGAGGATCAACATCACCACACCTAACAAACGCAGGAGGGTGTGGACCCAGTATCACATCTCTAAATGATCTAAATGAATGATTTAAACATTTCCTATCACATTCATCTCAAATAAATGGAATGAGACCTTCAACTATCAGAGCAGGACTGATAGGAAGAAGCCATTCACTTTTTAATAAAGGATCAACATCACCGATCCTAACAAGTACAGGAGGGTATGGATCCAGTCAAAAGTGATAAGTGAGCACATATCCCAAAGGAGTTTTTAGTATTTAACTCCCTCTAATCTTAAAAAGAACCTCAATTTAAATTTACTAACTCAGATCAAGCTCCATACTAGCTAAATCATGACATCTCACTTATATGAGTATTTTTCTCTCTTGAATTTAAATCTAATCCAAAAAGTAATTTAAATTAGACAAAGAAATTTAATTTTCTTCATTTCTTGTATGAGAATAGACTTCCACATCTTATAGGATATCAATGTATAATGATGATTTCAAAATCATAATTTTCAGAATCAAGTGTCAAAAATATCGAAAGGATATAGATTTTCTGAGATTTAGAGATTTACTAGAAAGGGAAGCCATTTACTTATAACTTTTGGGCTCTTTGAGCCACTTTCTCAACTTTCATGTGCTTTGCACAAATTTCAATCACTTGATACACTTTGTGTATCTTTCACTTTTGGCGCTTTGCGCATCTTCTCATTTTTTGTAACTGGCTTCCTTTTCCAAATCTCTAAAAAAAAACTGTTTCTCAGTTGTAAGATCATCTTCCAAGTACAAGAGAAAAATACTTACTTCTCTTGGACAAGGAAGAATGATCTACAAAACAAATCCTATCCTCTGATAAGAATGAATAACATGATTAAGAAAATTATAAAGTTTTATGCGTCAATATACTATTGTTATCTATGAGATAGAGAATCACAAGATAGTAAAGAAAATTTTCACTTCTAAATCCAATTTCAATTTGAAAAAGATTTTAGTTCAAAGGAAGAAATCTCTCCACCCCTAAGGTGAGATAGAGAGATCATACTCTTTCATGAGTCATCACTACAAAACTAGTAGAACTAAAAGAAGTGAGAGAGTCATCATAATTGCAAATCATCATTTTTTATTGATTAATTATCAAAATAAGGGAGAACGAGGTCCTCCAATCCAAGTGCTGGAAGGGGGTCTGTCTTCCCTTTTGAGGTTACAATCATTTTTTTTTTTAGCACAAGTGAAAGCAAAAAGAAAATGTGCTCATCTGGCACTACAACAGAAGAAAGAAAAGAAAAACTAGTGCTAACGAAGCAGCTGGAGGGGCAACTGTCGACTTGGCCTTGGGAGGCCTCATCTCAACTGCCTTTAAACTCTATACAGCTTACTCAATCATCTGCTAAGTCTCTTTGGAGAGTGCTAGCTGCCACTCTCCCTTAGAATTGTGGAGTAATCTGCCACTACTGCCCTGACTGTAAGTCTGACTATCACTGTGGCTGGAGTCTGAAATCCTCTGCAATATCTGAGTAGCCCTGCCTAAAGCCTGTACTAAGTCACTTTCCTGGAGCTGGATCTTACCATTACCCATAAGGCTCTCCACACTGTCTTTGAACACAAAACAATCTTCAAGTGTATGTCCAATACATCGGTGAAATGGGCAATAGAGTGGATGTTCTGTTTGTCCTTCTTCATTTTTTCTCTTATTAAATGGGAATGTCAAAATATCTTTCTCAGTCAAGCATTTGAATATTTTCCTTATGCTTTCTCTTTTAAAGGGATATTCTTTATTAAGTCTCTCCTGTAAAGATGGCTGACTCTGGATAACTGAAGGTGCTGCAGGTACTGCTCTCTGGACCCTGTCCACTCTCAGGGGGTCTAGTGCAACTGGGGGCAAAACTGGATGACCTCTAGAAGTACTAGCAGCGGCTACACCTGCCACTTGGGGCACTGCCCCCAAGGCTGTCAACTTTGCTGTCATGGATGTCATAGCTCTGGTCATCTCTACCATCTCTGCCTGGAGGTTCAGGACCATAGCATCCGTGTCAACTAATCTGGGAGATCCACCCACCTCGGGCTCTCCCTGCTCGTCCTGGTCCTCGGGCTCTCTCTCACCTGAGTGACCTCTACGGGTAACTACACGAACCCGGTGTACTGACACCTCCTCATCGGAATCTACTAGTGTATCATCGTCCTCTAAAAAGGCTCGTCTCATCGCCTCTATGTACGGGCTCATAGGAGAGGTGATCCTATGAGTGCTATGTGCTAAATCTGTCTCAATCCGTACTGGCGATCTATCTGGAGTAGAAACTGAACCATCATTGACTGCCATCGGGACTGCCTCAGACCCAGAAGGAACTGTCAAATCCATCTGACCAACTGCCTCATCTGGCTGCTCTGTCTCTATCAGTGGTGTAGACTCAACTAACTGAACAGGGTCGACAGGGGTGTCTGCCTGTCGACGTCTCCAAACCCCTCTGGTACGACGGGGTGCTGCACTAGCGACCGGCTGCTCTGGGACTACCACCTCCGTACTGACCTGAGGCCGGGCAGGCCTCCGCTGCTGTCTCCGTCCTCGACGACGTGGGCGTCGTCCTGCAGCAGGAGTAACCGCCGGGGGTCTGACTACTGGAACTGTGTCCGCAGGCTGCTGGGGTGTCTGCCCCCTCTGCCAACTGTAGAGGGTCCTCGCAGTCTGTCGTCGTAACTGGAAGGTAGCCCGAGAAATCTGACGGAGTAAGCCCTCCCGACTGACGGGCCCTCTGCCACGAGCTAGGCGGACGATGTTCCGAATCCTCTGGGTGAGGGCTCGGACACCAGCGTCCCTGGGTACCCTAGTTCGGGGTGGAGCAGTGACGACAGGAGGAGCCGCCGCTATGCGGGCAACGTTCTCCTCATCACCACTATGCGTCAGCGGAGAGAAGCGTCCTCCCTGAACTGCCTCCAACTCGGGGGCTACCACCACCTTTGGAGCAGGTGCAACAACAACTGGCCGTGGCCTCCGCTGCCTGGGAGCCACTCTCCTCAGACTCTGAACGATCTCATCGTGAACGATGGCATCGGCCATCCGCTGCCTCTCTGCCTCTGACGCAGCTAAACGAAGTCTCCTGTTCCTATTCCTCCTGGCCCTTCTCCCAAGGCCGGAGGTGGAAGAGGAAGGAACATCAGAACCGGGAACAAGAACAACGGGAACTGTCGGGGTCTGCCCAACATCCTCAGGGTGAGAAAGTCGGGCGAAAACAGAAACCCGACCAGTGGAAGGCGAAGGCACCTCGGTCTGGGCACCCCTCTTCCTGGTGGAAGTGGGAGGGGGAACCCGAACACGAGGTACTTCCGCTGGAACCACGGAAGTAACAGTAGTCGCAGGCTGCCGGCGCTGAGGGGCCGGAGCAACCTGTGCTGTAGGAGCGGCAGGCACTGGACGCCGGACCGCTGGACGAACGGGGGGAACTACGACAGGCTGCCGGCGCTGAGGGGCCGGAGCAACCTGTGCCGTAGGAGCGACAGGCACTGGACGCCTGACCGCTGGAACAGGAAGTGGCCTAGGCACTGGTCGCCTAGCAACAGGGCGCACTGGCTGCGCAGGAACAGGAACAGGACGTGGTGCTCGGACTGGGCGCCGAGTAGCAGGACGTCCAAACGGGCGCATGACTGCGCGTCCTCTCCTTTGGGGAGGAGAGAATGCCGCAGCCTCCGCCGGGGTCGGCCCGCCAAGGGTGACGAAAGCCGAGTCAGTGAAGGAACCGAAAGTGATTCCTCCCACTGGCGGACTAGCGAGCAGGGACTCAGGAAGAGTCACCCGCGCGTCCGAACCAAAAGCGAACGTAACTGAAGGTACGAAAGAAGTCATGGCACTGCTGCCAAGAAAAGAAATTGAAAAGTTAGAAATCATAAGTGAAAATAAGAAAGGATAAACGATTTGATAGAGATTTGATAAAGGTAGATAGGAATTGATAGGGAAATGAATAATTGATAGGGAAAGGAATAGCCTGTAAGGCTGGAAAGAAGTAGAGTAGGGGGAACCCTAGCTAAGGGAAAGAAATCCTAACTAAGGAAAGACCCTAACTAAGAGTGGGACGGACCTAATCTAAGGAGTACCAATCCCGGAGTACACACAAGAAAGGATAATATAGAATCCAAAGATGGAGAGAGAAACTGGTCCCACCGTGGTCGCCAGAAACCTGTGGACCTCCGAAAGAGCACCGCGCGAACGGGCCGATTGGAAGGGACAGATTGGATCGCGCATACGACTAACCATTGAGGATGGAGGCTTTCACCAACACACCTCGATGGATAGTAATATACATGACCAAATCACGGGTTTCCCCCATCCGATGCAAGAGCTCGAATGGAGTTTAGTAGATTGTGGGACCGAGTTTCCCACGGGCGCAAGCCCCCGTGGTTAATTACATCTCAGGCCGAAACTTGAGAAAACTCTCGATTAAGGATCATACATTATCCTCTCCTAAAATGGGATTGACACATGGGTATAAACTAGGAAATCCTACTCAAAGGGAAGAAAAGTCCGAAGGGCTGAATCGACATGCGTGGCTCATACCAGCACTCAGAGGCTCTAGGGTACTAAAGAGAAACTGGAGAAAATTAAAGTCAAACATCCGATCACATGCGTGAGAGAAGGATGGAGGTGGCGTCATCCTGTGACGAAGATAAGTAGGATTTAGAGTCCCTGAAAAGAAAGGACCTACCTACTATTTAAGGCCTACTACGAGACCGAATGTAGTAGCCTCGAATCCTAAATCTAGGTTGGACTTAGTGTTCGACACACACTAAGACCAGTGTCCTAGCTAATGCAATGCAAAACCTGGACTTATCCCGGCCTGGATGGGGGAGCCAGCTAACCACCTAGTCGCTTTAAAACCATGCAATCAGGTCAATTATGAAAGATGGGTGGGAGGTATAGTTTATTGGAAATAGGACCGACATCTAGAGAATTTCCTAAGTGGTCCTGGACATATGTTGGGTGAATGCCCCTAACTAATGCAATTAAATTTTAATTAAATTGATTTCTAATGCAATGCATGCTAGTTGAAATGTCAGCTCATGAATGCTATAGAACTTTAAAAACAGGCTTATAGAAAATAATTTTTTGAAAAGACTGAGTCTCCCTAGGTCCGGCACTTCATCCTCATAGGCCAGATTATCCGGACTCTACCCGCAGGCAGGGAGATGTCTTATTAGAAGGAGAGAGAAGATGCAGTAATATGCATGCGACCCCGGACGATTCCGGCAGTTTCCTAGGTTCGTTAAGTTTCTATGTTATTTAAAACCTAAACTTTTAGGAGTTAGTTATGAGTAGAAGAATTTTTAGTCCTTAGAGAGCCTAACGGAATCCAGGCGAAAATAAGAGCGGCATGCAAGAAAGAAACCTAGAAAAAGCAGGTAATTCTACTGCGCAATCAGGTAAACACATCAATATAAATCCAAAAAATCAAATAAATGTCCATAGGCCAACTGCCCTTTAATTACAACCCAGGGTATGCAGGAAAAGTAAAGTGGCCGGGCACCACTGCCAACAACCCGGATTTCTAAGCCTATGACAGACGCCAACAACTTTGAGTGGGATATTGGGTCTTCAATCTTCAATATCTTCAGTCTCCTGGGTTTCCTCTCCTTAGACTCCTTGGATCACTCCTCCTTGGACTCCTTGGATCCGTCGTGGCTTGAATATCCAAACGAAGAGACAATTTCCCCTAGTAGGGGTGTATTGCCTTTTCTCTTTGGATATCTAAAGCCATCCAGCTCGATCTTCCAAATGGAAGAAGACTCTCCCCTTGGGGATGCCTTCTTCTTTTAGAATTCGAGCTGGATAAGAATATCCCAACTCAAAAGTTGTTTTCACAACTCTTAACAATTATTACAGATAAATTACATTAATTGAAAAGCAGAAAAATCTAAAAGGACCTGCATGGTTATCCTAATAAAAATCCCAAGCAGTTCATATATATATGAAAAAAAATGCTAACACCATTGACCCTGTGCCAAGCCATGCTCTTCATTATGAGGGCTAAGCAGCTCCGTCTGTGCAGTTATAATTATTAATTTTAGCCCTCATTTTTATTTAGGGGGAGCTGAACAAGCACCTGCATAAAACATTATTAGAAATAATTATAATGCTCCCCCTTTTTATCAGCATGAGCATGGCCACCTGCACGGAAGAACAGTATATGTATATAACGTTCCTAACCTAGGGGTAAATCTAGCGCTCATCACATCACAGAGTGCAGAGAAAATAAGCAAACACACCAATCATTTTTCAAACAGCATGCAGTGAAAAATACGGAAAGCTCCGGCACACAGCAGAAAAGTAAAACCCAGCGGCCTAACCTAGGTCTAGAAGTGGTGCCCTAGCTGTAATATCTCGTTCCCTTACTGTTCCTCTCTGATTTGGATTTTCCTCCCAGGATCGTCCAGGACGATGTTGAGATCGTCCAGGCCGATCAGTGCATGGAAAACAGCTGATTTCTGGAGCCATTTCTGGACAGAATCGTCCAGGACGATATTGAGATCGTCCAGGACGATCTGCACTGTTCCTAAAATCGTCCTGATCATCGCCCTGGAGTATCGGCCAGGACGACCAGAATTGGTCTGATCGTCCAGGACGATCGAGACGATCGGCCAGGCCGATCCATGTATGATATAAGGAAAATCAGCTCGTTTTGAAGAGAGAGAAATTCATTTTAAAATATCAGATATTTTGAGGAGAGAGAAAGAGAAAGGGAAAAAGAGAGGAAGCTTGGTTTTGGAGGCCGCGGAGCGCTTTTCGTCCGACGCTGCTGTTGGAGAAAGTGTAGATCTCGTGGTAAGGACTCCGAACCTTACTTCTGTTTTCAAAGATATTGTGTTTTGACCGAGTTGTGATCTGTTTTGTGTTTTCGTAGTTGACTTTTCGACATGGTTTTGATTTGACAAGACTTTCACCGCACAACTTTTAGTATGTTATAGATATGATTATTGTACACGATTTGACTGTATTCTACGAAGATTTTACCGGTCGGAATTGATTCTACGCGATTTTAATTGAATAGGAAATTATCAGGACTTGATTTGATTTGGATTCTATAGATTGATAGTCTTGCATTGATGCCGTGGTTATTCTGTTGTAATTTGGTGAAATTCAGAATTTGTCTTTTTGCAGGCTTTTTGTGTAATTTCGATAGACTACCGTTACTCTGCCCGATTTTCGTATGATTTCTGATTTTCTCGGAATTGATAGATTGAATTGATCTGCCTTTGACTATTGATGTGATCGTTCTCGATTTCTTTAATACTGCTTATTGCATCGATTATTGCATTGATTGATTGATTGCTGAAAGACAAGTGGAAACCTAGTTGAACGTTGGTTATAGAAACCAACGTGTATTGAACGAACTACAACAGCACTATTGATATTGAACGAACTACAACAGCACTATTGATATTGAACGAACTACAACAGCATTATTGATATCGAACGAACTACAACAGCACTATTGATATAGATTGACCACTACAACAGCACTATTGATATTGAACGATTGATAACTACAACAGCATCATGACTAGTGTTTGGGCTTGTCGAGTAAGACCAGTGTATGAAATTGCATGTACATGATATTGCATCGCATTAGATTTCCTGATTTGTATTGATTTATTGATGTCGGATCGGTTTATTGATATTGATTGGATTTATCGAATTGATTTACTATTGTACGGATTTCTTTGATTTCATCGATTGACTACTGAGTATTGAGTCTTCTGAGCATTGATATAGAAATGAACGGATATAGATATTGCATTGATAGTATGGACATCGTACTACTGCTTATAGATTTATTGTACTGCTGCCTATAGATTTGATAGATTCCCTGTTGCTACTGTTTTACACCGTATGGACTGTTTTATGGATTCATTGCTTCGTATCGCCTTTCTCGATTGATTTCAATTGAATAGATCGTATTGATTTGATAGCATCGATTTGATTGACGACATTGATTGATTGAATTGATTTATCGTATTGCCTGCCGCTAGCATTGACTGGTTTTATTGACTATTGATTTCCGCTGCATTGACTCATTGACCATTGACTGATTCAGATTGATAGATTGACATGCATATTGATAGCATCACCGTGCTTTGATTTCAGTTGTAGGCTTTGGTGACCTGCTGGGCTTTGTAAGCTCATTATATGTGGTTGAAATTTTCAGGTCCGAGCAAGGCAACTGGAATGGAGTTCGATCAGAATGTCAGACGAATCCTTTCGCTACGCGGATCTCGGGGCGTTACAAATTGGTATCAGAGCGAGTGTAGTGAAAGGATTTGATTGATAGTTTGATAGAATGAATTCATTCTGCATACATAGTGATTGACATGTGATTGATTGCGTTGTGTGTTTTGTATGGCTTTCGACGAGTTTTGATTTGGTTTTCGATCGATTTGTTTTGCGTTGTTTTTGCTTCGTACCTTTAGGGAAATGTCGGGACGACATTTTTCTAAGGTGGGGAGATTGTAATATCTCGTTCCCTTACTGTTCCTCTCTGATTTGGATTTTCCTCCCAGGATCGTCCAGGACGATGTTGAGATCGTCCAGGCCGATCAGTGCATGGAAAACAGCTGATTTCTGGAGCCATTTCTGGACAGAATCGTCCAGGACGATATTGAGATCGTCCAGGACGATCTGCACTGTTCCTAAAATCGTCCTGATCATCGCCCTGGAGTATCGGCCAGGACGACCAGAATTGGTCTGATCGTCCAGGACGATCGAGACGATCGGCCAGGCCGATCCATGTATGATATAAGGAAAATCAGCTCGTTTTGAAGAGAGAGAAATTCATTTTAAAATATCAGATATTTTGAGGAGAGAGAAAGAGAAAGGGAAAAAGAGAGGAAGCTTGGTTTTGGAGGCCGCGGAGCGCTTTTCGTCCGACGCTGCTGTTGGAGAAAGTGTAGATCTCGTGGTAAGGACTCCGAACCTTACTTCTGTTTTCAAAGATATTGTGTTTTGACCGAGTTGTGATCTGTTTTGTGTTTTCGTAGTTGACTTTTCGACATGGTTTTGATTTGACAAGACTTTCACCGCACAACTTTTAGTATGTTATAGATATGATTATTGTACACGATTTGACTGTATTCTACGAAGATTTTACCGGTCGGAATTGATTCTACGCGATTTTAATTGAATAGGAAATTATCAGGACTTGATTTGATTTGGATTCTATAGATTGATAGTCTTGCATTGATGCCGTGGTTATTCTGTTGTAATTTGGTGAAATTCAGAATTTGTCTTTTTGCAGGCTTTTTGTGTAATTTCGATAGACTACCGTTACTCTGCCCGATTTTCGTATGATTTCTGATTTTCTCGGAATTGATAGATTGAATTGATCTGCCTTTGACTATTGATGTGATCGTTCTCGATTTCTTTAATACTGCTTATTGCATCGATTATTGCATTGATTGATTGATTGCTGAAAGACAAGTGGAAACCTAGTTGAACGTTGGTTATAGAAACCAACGTGTATTGAACGAACTACAACAGCACTATTGATATTGAACGAACTACAACAGCACTATTGATATTGAACGAACTACAACAGCATTATTGATATCGAACGAACTACAACAGCACTATTGATATAGATTGACCACTACAACAGCACTATTGATATTGAACGATTGATAACTACAACAGCATCATGACTAGTGTTTGGGCTTGTCGAGTAAGACCAGTGTATGAAATTGCATGTACATGATATTGCATCGCATTAGATTTCCTGATTTGTATTGATTTATTGATGTCGGATCGGTTTATTGATATTGATTGGATTTATCGAATTGATTTACTATTGTACGGATTTCTTTGATTTCATCGATTGACTACTGAGTATTGAGTCTTCTGAGCATTGATATAGAAATGAACGGATATAGATATTGCATTGATAGTATGGACATCGTACTACTGCTTATAGATTTATTGTACTGCTGCCTATAGATTTGATAGATTCCCTGTTGCTACTGTTTTACACCGTATGGACTGTTTTATGGATTCATTGCTTCGTATCGCCTTTCTCGATTGATTTCAATTGAATAGATCGTATTGATTTGATAGCATCGATTTGATTGACGACATTGATTGATTGAATTGATTTATCGTATTGCCTGCCGCTAGCATTGACTGGTTTTATTGACTATTGATTTCCGCTGCATTGACTCATTGACCATTGACTGATTCAGATTGATAGATTGACATGCATATTGATAGCATCACCGTGCTTTGATTTCAGTTGTAGGCTTTGGTGACCTGCTGGGCTTTGTAAGCTCATTATATGTGGTTGAAATTTTCAGGTCCGAGCAAGGCAACTGGAATGGAGTTCGATCAGAATGTCAGACGAATCCTTTCGCTACGCGGATCTCGGGGCGTTACACTAGCAAACCATTCTATGTGTGTGTAAGGCTTGTGTAGTTTGGATAGATCCTAGGCAGGATAGTTAGTTAAAATTATCTAAAGTTCAAATCTGTTGAAGGCCAGAAAAGGAAATTTTTGTTGAAATTTGAATATTAGTGAATTGGGGTGCATTTTAGTTAATATAGTTTGTTGATCAATTTTAAGAACTTAGGGTGATGATATTTGAATTTAAAGTTATATTAGCCAATTTTGGAAAGTCCTGGGTCCTCCTAGGAACTAGACTAAGGGTCCAAAAAGTCACTATAGGAAAAAGGCTAAGTCTGAGTCTCCTATCACCTTAGGAAAATACTAGACCTTAATACGAGTAGTTAGACAGGTAGTAGGCTGGAATCGGAGTTTCCTATCCAAAGTTATGAATTTTCTAAGTTTCGGGCTCTAAATGAACTAGGGTTGACCAAAAAGTTGACTTTCTAATCTAAGCCTATTTCTGGAAACCTAAGATTTTCAATAAATACTAGGCCCTAATTGGAGTCTAATGCAAGTGAGTTTGCCTAATTTGGAATTTTCTACAATTAGTTATGAATTTTCTAAGATCGGGTATTTAAGGAAATTTTCTAAATTTCCTAACAAAGGGCCTTTTTTACTGTTTTGATCCAAACAAGCTCCAAACTAATTGGAATCACTCCCAAAGATCAGGGATGACCTAAGAAAGTGTTCCCAATTGTTTGGAGGAGATTTGGAATTTTTAATAATTTTTAATAATTTATTAGGGGCAAAACGGTAATTTCCACCTATGGTCAAATTAGGGGTCAACCTGAAGTCAAACTAGGGAGCCTTATTTATCTAAGGTCAAGGGTCAGATTCTGAACAAATCAAGCTATTATGGGTAATTTTCTGACCTAATATGTAATTATTGCATTTTCCGGAAGGTCTCGGGGCCCTATTTAGCAGGTTAATTAGGGTTGGTTAATTAAGGGATCTAACAAGCCCTAAAAATTCCTAGAAAATTCAGGGAGGTTTATGATGTCACTAAGTTTAAATGTTGAAGTTTTCATGTCGTTCTGGGATCTATCCTAGCTCCTAGAAAACTTCTAAGTTAGCTAGACAGGTCCTTAATTTTTGTCCTTAGGGTGTCACTACGTCGTAGGAGTTTAAAGTGATGTTTACACTAACCCTCGGGATAATAAATGCATGGGAGCACAGTAAATAAATAAACACACCATGTCCTTAGATCTAGGAGAACCTAAACTAAGTGGTGATAGTGCGACGACCTACACATGCAATCTGCGAAAGATAAAAAAGTAAAGACACCTAAAGAGATGATTAGTGAATGATTGGGACTCAACCATTCACTAACCCACTCCCCCATAATTGTTCTTCACACATAAGATCCATGTCTAAAATTTCATACGATAGCAGGTCTCCCAAAGTTAGAATTTAAGTATAAGTAGTTTTAAAATAATTTAAAAGTACTTATAGATATAAATATATTTTTGGAAAATAAAATAATTGAAAATAATTCAATTCATAATACATAAGTATAGGGAAACCCGCTGACCACCCAATCGAGGTTTCAAAATAGTTTAAAATATAATTTTTAGTTTAAAAATAATTAGTATGATAATTAATTTAAATAATATTAAAATAACCGAATCATAGGATAAAATAGAGAACAGTCAAGACAGCCAAAATCAAGGGCTGGAAATGGTTCCAAAACATAAAGCTCGTCTTGATGAAAAGAACGAGGGGTCGCACATCGAAATCCGACTTAAAACGGCGAAGATACGAAATTTACAAGTTCAAATACAATAAAATGATATTTTAAAATAGTGCAGTTTCATTGTTTTTGAAATAACATGAGATACAGACAAAATTTTTATCTGGAAATAGTTTTAAAATATGCAGAATTCAGAGTACATCCAAAACAAGGTATTGTGCGTTGACAGCGGACTTAAAACGACAAAATTATGTAATTTCAAAGTTTGAATACGATAACTAATTGTTTTATAAAATAAGCAATTGACTGACTTAAAACATAACTGCAGACAGATTAAAAAAACTTGAGCCCAACCACCTTTAAAACATGCAGAATCCAAATATGATCAAAACAAGGGGTTGTGCGTCAAAATCGGATCGAAAACGAGAAAGATATGGATTTTACAAGCTTAAAAATAATACAAATAATATTTTAAAATAAAGCAGTTTTACTGTTTTTGAAATAACAGAAAGTATAAATAGAATTTTTATCTGAAAATAGTTTTAAACAATGCAGAATTCAAAATACATCCAAAACAAGGTGCTGTGCGTCGACAGCGGGCTTAAAACGACGAAGTTATGTAATTTCAAAGTTTTCTGTCACACTAGATCGTACTGTACGAAATAAATTCGTACAGTACGATGAACAGAAAGATAAAACACACAAAAAAAGCGTTTTTATTCTTTCTTGTTACAATATATCGTACTGTACGAAAAAATTTCGTACAGTACGACTATATCGTACGGTACGAAATATTTCATACAGTACGATGAACAGAAACTTCATCTTCCTCTGCGCATGCACAGGGAACCGAAACCCTAAAAAGAAAATCGTCTTGTTCTCTCAATTGGATGGACGAAACGCGATGAAATTTTAGATCTGGCTTCTACTAGTGAAGAGCATCAATGGGGGAGGTTTATTTCGGATTAATATTCACTAATCACAACGCTAATTAACTCTAAGTGACCTAGACTAGGGTTTAGATTTTACCTCAATCCACACGGTGGATTTGGACGATCTTGGACTTGTTGGATTCGTGGAATCGTCTAGAACAATTCTTCTCCTGAACTCCAACTCCAAAACAGCCTGGATCGAACGGTATTCGTGCCGAAAGGGCTTCAAGTTCGGGTTCGCCGGACTTCTCGTCGCCGACGACTCGAACAGGTCGGGATCCGGTCGGAAAAGGTGGAGGGGAGGTGCAGGAGCTCTCACCGAAAATTTGGAGGCCTAAGGCGGTCTCTCCAAGAAGCAAGAGCAAAAAGATCCAAATCTTGACCTAATTTTTGCTATTTAAAGTCCTAGGGTTCATCTCAACGGCCAAGATCAAATCACTGAGTAAATAGGAGGGAAATAGGTCGGTTTTGGCCGTGGGTTGCAATTCAAAACGAAGGGAGGCTTTAAATTCCATTAATTAGCCATTAATCTCATTTAAATAGGTGATTATAACCTATTAATGACCAAATTTGACTAAGTCAATGCTTGACTTAGTCAAATCAGTCAATTAGGTCAATAGGGCATGAAGATTGAGCCATTAAATGGATTCGATTCGATTTGGATTCGAATTGGGCTCAAAAAGGGCTTAATGGGTCAATTTTGACCCATTAAGACTCGGGTTGACCAAGTCAAAGGTTGACCTGGTCAACTCGGTCCACCATGCCCATGCTTAGGCAAAATCGAGGTCAACACCTTAGACCAATGCAGATAATATCTTGATAGTTAAGAGTTTGAGCTGTTACAAGGCATTCAGACACCAAGGTTTGCAATAATTAGATCCATTTAAGTATTATCAAAGAGCATTCATTCAAATGTAATAAT
This sequence comes from Dendrobium huoshanense, assembly GCA_016618105.1. Classification (NCBI taxonomy): domain Eukaryota; kingdom Viridiplantae; phylum Streptophyta; class Magnoliopsida; order Asparagales; family Orchidaceae; genus Dendrobium; species Dendrobium huoshanense. The sequence goes on from CM028358.1 coordinate 86,898,954, forward strand.
CAAACAAGCTTCAAGTTTACATTGGCAAGGCATTCTTGAGAGGTTAGACCACTTTCAAATCATATTACATGAAAACATGTGTATTCCATTATAATGCAGAGGGGTTTACAACCAAGTGTTTACATTCATAAAGGTTCAATTTTTTAATAGTTTTTCTTCTTCGTCAAGAATGTTACTCTTCTAGTAATGGCGAGTTCTTGAAGGCTAGTCTAAATGAATTGGAGGAATGGTGTTCTAAAGTAATACAAGACTATAGGAACATCTTGGGATGAGCTCCAACACATAAAATAAGCAATAGTTTCCTTTGTCTAACATCAGAAGGCCCGCAAATCCTTGGAAGAAACCACAAATGAATTATGCCCATTGTTAAACCTTCCACTAGTGCCCACAATAATGAGTCTATGAACAGGAACAAGAGGCTCATATTGAATAAACCAGCTTACTTACATTTGACTACGAGGAGCTTCTAGTGGACAAAACAATTTATCTATAAGGACGAGGCATTGATGATGGAGCTTGCAGCACATAATAGCTTCCTTACAAGGAACAATAAATGACAGCAATGAACACTACAATTCACTACTGAGCAAGAGCAGTGAATTCGTAATGCATATAATAAACCGCATAAATGCGAGGACAAGGAACTAGCATCGAACAAATCAGCTAGCATACAAGGAGAACAGAGGAACTTGTAGAAAGAATGATAATTCTCCTACAAACATGAGCATATCCCCTAATGTCTATTGAACAAAAATCTCATACGAGCTATGTTAGATGACATGATAACTCAACGTGGCTACATAAACTAAATAATATATCTCCCGTATACAATAGCTAAAACCTGACTTTCCTTCACATCACCAAATCTGTAACATTCGTAAAATCGAACAAAAGGCATTTATAGGCTCTTAAATAGAAATATGCACATCTTTTAAACGATCATCACCTACATCATCAACAATATTCAAATATTATAAAAATATCCCCTCATGCATTGAAGTATACATAAACAAATTTATATATATATATATATATATATATATATATATATATATATATATATATATATATATATATATATATATATATATATATATATATATATATATATATATATATATATATATGTTTGTAATATACATGCCACATCATGCAAACACATCATTCAAAAATATAAAATATATCTCATTGTAATAGCGTGTTACACTAACATGCAGTCATACTATGTATTTATAGATTGCATTATACAAAATGCATTATGCAAGCATATTATCCAACACACAAAATGCATTGTGTAGCGACAGGGAGTTATGTCGACATATTAACACTTTATGCACTACATGAAAGTACTAAATCATCATACAAATGAATTATGTAAACAAATAGGCAATACATAAATAAATTATACATAGATTAATATGTAAATATATCATACATTATGTTAATACATTAAGCCACTATGCAACATATCAACACATCATCCAGGCATTTAAAGCATATACCCGTATGGCCCCCGACAAGCATGATATATATACATATGTAACGTCTTAAGATGTTACTTGGGTAAAAAATGGACCTGAGTTCAAGACTGATCCTCCCCTTTGAACGGACAAGAGTTGACACTACTTGAACTACTGAATAAATATACGGGTGTAGTACCGACTGGAGTATTTGATTTTATAAGTTCATATTAGGCCTTCAATATCTATTACAAGAAAGTTTCATTGCTAAAAGCATAAAAATTTTGATTCTCAATATCCATATGATAACTCACAACATTAGTAATTGGCATGATCCTTTGTTTGCAAGAAAACAGAGTCAACAAGGTCCAATTAATGAAATGAACGTATCAATAAATCCTTGATAATGGCCGTGTTGATAGAAAATCTCAATCGAAGAGGATCCCAAACATTTAAAATGTCTCCTAAATATTTATAAATACAAGCATCTATTTTGACTTTAACATCACCCGGATGATGACCTTGTTGAAAGTTAATCTTAACTAGAGGGGTTCATACTTTTTAAATACCCATAAATCTTAAAATCAATCATTAAGGAGATTTAATTTAAATGAAAGTTCAAAACTCAAAAATCACTAAAACCTAAGATATGAAATAAATCATCTAAGTACTTAAAGTAAAAATTCATCCACCCTTCGTAATAACTTGCCGAGGTGGGCAAGTTTGAAAATCACATCAGCTCACAAAGAGCGAATGTCTAGTCAAGAATATCATTGAGATTGATTCTCAAATCATCTCTTGCTAGTAGTGACGTGACACATATCCTTTAACCGATGGTTTCATCGTCAAATGGAATCATAGGTAAATGGTTATGATAGGGACCCTTTAACTTAGTGGTTTTATTGCTAAATTATACCATTAAATTACGGTCATAGTTAGAGCTAATATGTTCCTCTAACGACTCTAAATCATTGAGTAATGAATTGATATGATATGAACATTATGACACAAAGCCCTATGTTAGCTAAGGTGGAATCAAATATCTCCCCTTAAGCAAATAATCACTCAAAGTTTATAATGTACCTTTGAATAACACAACCCATGGCTACCGATTAGGATCTTTTAGTCAGGTTGGGTCTCCTACCTTCTCCTACTTAAGTAAACTATAAACCATAATGATCTGGGATGGCAAAACCATGAGATTTTGATCAGTTTCAACATCATTCCCCCACCATCAGCTTTAAGTGCATGGTGATAAATTTTATTTTCAAATATCAAATTCTACTACTACTATATGCTGGATATTATGTATCTATTTTGACGACTAGCCTTAATCACAAGTTCTCTCATTATCGAGATGGATAATTATCTATAGGGGCTTGCACCTATAGGAAACCTGAAGTCGTATCATAAAGTCCTCACAAAATGGATAACTGTAAATAATGTATTATTTTATGTGTTATATGTTTAATAAAAATGTGTTGTTTTTGTTATGCTGTGCAGGAAAAATATAAAATGAGAATAAAATTTTAAGTATGATCTAGGGCAGCGACATTAGACGAATCCACATGACAACGGCATCAAGGACACCGTTGGAGCTTCATAATATTAACATGGCAACATTGAGTTTTCTTTTTGATAGTGTCACGGTGTCAAAATGGCCAGCTTGGCAGCGTCATATTAATTTTCTTCAAGCATCGTGCGTCATAACTTATCACGCCGTGGTGCCAAAATTATCATTCGGGTGCCGCAGCATTCGAAAGCCAGCAACGTCGTGGCGTAGCAGTTATAATTTCCAAATGACATGATTTGCCAATGAAGCGATGTGATTGTTCACTAAGTAACTAATCTACATCAGTAAGCGTCGCAGCGGAGCGAAAACATCAGTACATCGACGTCTGTTCATTTTATGAGTGCTGCAGCGCCAATCATTCAAGCGCAGTAACGCCAGTTGCTTACTTTGTATTTTTCTATAAATATATATTGAGTTATGTTTGTAAGAGAGTTCAATCACTTATATAATTTCAGTACTTTTCATAGTACTTCTTAGATCTTTCTTACAATCAATTCTAAGGGAGCCTAGGGAAGTATTAGATACAATTATTGGAGTGTTATAATCATTATTTATTGGAGTAACTCTATACATTAAGGAAGTAGTTGTGCATAGGAGAACTATTGATCCTTCATGGTGATATCATTCTCTTGTATTTTCGTTGTTCTATAGTTTCAATGAAATGAGTTTACTTATATTTTCTTTCATGTGTGACTAATCCTTTAGTTTTGGATTGATGATGTAGAGAACATATTAAGTACTAATGAATATTCTTGGGCTATAAAATTAAATTATGTTTTTAATACTATCCCGCTCTTTATTTAATGCAAATAGTGACCATATATATATTTAAAACTTAGTGTGATGTATAGCCTTGACGAAGGAATGCAAGAACAACATAAAATATTAAAATAATATGTTTGCATACCTAGACATATGATATAAAATATGCTAGGTTCTTAAGGAGATAATATAACTGTAAGAGATCAACATATATCATTTTCATCCCTATAAGCTTGACAGATATCTAGGGATACATATGCTCTAAATCGCATTACAAATAAGAATTTCATTAGGAAAGATATGCAATTTACATTCATCAATTCAAAACACTTTATTTAAGTATTATACCTATAATTTTACTCTTTTTTTTTTCAGTGATTGAATCTCTACAACCAATATTTTTTAGTAGAATAATTTTGCAACTAAAGTAAACATTAGTAGTTGATTGCTAGAAACATACTTCCTTGTGAGTTCTACACTCTACTATATTATTTTATTATTTGATTTGGCACGGATATTTGTGTATATTAAGTGAGGTTTGTTATTTTTATATATCAAATAAAACTTAAGCATTGTTTAGGGGAGATAAAGCCTTAAACATTTTCATATATCAAGAGTGCACTTCACAACCCTCATAAAAAAGAGGGCGAGATCGCTAGGTAATGTCTTATCTAAAATCCAATTTGTCTTCTGAAAGTTTACCTCATAACATAAACGTTAAAACTCTCCTCGCAGACTCGAAAAAGGAAAGGCTCACGAAGATGTTGGGGCGTGAATTTTTGAAGCCGCATTTGGGAAGTTAATGCATCAACAATTTTGGTTTATTAGAGAAGGCCATTAAGCATAAGAGCCAAAAACAAAGCTTAGCCTCTTTAAACCAAATTAAGGGGTCAAAGGGAACCTGATTGTTATAGAGATAAAAGTATGTCTATCACTAGAGGAATAAATGAGTTGAAAATTACCCTTTTAAGATTTAATCAGTCTTATCATAATAAATATAATGAATGCTTTGTCCTTAAAATTATAACATATAAATTTAATTTAGTGAATATTTATTATTGTGTTTATAGTTGGCTCACTCATTATTGATTGTGCACCTTCACTCAATTAATTGTGCTATTGTATGATTGTTTATTTATTTACAATGCGTTGATCTACTATTCTAATGAGCATTTGTAGAGCTAAATTGTAAGAATTTTGAAAGTAATTGTTAATTTGAATTGCGAACCCGATTCATCCCATGACGTACTAACTCATGATCGATAAAAAAAATTTGAATTGCGAACCCGATTCATCCCATGACGTACTAACCTGATTGTTTAAAGTTAAAATCCTAATAAGTATGCTCCTAGTCAATCATTTGATAAACCAACATCATTTGATCATACATATTTCTATTTTGCATGACCATACCCATTTGAATTTGTTGATTGAAACAATACCATTTGATAAGGAATGCTTATTCCTCATATATTTTTAGTGTGAATAATAAATTTATTGTAAAATCTTTTAATTTTTTGTTGCAAAAAGAACTTTAGTTAGCCTAACTATAAGCAAAACATGATACTTATTTTTATTATGCATTCATAATGAAAGATTACCTACTTATTGTAATTAGTTCTGATCTACTTATTAATATGTATGTACACCATCTAATGTTCACAAAAACAAAGGCTGCCTGTTCTTTTGCATTCGCAGCTATCCCTTAAAATCCAAGAAACAAGAAAGGATAATCATTGAATGGATTTGGAAAAAAAAAAAAAAAAACATTATACTGGATTACATTAGAACAAGAATGAACAAATCGCTGTTATTGCGTTTGATTTATTACCAAAGAAGGCCATAGCACTCCCTACCCTCTGGGAATGAAATCTAGTACAAACTAACAGCTTATGCACACATTTCATAGGTAATCAACATTAGGTGAACTATTGACATAACTCTCCCCCTTACAAACTTGTACTTTCCGTCAAATAAATATGCATGCAAGAGAGCATCCGAGATTGAATCTTTAGTAACTTCTATGACGAGTAGAAAATTGCTGAAGAAATGAACCATGAACAAAAAATCAGCTCAGCAAAATACCCCTAGAGGATTCTGCAATCTCAGAAAGTGTTAGGAGATACAACTTTGAATTCCAATTAGTCTTTAAGAAACTGAGGAATGAATTCAAATTTTCCTAACTCCAAACCTTAGCCAGAGTAGATTATTTTTCTTGGAATACCAAATCCTGTATGACTTTTCCTTCTCAAGTTGGTCTTTCAAATCAAAACTTCAGCTTCTTCAGCTTCACTGTCACTGTAATCAGCCCAGCATTTTACAGATTTTTCAACAATTGCCGACTCTGAAGATTCTACTTCCACGGTTGTACCTTCAGGAACTGTATCTTTAGCTTCTGCATTTATCTCAGGTTCAACTTTATCGCCCTCTTTACCTTCTCCAGCCTTCTCACTCTCTTTTATTGAAGTATGGCTACTATGATCGTTTCCTTCAGGCAAAGCTTCATTATTTTCAGAAACGTCAGCAGTAACAGTTGGTGATGCTGCTAAACTGCCTGATGAAACTGAAGATTCCTGAGGAGAAACAGGGAGGCCATTAGGAAGCCATGGCTGGCCAGGTATGAATTCAGCAGCATCTGGATTCATAATCTTTGGACTAAAGCCAGTCCCATCAACAGCAATGGGCTCAATATTTGGAATAGTTAGCTTGTTTCTTGCACCTCGATGTCCTGCACGGTTGAAACCACCAGCAAGACGGGGACCATAAGGAATCCTTGTTGTAGCAGATTGATGAGGATGCTTACGAATCGGATTTGATGACAAAATTGGGGGCATAATGACTGGTGGAGGCAGGATTCCTCCATGCTCCTTTATGTTTGGAATTGAAGCTGAACCAAAAACCGGTACAGTAGATGGATTGAATGGAGGTGCAGAGGCTGAAAGTTTCTTGCTTGTTTCTTTTGTTTGTTGATCTGTTTCCCCTTCCATCGGGGTAGCTTTCTCATTCTCCCCTCCACTGGATAGGTCAGAAGAATCATCTCCTTGCTCCGCAGCATTGTCTGCAGAGGCAGGAACATTTCTATCTGAGTAAGGTGGCTCATACCGAGCAGCCAAAGCTCCCTCATTTTCCTTCTCGGCAGAATCTTTATTAGCTATGGACAACTCTAATTCTTCCAAGACATTGTGACCAGCCTTGCAATTTTCTGTATCATTTCCAACTTCATTGGAGAGTTCAGTTTCAAATGAAGTCATCCTTGAATCACTCGAACCATCAAACTTCATAGACTCCATCATATCAGGACATGTAAATTGTGAATCCTCTACTGTAAATGATTTCATCTTGGCAATATCAATTTCTTCTGGAACCCCTTGCTCGTGAATTTTATTCGATTTAGTTTCCGATGCAGTTGGTGGAGTGGAATCTTTCTCAATTGCAGAGTGAATAATTTTATCTTCTTCAGTTTGCATTCCATTGGGAAGTAATTCCACATTGGTCACCTCCCTGCGTGCTTCACCGTTCTGTTCATTGTGATCCTCATCTCGTGATGATTTTTGTTCTGCAGACTTCATTATGGTTCCTGGAGAAGCTAATGCCACCTCCTTGTATGATAAGTTTTTCCTGGTGGACTGAACATTCGTTGAAATTGTTAATGGAACTGTCTTGGAAGCTATACTGGCGGTTGCAGGTTTGAAACCAAAGCTGGAAGTTTTTACTATCTTATCTGAAAAAGGACTCAGGGCATTAGTGGGACTAGTTTCATTGGGCGAGGTTCTTGGGGAAGGGAAGTTGGAGACTACTCTTCCCCTGTATCTACCAGTTTCTCCATTATTTATGGCATTTGTGTTAAGTCTAGCAAGGCTAGGTCTCCTTGAACTGGAAGGCTTACGGTTTGAGAAATTTCTCCCCTTGGGAACTGCTTCCTGCCATCCTTCTTCACAGGTTTCACCCTGCTCACTATCATCCCGCGGGCTTGATGTTATAGGAGCAATGGAAATATTGAGTTTCTCATCTTTAGATTCCATGGGCTGAGAAAGTGCATTATTCTCTTTATCACTAGAAATCTTCTTCGGTGGATAATCTATTTTTTTCTTTTCCTCCTTTATGTCTTCATCTTCGACTGTTTCCCATTGACTTTGTCCAAGCCTGCCCTTGATCTGTATTGTGAATATAGCGCATAAAAAATGCAGCTCAGATTGAGGGTTTAGCAAAATAGAATAGAATGGGAAAGTAAATACCTTTATCCGTGCTTGTTTCTTCTGAATTTCTCTTAGTTTAAGCTCTTCATCTGGGTTTATATAATCAAGAAGGTCTGAAACACTGTTGAATATTTCAAAGAACCAATAATCACGCACAAAATGTCAGGGATACGTGGTTTTTGCGAAAGCTTATATAACATAATACTCCTAGATGTAGAATACTTAAGAAAATGTTAAAAATAATCTATTTTACCTCAAATGACCTTTGCTAGCAATTGAAGCATCAGCCTTTGGAGTACCATTCCGTGCAGCATCCTGCTGTTCTTGTACCTTAGACTCGAAGTACTCAAGCCAAGCTGCAGCATCCTGTAAGGATTCATAAAGAAGTTCCTAGTGCTCTAGTTATTGAGAATAGCAAAGTAGAGAAATCAACAAGAAAGCTGATATTACTTGTGTGCGAAGATCTTCTGCTCCGAGCTTTGTCTGTAGTATTCGAAGGGTTGTCTGCTCATGCTGAACACTTAAAGTGTATGCTTCCATCAAGGACAAAGCAATAGCGATAGCATGATAACTGGCAGCAGTCTGTGCTACATATACATTTGACAAAGAATTAAGGTAATGTTACAAACCGACAATGATGAAAGGATATAAAATGGAAGAAACCTGTATGTGATCCGCTCCTAGTAATCTTTGGTTGCACTTGAGGGCTTCATGCAGGTATCTGAGTGCCACATGAACGTTTCCCAGGCCTTCTTCCATCATTGCTACATTAATGTAGGTTGCTGCTGTGTTGGGATGCGAGGGGCCACAGGTAAGGTGCAGAAGATACAAGGCACGGTTGACATACCTAGCAAAATAAAGATTCTGATTACAGATTGTCTATTACTTGGGAAATGGGAACAAGTTGTAACTTGGGCAAATAGTAGATTGTATGCAAACTAAGTCATAGGCAATTAAATTCCACCAATATACAAGATTTTTTATCTGACAACGTAAAAATTTCCTAAGATTTTTTATCTGATCATCAGCTTGTGGTTGATGAGCAATCAAAATTTAAGTTATATTCCCATTTTCTTCTAAATTTTTTTTCGAAAGTAACTTATGAATTTATCACAATCTGATACAACAGTTTTAGGGAAACATTTCAATTTAATCACTTCATTAATTAGAGTTTAGCAATTTAATGATTGGCACTTTCAGGACATGGTGTGAAAATATCGGTTCTTCAATAAATGATCTAGACAAAAATAGAATTATGAATTCTCACTGACAGTGTTAAACTTAAGACAAAATACATACTAAAGGGTTTATATGGAATTGGTAAAAGAGTATATGACCATGCATTTTGTGTCATACTCAAAAAAGATTGAAAAAGGCAATGTAAACAAGTTCTGAATTTTTATACCATATTTTTCACACCTCTCAAAATTAATTAGTAACATTTTATAAAATGCTATATTTTATTTTCATCATTTGGAAGCCTATATAAATTATTGTGTTAAAAAAATCATTTAACCAAAGATATTTAATAATACTATCCATAAGTTTAATTTAACTGTGCGTCCTACCAATCTACTGTTCATTCGAAGGGATTTCCACTTTAAACCGCATGCATGTACTGCTACTTTGCACGAAGAATTTTGATTGGTTAACTCATAAAAGGCTTAACAATACATATTTATATAAATGATGATATATAAATCCTCTTCCCATTCCATTTCCTATTCACGCAACTCAGCCAAATCAAAAATAAAAAACAGAGAGCAACCGAAGGGAGAAGGAACGAATTAAAAAAAAAGGAAAAAAAAAACTAGGCTTTTGTTGTAGAAATTTGATTTTTTGTTATTTCTTCAGCAAAACGATTTCAAATTTAAGTAGGGGTTATTTAAGGTAAAAATATGTTTTATATTATTTTGACTTAAATTGAGTTATAATTTAGGAAAATTTTGTAAATTGAGAAATTTCATTTCATAGTTTGTTTATAAAAGAACAAGACTTTGATGTGATTGACTGATTGTAAGAGCAAGTTGATCCTGTGGTAAATTTTTACCATCAGTTGGGTAAAATACTCAAATTTTATTCAGAATGTAAATTCAATTGAAATAATTGAGTATAAATGTATATGTTTGATCGGTACATAAACTAAATGCATGGAGACGTTCTTTATATTAACATATTAAATTTATTAGCCAATTTCAATTTAGTATTTCTTTTTAATGTTCTAAGAAAAGAAAATGATATTGTGGACTCCGAAAATTCGGCCCCGGCCTCCGCTCGCTTTTTCTTATTCGGCGAGGGAGTTTTAACGAACTAAGTTCCGAGGTAAATTTTGGAAGGCAGATGGGTTTGTAGATAAGACACTACCCAGAGATTTCACCCTCATTTTGTGAGGACTTTATGATCTGAGTTCTGGTTTCCTATAGGCGCAAGCCCCTATAGTTAATTACCCCTCTCGATCACGAGAGAGAACTTTCGATTAAGGCTAGTCGTCAATCAGATACGTAGAGTATACGTGTTATCTGGCATATAGTAGCAGCAATGGATTTTGATATTGGTAGAAATTGGATTTGGAAATTGGGTTTGGAAGGGTTTGAAAAGTTTAATATTTAAAAATAGAAATTTCACCATCGTGCACTTAAAGCGGATGGTGGGGGAATGGATGATAGACCCGATCAAGATCACATGGTTCCGTCGTCCCGGGCCATCGTGGTCCCTGGTCTACTTAGTCAGAGGAGGTAGTCGACCCAACCTGACAGAAGGATCCTTGTTGGCAGCCATGGGTTGCTTCGTCCAAGGGGACCTTGTAGACCGGGGTTGAATGTTTGTCTAAGGGGACAAATTTGAATCCAGCTTAGCTGACAGAGGGCTTTGTGCCCTATCGATCATATCCTATTGATTCATATCTCAAGGATTCAACGCCATTAAGGAGCGTATTGGCTCTGGCCATAACCGCTATCTGTGGTGCCAGCGGCAAAACCACTCGGTTCAGAGGGCCTCGGGTCATAACCGTTTACCTGCAGTGCCATTTGGCAGCGAAACTGCCGGTTAGAGGACACATACCACGTCCTTACTGGCAAGAGATTGTTTGAGAATGGATCCTAGTGATATTTTCGACTAGGCATTTGGCTCTTTGTGAGCTGAAGTAATTTTCAATTTGTCCGCCTCGGCAAACTGTTGCGGAGGGTGGATAGATTTTGCTTTAAGCGTTGGGATGGATAGTTTCATTTTTAAATATTTTTTTTGTTTTTGGGATTTTTGTGGAGTTTTTCTGGATTTTTGTGAGTTTTTTATTTTGAATTGATATTTGAGTAGAATTTTGGAATATTTGAAATGGACTTTTGGGAGACAATTGAAAGTATTTGGGAACCCCTCCGGTTGAGATCTGCATTCAACACGGCCATCATCGGGGTGTTTGGGGGTCGTTTCTCTTTATGGATCGAACCTTGTCAACTCTGTCGGGCTGTCGACAGAGGATTGGATTTCGTAGGCTTTATGCCCTCATCAGTGAATTCTCTTTGTTATAGGCCTTAAAGGCCTAATATAAATGTATTAAGACAAACATACCGGTCGTAGCAACCGTATATTTGTTTGAGAGTTCGAACCTTGTCGACTCCTATTGACCCATATAGGAGGATCGGGTTCGAACTAGAATTCACTTGTCAACCCGCGCAGCATCCCTAGACGTCACGTGTGTACCAATAACACGCTCGTCAGGGCCCATGCGAGTTGAGAATATATTTCCCCCTTTAGTGTACCTATGTGTATACAATTTATAGTGCACGTGCAGGGGGTATTTTTGGAATATTTATAGACGCCTTCTGTCTGCTTGTACGGATGTTGCATATTCGATGGCGTGGCGTAGCAGCTTCTAAATGGAGTTGTTCGCTGCTTCGTACAGGTAGACTGTCGTGCATTACTTGTTGATTTTTGTAGGCGGGTCATAGTGCACTAACTAATCTCCTGCCTTTGGTCATAGGAGCTTACACTTATTGTGGTCTTTTGACATTCTGCTTGTATATGACATTTAATACATATGATGGGTCCTCCACGACGGTCTGTAGATGGTTGTACTTGCTACAATTCGTCCATCCTTGTTCGTGGAAAATTACTGCATTTGATAAGCACTGAATTGTTATTGATTGTAGGAGTGTCATTGTTCTTGCATCCTACCCACTTTTCATCAATCTCAGGTGGGATCTGATGATTGTATTTGTTGTAGATCAAATTTTCTTTGTTTGTAGAAGACATATACATTTATTTTCCACTACTTTATAGTAGGATATATAGACATCCTACACTTGGTAGACTACTTGCATTCTCCTTGCAAATTACATGTTGTGTGCATAGTGTATCCTCCTATTGACCTCCAATGTCGCCTTCTTCAATCAACAGGCATTCGTAGGGATTATCGTAGGGGATTCCAACAGTACATGTAGGATTTGTTGTTTGCAGATCAGTTTGTATGTTTGAATTTTGATGTTGATAGTTGGAGTGTCCTCTTTGGACTATTCAAAACACATCATGTCTTTCAGTTCATCGCATGTTGAATCCCCCAACTTGTAGGAGACAAATGCATCTAATTGTTAGGAGCTTGTCACTTGTAATCTATACAAGTTAGATCTTATATGGTTCATTTGAAATTCTCTGGGTCATCATCAAAATCAAGTCCAAACTCAAGTTTGAGTTTGTCTAGTTCAAGTTTTGCTCAAAATTTGAGTTCAAATAATTCGAATCATGACTCTTTTGAGTCAAATGAGACTCAAACCCAAGCCCTGTTGTAGTTCAAGATTTATTCCACAAACAATCTTGTTAAGTTCAACTTAAGTCTGAGCCCAAATCAAGTTCTTCTTGATTGAGTTTGATTGAAGTTCCATTTGGTTCAAGTAGAGTTCAATGTCAGAGTTTGAGTTCCTTATAGTCCAAAGCTGATCCAAGTCTTTGCTCACATAAGTATGAGTTCAAGTTCAATTAAAGCTCAAATCAAGTTTGAGCGTAGTCCTTTGTAGTTCATCAAGTCTCTTGTGTTCAATGTCTTGTTCAAGTTCGATGTCCACAAGTTTTGAGTTCAAATTTAAGTTCAAGTGTATTTAGTTCATTTTGATTTGAGTTCTAAGCATAGTTCCAAGTCCTTGATTGTTCAAATGTGTCCACATCTTTGTTCTCTTTGAGTTAAAAACAGGTCCGAGCGTAGCAGTATTTCACCCGAAATTTCGGCAGCCTCCCGACGTCTCCCCCGTTTAGGGGAAAACTACGGAAAACTGGGCCTCCCGCCACGCTAGAGAAAAGAGTGTACGGTAGGTGCCCTCTTTCGAGGACACCGAGGCCGTGTAAAGTTTTTGTCCCCGCCACGCCAGAGAAAGGCGTTGATGTGGACATCGACCAGAGGTTCAGACATGTGTATCGCCGTAGACAGCGCAGATCGACGGCCACGATTCAGAGTTTATATTTCTAGTTATTTATGTATTTCTTTCATGCATTTTCTTTTTCCTATTGTACCCTTAGTATAAACCGAGTCATGAGTGTAGCCCCGAGGGCAAATGAGTCATTGTATCTTCTTTTGTGTTGAGACCTATATATAGGTCATTTCATGTTGTATTATGGGTAATGATGATTAAAATGAAAAGCTATTTTGTTCTTCTTTGTCTTCTTGCATGAGTGCTTGAAGGAGAGATAGAGAGAGAGCTCCAAGGGGGAGTAAACCGCAAGGCCCACCAATCGTTGGAAGAGTCCTCGATTCGTGGTTAGAATTTTCTATCTTTCCAATCGTGTTCCAATCCATCTCCTTCCCCTCTCCCCCACAAGAAATCCCTCTCCCCACATTTCCGCCGCCCCTGTGAGGAACCGCCGCCAACCACCACCCAATTTCCGGCCGGCCACCTCGCCGGTGACATCCCCACCATCCACCCGACCCTTCCCTTCCACAAAGTTCAAATTGAATTTGGAATTTCAAATTTTGAATTCTTTCCTAATTTGGAAATCCACTTTAGGAAGGTTTTCTTGAAGAGATTTAATTTCAATTTGAATTAGAAGGGAGTTATGATATCAAGTGCCATGTCATCACCCAAATTTGGAAGCCCCATTAGTTGATTTCCCCAATTTTTCCCTGAGCATGCCGCCGGCCTCACCTAGAGGAATCCACAATTAGTGCCCCCATTTATGGCATTGATGGCACCTCATTTGAATTCAAATTTCTCATAACTTTCCCTCTTAATTGCATTAAAACCTGAGATAAAATTTCAGGTTTTGTTTTAATCCCTCACCCCTCTCTCTCTCTCAACCCGCCGCCCCCCCTCATTGGGCTTCCACGTGTTGTTTCCTATTCTAGCTCCAAGCCAAGCTGAAATCAAATTCAAATCCTAAATTAATTCCCTCCAAACACCATTAATTCTGAAATTTATTTCAGATTTAGTGAGGAATTACTAGGATTGAATTTCCCAAACCCTATTCTCTCCTCTTGGAAACCGCCGTCCCCTCCCTTGTGATCTCCCGCCGGCTCTCCCTCCTCTCGCCTCCCTTCTTCCCCAACGCAAGGAGGCTCTACTATCTTACCCTAGCTCTCCTCCTCTTGAAGAATTTCCCCAACATCAAGCATGTATGGCGGATCCGGAGTTTGAGTGGGGATTAGTCTTCAACGCCGACGGAGGCATTAACATCCTACGGTCTCCGTGCTTCGACGTAGGATTTGAAGACGAGACTACCGTGGAAGTGTACTTGGAAAGAGTCGTCCCGATCCTTGCAAGCATCTACGACCGACGATTTGCTAAGCACACTTGGAGTCTCGAAAGTCAAGCATTCACGCCCTCTTCGTCACCGTCAACTTCTCCATGGCTAAAGGCCATTGGTGTGGCCACCATCTTCGTGGCATCGTTGAGTTTGCTAAAGGCCTTCTCCCGCTAACCCGAATTGAGTGTGAGTGAACAAGGTACTCATTGTGAAATTTCTAAACATTAGTCGTGGGATTTTATTAATTTTCCGCATTTGCTTTGTTGTGAACTTTTGAGATTCATTACTAATTGTGCCTAAACACTAGCTTGAAATTGCTTATCATAATATTTCTTCAATGGAAAATGCTAGTCTTAACTTACGAAAGGCCTAATTTTATTTGAGTAAACTTTGTGAATCTTAATGAATTTCATGTGCAATCCTTGAACGTTTCACATCAGGCGTGTATGGGTTTTTGGTACCTGTTGCAAAAGAGAAACAGTTGTTTCCCCGCGAGCGGATACTTATGGATGAAAAGCAGTTATTTCCCCGCGAACGAGTACTTATGAATATCCCGGTCTTGCCGTACGCACCGCACCGGGTCCCCATCCCACCACACTAGAGAAAAGCGTATATAGTCGGTTTACCGATTTGGCATGCACATCGAGAACAGGATTTTATGTGATCTCCCAATTCGTTGAAAACACCGCGACGAACTTCCTCCCACCACGCTAGAGAAAAGCGTGTATAGGTGGTCGTTTGGTCGCGTTGCAAGCATCGAAAGCGGGATCTCGGAGTTTTAGAGTTTAGAAAGGTTATACCTGTGCGGGGTTTCGTCGGCACGTGAATCGAGGGAGAAAGGCTCGTGGATCGAGGTAGGAGAGCAAGCATTTATAATTAATTACAATTAATTATTATTATTAGAATTAATTATAATTAAATTTAATTAATTAAAATTAATACATAATTAATTATATTAATTATAATTATCATTTAATTAACCATATAATGATTAATTAATTATAATTATAATTATTAATTGAATGTAATTAAATTTTAATTAATTATCATTAATTTATAATTAATAATAATCATAATAATAAAATAATAAAATAAAATAAAATAAAAACATAACTCTCCCTCTCCCTCTCTTACTCTCTGGTTCGGCCAGAGATAGGCCGAAGAAGCGCGCCAAAGTGGAAGGTTACCTTCTCAACTAACGAGCTCCTGTTCTTGCGTCCCGATCAAAATGTCTTGACTGCCGATCGGGCAAGGAAGGGGCGGCGTCGGGGTGAGCAAAGTCGAACAGCTGCGAAGGATGCGGGGAAGCAGCGAGCTCCTGTCCTCTTGTCCGATCAAAATGTCGTTGCTTTCGATCCACTGGAAGGGAAAGTCGACGGAGTGGGGTCGGACGGCACGAAGGAGCCGGAGAAACAACTTCACAGTGAGCGAGCTCCAACGTTGCTTCCGATCGAAGTGTCGTAGCTTCCGATCGGACAAGGAAGGGACGCCGTCGAAGGAGGAGTTCTGGTGTCGGGTTAGCTTCAGGCGACGAGAACTCGGGTAGAAGCAGTGGGGGTCTGATGGTTTTGGATCGGGAGGGAGGATCGTAACTTGGAGTCAAGAGAAGGAGGATCGTGGAATGGAATGCTTTGAACGAAGCTTTCATCTTCGTTTTATAGCCGTGAGAAGGCGTCGAAGCTCGAGATTTTGCACAGGATTAATGCGAAATGACGCAAACAACGCCGAATGAACAGTAATTTTGCGATACTTCGGCGGATTTTCTGGATTTCGGCACATACGAGGATCTTAACTGGATATCGGGGATTCCATTTAGCAGGTATTTTGAATGATTAAGTCTCTTTTTTTTATTTTCTCTGGATCTTATCCAGAGGTCAACAGATATATGAAACAAGATGTTCAAAAATGAAATGTAATAGAATAAGATTAAAAAAGATCACATATATGAATATGTTGACAATATTATAGTCTGTACAAATAGGACGACAAAAGTGAGCTCATATAGGGTAAAACGGTCCTCGTCATGTAGCTTCTGCGCTTATGATAATGAATAAATTTACTCCCACATATATGATATATTCTAAAGGTGAAAGAAAAATTTTTATATTAAGTAATAAAAGGAATTAGGAAAAGATAAGCCTGTCATAATGAAACTGTATACATGTTTAATGGGGCATTGTCAACGTTTTACTCTGATATTCTGCTAAAATTTTTCTTTCCAATTAGATACTTCTCTTACTAATAAATTATACATTATTAAGGTATTTTCATTTTAAGGATTAAAGGTAACACACTAGACTAGTTCATGAGTATAATTGAATTTTTATGATATTGATTTTTGTACTAGAGTTGTTTATCTTAATGAATTTTTTAACTCGATATTACGCTGAATGTTATTTTAGATAAAGAGATGGACAAAGAAGAACCCAAATAAGGGTCATATTTTGATCGACTCCTCAATCTTTGGGTGTACTGTTTTGCTGTAAAATAAAACTTACTCATGTATATCTGTTATGAAAATTTGATGATATGCAAAAGAATCATGACAGAAGCTCTGTAGTTAAATAAACAAAAAAAAATATAGAAATGCTTTTGCTGAAGTGAATTGGGTGAATATTTATAGTCCTTAAGAGTTAAAAAACTTTCATGTATAAAAATTTAGTTGTAAATGTATCTATTCACTTCATGTCGACCTAGAAGGGTTGCGTGCTGCATGACATTTTGTTTCCTACACTTAACGAACTAATAAGTCCAACATTATAAAATAATTCGTGCTACATGTCTTTTATAATTTGGCAAAAAATGTCTATCATCAATCATTGTAGTGATCTATCTCTCCCAAAATATCCAGCAAAGATTAGGATGTTTAAAGCCCATGGCAATTCAAATAAGCACCAAATGATGACTAGATTAAATGTTCAATTAAACCGATCCTTTTAATCTGCATCTAACAGGCATATTTACAAGCATATGTTTAGTCAAAGAAACTATAAGAATATATACTTTCAGGTCTTAGAAAAAATATAACAATGGTTTGGCACTTAACATAACAAAATGCCATGATAAATGCGCTTATAATGAACATTCTGGTCCAAGAATTAAAATGAACTAAGACGTATTAGCACAAGCAAAGTTTTCATACTTCATTTGCCACCTTTTTCAATATTAGACATCAAGACGTAATTAACAACATTGAAAGTAAACTCACTTCAAAGCCAATTCTGTATGTTGAAGACGATAATAGAAAACTGCTAGATCTCCATAACTTTTCATTGTATCTGGATGATCAAGACCAAGTTCCCTTTCATTTATATCTAAAGCCTTCTGCTGATAGATCGTTGCCTGCTTGATATGCATATGAGATCAATCAATTACCTGAGACCGTAGAACAAAATGCTATAAATTCCCTTTAAAAACTAGATTATCCTACAAGATTATTGAAGTTTTACTGAGTTCCCCCTATTTTTATACACAATAAATCTTTATCTCAGTTTTTGAAAATTGGTGGCTAGATGGTTGTCAGCTCAAATGAAAATGAGATCAATTACTTTGAAGCATAGCACACAGTACCGCAACGTTCTGAAGTACTGGTTATACAAGATGATAAAAGGTGATTCAGAACCAAAAAACAAATAACCCTACTTTTTTTTACAAAAGATTAAAAATATAAGGAGGAAAAAACAAAGAATATATAGATGGCCTTCATCAATAGTCATTAATCGTCTACTATTTTTTTACTAATTCCTTCAAATTAGTGACTCAGACTTAGATTAGTTTTGTTTTAATTTTCTATACTCCAAAATGGCAACATATGTGATAAAGAGCAAGGAACAGAAAATTCAATTAAGAAAAAAGGATAATTAGGCATCCACATTTTTCAAACTGTTCAATATAAGCTAAAATTTATCTTATTTCCTGACTTACTATGTTTCATTTAGAATCATTCCGCAACATTCATACCCATTATTAAAGCATGCTATCACATGCCTTTTAATTTGCACATAAAAAGACTCATCATCATGCACTTGCTAACGGGAAATACTATCTCTAATAGCCACATTTTTGCTGCACTCAGGGACTATCGGAACCTATGGTAAACCTCACGGTCTATTTGTATTAAATTAAAAAATGGAATTTACTTTTCAATAGTCATAATTTACAAATGTCATTAAGATTTTCTTCAAATACACACCTGGTTGAAATCTCCGGTATGGTATAGGACTACTGCAAGAAGGCTATATGCTCCAGCTGTCATTCTATGGTAAGGACCACAGACTGCCACTAGTTTGGTAAGAGCCTAAGAGTTTACAGTATGTAGAGCATCAAGAATTAGATACTTAGGGGCAAATTTTCTGTGTGTGACAGCATAACAAAGAGCTCTAGATCAGTTATTTGCACCTTAGTACCATAGTTCACAGCATCCTCCAATTTCCCCTTGTCCAGGGAAGTTTTGGATGATTCCAAAAGAGTCCTTCCATCAGCAGAAGAGCATGTAACATGCTGCCAATAAGAAACGCCTGGAGTCAATCACCGTGATAGCTGTGATTGAAATCTAAATCTGTTAAGTAATAAAAGTTTCTTACTTTGTAAACAGGTACCATGCTGATGATATCTGATTTCTTGAAAGGATCCACCGCATCCATATCATAGTCTCTAGGAACTAGCTCAAGCCCAACCTGAATGACAGAGCTAGTATTACAGACTCACTTTTGAGAAAATGTACACAAATCAAAACTGTATATTTCAAGACAATCATCACCTTGTGGCAAAGACTGCGGAGTAAAGAAAACTTCCTCAAGTCTTTCCAACTTTCCTCCTTCCATCTCCAGCCAAACCTCTTGTAAAGGAAAATTTCTATCCACTTCTGCTTAAGGTGATGATCAGAAGCTATGTTAGGATCCACATCCTCAGATGGTAAGGTACCCAATAGAACATTCAAACATGATGCAATCGATGCCGCCAAATCATCTACATCACTAACTGCTGCAACAACTGCTTGCAGCATATGTTTAAATGCTCGGACTACCATCTCATGCATGCATAGAGATCGAACATGAGAAAGCTTGTCAGCTAACTCAACCTGTAAAGAGTTAAAGGCAAATGAAACTTTGTTATTATGTGCAGTTCAAATTGAAGTATATGCATTAGTTTCACAAAAATCAAGAATTTGAACTGGAATTAATCCATCTCCAGCATTATAAGTTTATCACAACTAGAGGATTTAAATTATACCACACGGCCCAGTGAACGCATCTGCAGGCCCCTTGTATGCATAAAATCCGTTAAAGTCCTCCCATCAACAGGTGAAAGTTCAAGTGAGCCAAAATCAGCTACCTGAGAATAGCATACAATGTTATAGTAGTATGTACTATAAATCAATACATAGAAAACATTAAGTGAAAAGGCGGACAATCCATGCGTACCAATTTTGGCAAGGCAGAATCTTCGTAGTACTTCTGTGCCAGCTCAATTAACTCTTCAGGTGACTGCCAAATAGCATAAAATGGGGCAACATTACTATCATGTATAGTTGCAGGAACAAAGTAAATAAAAAGTAAAGTCTCGGTGATTACTACATTTGTTTATATTGGCAACAATGCACACTGCATACTGGAAGACCACACAGTTAATTGTTAGTCGAATTGTGCATTTGAGGATGATAGTTAAATCATAACCAAACACAGCGACATTAGCAGTATCTGCCACTACTAATCCTATTCAAGAGTCTCTCACAAAGTTAAAATTCTGATTTCCAGCTATATAGTGATCAGTGAGATAATTGAAAATTGTGAAACAACAATACTTCATTACATAATGAAGGCAAAATTTAGACTGATTTTTTTAGACATGTCACCCTAATCATCATTAGCCTAGGCCCTTTACCCAACTTCTTAAGCTTAGTTTTATGAATCCTACAGCACTCATTCTTGTAACACGTTAGTTCTCTTCTAAACGTATCAAATCCTAAATCTACTAAATCATTGTTGCTAATATAAATTGGATGGTGTGACTTCGAATCTAGAAGAGAAAAATCTTTTTTTTTTTTGTTGGAAATTTCACAATCCGTGGGACCCAAGCGGGCCTCTCATCATGTAATTCGTGTTTTCTAACTATATCAACCATAAGATAATAATCCACCTCTACAATCCTTCAAAACTCATTCTCCCTTTTTTGATTCCCATTAATTCTATTATAATTGTGTTCTTAATTTTAGGACTAATAATTAATATTATTTAGCACCTATAAATATGTATCTTATCTATAGTTTGAGTAAAATAAGATTCAAATTTTCTCCTCTATTATTGGTCTTTTATTTTATTAGTTTGTTTAAGGAGAGGGGGCACAGGTAGGAAAGCTGAATGCGCAGAAGCATATCGAACACAGTTATTGGAAGGAAGCAGAATAAAAACCTTAACATGGAGGCCAGTATTAGATTCTTTCAGCCGCAAGAATGCAGCCTCCGGAAGCAATTTCATCAATATCCCTTCCTGCTCTTGCTGAATACAATCATCCAGCATTTGGTGTTTGCTAGCATCAACGAAGCCGTCCTTGGATGGATCAATTATTCCAGCCCTTTCTTCAGGTTTTTTCTTTATTTCTTTCAATTGTTTCCCAAGGCCTTTTATAGTTGGCTCGACTTTAGTGACCTCACTATTTTTAGGCTGGCTTTTCCCTGTATCTTGCTGCAAATGCTGCACCCAGCATTGACCAAGTTCCCACCTGATTGATTTTCTATGTGATTGATCATCTTTTTCCAACTTTGCCAGACTGATTGATAATAACTTTCGCACCAAAGATCTTGAAGACTGTGAACTACCGTTTTCAGAAAACTGAGAACAAAGGGCTCCGTTGCTCAACTGAGCAGATGACTTGTGCAACTGCATTCTCAAGCTGAAAGAAAACCAGGAAAATTTTCATCACCAAATATTTCTCCAATGGTTAAAAATCAGTGAATAAATATTAGGCAGCTTAAGATGACATCATTGTTAAAAATGCTCAATATAGGCATACAAATCAAACTTGAAAATCTATAAACATAGTAAAAATGCTCACTCTTTTGAATTCTCAAAAGTTACCTATTGACATTTAGAGCATTACTGCCTCCCTCCGGTTGGTCTGCAATAACAAAGTCCTGTTGAGTTCTGGTACCAGGTTCAACTGGAACTTCAACAACAGCAGTATATCCACAATGTCTAACAACAACTACACCTAAAGTAGCAGTGTCCTGCAATGCATATGATAATTCAGTATTCATCAAGTAAATGCAGACAAAGAAATCGTACTGCAGCTGCTTACATGAACGATTACACTCTCATCAGCTGTAATTCCTTTGAGTAAGTTCCTTATGGCAACTTCCTTGGAAGACATTCCGGAGGTCTGACTTCCATCAAATTTTACATCTAATTTAGCACTGGCATCAGCTGCATCTCGTCTAACTGTAATATTCAGATCGCCGATTTGTTCCTCATGCAAAATTGCGTCAGGGTCATTTGGCATTTCATTTGAGTGTTTATGATCAAAAACAATATCCTGAATAGAGCCAACAGCTTTGAGGACTGCAACGTCGGTAAATAGGCTATGCAGGAGAAAGGCCTTCCTATCTCGGATTTGTCTCTCCTCAGCTGTTTTGCAAGGCATGGAAACAAGGATTGAAAATTCCCTTGCCCATTTCCTATGGTCTTGTTTCCCATCTCTTCCTTGACCACCACCACTTCCACCCCAAGTTTCATCCTCTGTAGGAAGAAAAGGAAAAACTGCAGGAGAATCTGCAACAACAGGAGGGACCACCCATGTGTTTGCTCGGAACCCATATGGAAGATTACCAAACTGCAGCAATGAAACGGGTTGAAAGTGACCAAAAAAACTTTTCAGTTCAATTATTTTACTAAAACTATTCAAGTCACAAGAATTTAATTAACATGGCTACATTAGAGAAGAATGGAATGATTATGATTTGCTGGGACAAGAGAAGCAACTTGAGGTTTCTATCCTTTATAGCAAGTGTTCTAATATTCTATGGAAAATTTAATTCCAATGAGACTGGTACCCCAAAATCAGTAATTAGGAAGACGTCCAAAATGAAACATGATTTTAGGGCACATCTTACTCAACAAAAAAACTATGATTCTCAAGAGCAGTTTCTTCCACGATCCTTTCAAAAGAGACTCCAGCTTGTGAGTCAGGCTTTTGCTAGGTCATAATATAAAGAGATTCCCAAATTACTCTTCCAGTTCTATCCAGGCAAAGTTTGATACATCGAATATAATGCAACTCCAGCTCAACAGAATGTCTGGATAATGCCTGGAAGGATTGGAAGGGGTAGTTCTTAAGGATTAGATCCTTCTGTAGTAGGAGGACAATATCACAAAGGAAATCATCAGTTACAATTACATGCTTTCCTTTTGGAACCAAATCTTAGGTTATTCAAAGATGAATGAATTTTTCCCCTTGCCCAATTCGTCTTGAATGGAATATTGTTGGAAAATGTCATTGATCATACAAATCTAATTAGAAATGTAATGAAGATAATGCGCTTTATAATATAAACTTTCTTTCAAGGGAAGTAAAGGGGCTGGCCATTATCACGAAAAGATTTTATTCTAAACTTCAAATGGAAAGAACTTTCCAACTAAAGGAATGATGGACTTGTATCGAATTATATGTGAAAATTAATATAAGATATGTTGTCATACAACAAAGTGGAACAGCTATTCTAATGGAAAATACTTCTGAGACCAAAATAGTGAAATCATTCCAAGAATATGAATGTTCGACTTGTCATGTTCAGGGAAGGATGGGGGAACATAGTTTCCATACAGATGCTCTAGTCCTTTCAAGTATATAACAGGAAAGTGAGCTTCAAAAAATTATCAGGATGGACCTCTTTGATCTTAGTATGAGTTACCTGTAAAAGCCCACAATAATAATTTCAATGAAAATTTTCAAGGCCTATCTTTCTAAACAAATTAAAAATTGTAAAAAAGCAATCTTCTAAACATGACTAATCCTTCAATTAGAATATGCAACAGCAGAAATTCACCTTATTGTGCTCAACGAAAGCTTTCATGAGAGACTTGTAAGCCTGCAAGTGCACATAATTCTCCCTGAATCCAAGCCGTTCGCAATAATATTAAATGAAATAAGATGTTAGAAAATAAATATTTCACTCACTCCATCGAAGAATCTGCTGATCTGCAGCAACAATCCCACTAAAGAATGGCTAGTTAGAGCCCTTTTCCCTGCCGGATAGAAACCATTTCGACAAGCAACTATTGTCACTAGCTTCCCATTGCAAAATCTCACCTATTCATGGTCACATATGCAGGAATCAATAACACACAAAAAAAGTATATTTTCTTGAGCAACACTCGTCAAATTATCATTTAAAAAAAATTATTTCAGCATGAAACCCACATCGATCTGGAAGAAGTCATCTACTCTCTTATCGTCCACAAATGGCCGCACCGACCTTCTGATGTCTGCAAGCAATTAGAAAACCCCAGTTCCAGAATCCACTTGTTATCTCATTCCACCAAAAGTTCACCTTTTACATGCCTACCCGGTTTCACATATTGAAGCTCGAAAAATAACGATAACCAAAAAAAGAGTAAGAGAGAAACTGGAGAAACTAACATTGGAGCGGCGGTGTGATGTGGGAGAAGGAAAAGAAGCTGTAGAAGTTGCCAAGCTTGGGCGGAGGGTAGATGGGAGCTTCTTCCTTCTTATTCGCTCCAGAAGCACCGACGGCAGGGGCAAGGGATCCGGATTTATCGCTTCCTCGTTGGGTCTTTAGAATGGATTCTGAAGTGTCGGCCGGGAGGGCGTCGCGCTCCTTTGATACGACACCGCTAGACGGTGCACCGGACGTCGGCGAATTTGCGTCGGGGTGCGTAGAGGCTCCAGCATTCTTCGCCGGAGCATGGCTAAAGGCGGTGGTGCAGGCGATGATATCCAAGAGGCGGCGGATATGATCGACGGCGAGCTCCTCCGTGTACTCCTCTGGTGGAAGTAAGGGAATTTGAGGTAAAAAGTAAAAACCATAAGAAGGTTGATTGATCGATGGCGGAAAATGTTGAAATAAATTTTACTATCAATAATATATATATATATATATTCTACAGCTATATTATTGACAGAAAATTTTCTCCATGATCGAACTATGCCGATGCAGACTAATTAAAACCATTTAATAGAGAAGAGGAACGAACTAATTTACTGAGCAGGATACCTCAATTTGATTTACTTTAGTGCCCAAACAATTACAATTATTACTTTTATTTCAACTTTTAATCTAATTAAGACAAATTCACATATGTATCAGATAAACAAACTTCAAATATGAGACCTCTCAATTACGAACAACCGTCTCTGGCCTCCTCTAAATGCTAGAAGCCAAACTTCCATCTCTTCTCATACCCACCATTCGTTTTGCACGAAATCTAGAGCACAGCTTTCTATGCTCCTCCATTGACAAGTTGGTCCTACTCCTAGCCCTCCAGATCACAATAATAAAATAAGTCGAGCAAAAATATGATCACCAAATGAACTCTCATACTTTTTTTAAAATGAACTCTCGTACTTGTTCTTCATTTCATTAGATATTTCGTCTACTTCTCCACTGGCTCACTCATGTTCGTTCAGACCCAGAGTTTCTTTTCTACTTATAGGACCTCCCACCTAAACGTATTTAATTTTCATTCCATGATTAGTAAAGGATATATGAATAGAGAGAGCTAACAGCTCTTACATTCGAGTAATTATTGTGTTCGGACATCAAACGCGTCCAGAGACCATAACCACGCGCCACGTCACCTGGAACTCAGTACCGAGTGAACGAGCGGAGAGGAAGAAGAGGAAACAGAGAACGAAAACGTAAAGAAGAAGAAAAATCTTTATTATTGCATATCAGACTTGTACAGGGCATGAGTATAAATAGATACAAGGCAGGTAAAGAACTAAGCTAATTACAGAAAAATCAGATGACGTGTTAGCATCCTAATTGTGACAGCCAGATGTCTATGTTTTCCTTCCAGGAATGTCCAGGACGAAGTTGGTTCGTCCTGGGACGATCGGTATAGGTTTGTATAGGAATTTCTGGCTAGGAGGTTCGTCCCAGGACGAAGTTGGGTTCATCGGGACGAAATTTGTCCAGAGGGCAAGCCGTCCAGGGACGAAAACTGTTCACATCTGAACGAAATTCGTCCAGTGGGCAAATCGTCCCGGGACAACTTTGGATCGTCCAGGACGATCTACATGCATATATAATGGTTTGAGATCTTTTTGAAGAGAGAGAAAGCCCATGAGAGAGAAAATCGAAGGAAAAAGGAATAAAAGTGATTTTTGGACGACTTCGGTCCTTTTTCGTCCATCATTGTAGTTGGAAAAGTTGACCGACTCGAGGTAAGGCACATTCTGCCTTTCTCAATTTTCAGAAACGAGAATTTTGATGACTTTTCTGTCTCGGATTTTATTTTCGTTAGTGAATATTTGGTTTCGTTTCGCACTGATGAACTTTTTACCGCGTAACTTTTGGTATGTTTCTGAAATGATATTTGTGCACGTTTTGAGTATTTTCTGGAAGATTTTCACCGGTTATTTTGAATTCTGCGGTGTTTTAATCAAACTACGAATTATCTGGATGTTGAAAAATGTTGCTTCAGTACAATGAAAGTCTTACAATGCTATTTTGCATTATTTATGATAATTTGGTAAATTTCTGAATCTGTGAATTCTGTGTAAATTCTGTATATTGTCGTTATGCCGCTGACGATTTTTCTGACGAAATCTGATTTTCTGAAATGAATGCTTTGATGTGTTGTGATATCATAAGGGAGTTATAAGGGGCCAGAATCCTTTGAGATTCTGTCTGTGTTAGGAAAATCTGAAAAAAAAAATAAACAAATTCTGTTCTGAAAATTCTGTATATCTGTTATGTTCTAGTGCTATAAGCACAAAGTGAAGCATAAATGGCCAGAATCCGTTGAGATTCTTTCTCTATCACGGAAGGGAGGCATAAGGGGTCAGAATCCGTTGAGATTCTGTTTGGGTCAGGGATATCTGATATCTGATTCTGATGTGTGAAATGTGATTTTATCTGATTTGAAATATGTTCTGTACGCTTCTATTTGTTCTGTACGGTTCTATCTGTTCTGTAAAACTGACTTGATTATTCTGTTATGTATGATGAATTCAATTATTATGTTCTGTTCAGTGGTTTGATTTCTGTTTGATCAAGTATATGTTATGTCTGTTCTACGATTTCTGTACGATTATCTGATTTCTTTACGGCTACTATTCAGATGTATTTTTTGTTGTGAATTTCTGGAGATTTTGATTGGTGATTGTAGTCTTGCTAATCTGTTAGCTCATCCTTGTTTCTACGTGGTTTTCAGGCTCTGGGAAAGGGAAGGAAGTCTTGGACTAGCAATTCTGTGTCTGATCTCAGATTAGGTATTTTATACTTTTGATTTTTATACAGTCATGACTTTTCTGTTCTATTATTTCTATCTGTAGCCATGCACTATATTATACATGATTATTTTGATGAAAGGAGAAAATTATAGATGAATTGTTCTGTATAGTTGGATGTTCATAGTAGCTATGTGTTTTCTGTTTTATATGTCTGAAATTTGGAAGAAAGTCTGAAGCAAATTTCAAAACTAGATCCTGGATTTTCAACATTTGTCTCGGCCCGACGCGAAGGGATTCGTTCCGGTCGGGTTGGGTCGTGACACTAATAGGCCCCCTCAAACTGATCATTCAGTGGCTGAATGGTCAGTTTGTTGCGGAGTTTTTGAAAGTGAGCAATGAGTAGTGGTTTGATGAGAATATCTGCGATTTGATTGGAAGAGCTGATGTGTTGTAAAGTGAGCGATCTGGCGGTGATATCTTATCTGATGAAATGATAATCGATTTCAATGTGTTTAGTCCGTGCGTGAAAAATTGGATTCTTGGCTAGAACAATTGTCGAGGTGTTGTCACAGTAAAGTATAGTGGGATCTGTTTGGGGAATTTTGAATTCATCTACCAGCCGGCGAAGCCACAATAGATTAGAGGTGGTGGCGGAGAGCGAACGGTATTCGGCTTCAGTGGAGGACTTGGCAGTCGTTGTTTGCTTCTTTACCGACCAGGAGATCAAGGTTTTGCCAAGAAAGGTGCAGAATCTAGATACATATTTCTGGTAAAGTGTATCT
Source organism: Dendrobium huoshanense (assembly GCA_016618105.1). Taxonomy (NCBI): domain Eukaryota; kingdom Viridiplantae; phylum Streptophyta; class Magnoliopsida; order Asparagales; family Orchidaceae; genus Dendrobium; species Dendrobium huoshanense. The sequence continues at coordinate 86,926,861 of CM028358.1, forward strand.
GATGCCCAATTGGTGTCAGCATAGGTGCGTAGCTGAAGATTTACAGGATCAATGGGTAACCCGAAGTGTAATGTGCCTTTAACGTAGTGAAGAATACGTTTTAGAGCTTGATAATGACCAACTGTTGGAGCGTGCATATATTGGCATATTCGATTTGTAGCAAATGCGATGTCCGGACGAGTTATGGATAGGTATTGAAAAGAGCCTGCAAGCTGGCGATACATATGCGGGTCGTGAAAAGCTTGATCTGCCTCATATGTTGTAGGAGGTTTCAAGGCGATCGGTGTAGGAGCAGAGCTACAGTCAGCTAGTTCCGAACTTTGTAGTAGCTGAAGAGCATAGTGGCGTTGATGTAGGAAGTAACCCGTGGAACTTTTGAGAATCTGAATGCCGAGAAACAACGATACGTTCCCGAGCTGCTTGAGTGCGAAGTGAGATTGCAATTGTTGGAGAAGAAGGTCGAGAGTCTATTGATCATTGCCTGTAATTAAAATATCATCTAAGTAAGTGAGAAAATAAAGTTGAATGTGATTTCGACTAAAGATAAGGAGAGAGGGGTTAAAACGACTAAACCAGAATCTAAAATTTTGAAGAAAGTCCGTGAGTTTCTGAAACCATTGGCGAGGAGCTTGTTTGAGGCCGTAGAGTGATTTGTGTAGTTTGTAGACATGGTGAGGAAATTGAGAATCGATAAATCCTAGAGGTTGTCGAATGTATACGGTGTCGTGCAGGTCACCGTGGAGAAATGCGTTCGACATATCTAATTGAAGAACCGGCCACTTACGATGTATAGCAAGAGTTAGAAGAATTCTGATGGTGGGCATTTTAGCCACAGGGCTGAAGGTCTCGGTATAGTTGACGCCAAATTTTTTAGTAAATCCTTGAGCGACCAATCGAGCTTTGTGGAGATCCAGTTGGCCGTTAGGTAGAGTTTTTGTTTTGTAAGTCCAGCGGCAGCCAAGAATTCATGTATTCTCAGGCTTGGGGACAAGAGACCAAGTGCGTTGTTTTTTTGTAGTGCACGGAATTCATCAGACATAGCGTCACGCCAGTGTTGTGATTTTGAGGCTTGAGAATAAGTGAGTGAGGTAGATGGATCGGAGATGGTGGCACCAAGAAAAAATATTTGTTTGGGCTTGCGGATGTCAGACTTGGTACGGGTCTGCATATGATGGACAGGTTGACTAGGAAGCGGTGGTGATAGAATTACTGGAGGAGAATGTACCGCAGAGATGGAAATATCAGCTTGAGAAGTGCTGGAGGAGAGGTTAGGTGTAGCAGAAGATGAATGAGGCACGGTTGTGTTACGAATGGTGTAGGTGGGTGTTAGAAGAAGTGGTGAAATAGAAGATATTGGTGTGGATGATGAAGTGGATTTAGTGCTGTAGGGAAAGATGTCTTCTTGAAAAGTGACATGCTTAGAGATTTGAATCTTGTTGGAGATGAGATTTAGACATCGATAGCGTTTGTATTGAGAGGAGTACCCGAGGAATATGCACGGTTGAGAGCGAGGGGATAATTTGTCGGAAACGTAAGGTCGAAGCCAAGGGAAGCATAAGCAACCGAAAAGTGCGAAGGTGGGTATACGCTGGAGGGGTACCGGGAAGCCGGGTGTAGGGAATTTGATAAGAGATGGCTGATGTCAGTAGTCTATTAATGAGATAGTTTGCAGTAGACAGTGCTTTGGCCCATAACATTTTCGGTAGCTGAGAGGCCACAAGAAGGGTACGTGTGAGTTCAAGAAGGTGTCGGTGCTTCCGTTCTGCTAGACCGTTTTGTTCTGGGGTATGCGGACAACTGAGTTGATGTAAGATGCCTTGAGATTGTAGGTAGGATTGAAACTGCGTGCTAGTAAACTCACCCCCACCGTCGGAGCGAAATTTTTTTAGAGTTTTGTGAAATTGATTTCTTACTAAGGAGCAGAACTGAGTGAATTTTGAGAACGTTTCACTTTTTGAATGCATGAGGTAGAGCCATGTGAATCGCGTGAAGTCATCGATAAAGATTACATAGTAGGAGTAGCCGTTTAATGACTGTTCCGGAGCAGGCCCCCACACATCAGAATGAATAAGATCAAATTCATGAGGAGAATTCGTCGAACTTTTATTAAATGACAGATTATGACTTTTAGCCATATTACAAGAAGTACAAGACAGTTTGGTATTTAAAGAAGCTAGATTAGGTAAGTGGTGCCGAAGCTGCGAAAGAATACGAATTGGCGGGTGATCGAGACGGGCATGCTAGAGATGAGTAGAAGAGGTTGTGACATTGAGAGCTTGCGGTTGAGTGGGAGGTGCGAGCTGCAGTTTGTACAGTCCATCAGATAGACGACCAAGAAGAAGAGGACGGCGGTCCTGAAGATCCTCAATAACAAACCCATTAGCATCAAAGCGAATGAAAACTTGATTATCATAAGTTAGTTTAGCAATTGAGATAAGAATATGTGTGAGGGCTGGAACATGTAAAAGATTGTGTAAATGAAGCTTACAAGCGGAGTCAGGTAACAGAAGGATCCCCTGATCGGAGTTCTGATAGAAATGGTGTCTTTGCCTTGATAGGCGGAGCCGTGTTGAAATTGGAGAAATCATTAGTGAGATACGTAGAGGCTCCTGAGTCAAGAACCCAGTCACGGGTTGAGGTGTTGGTCTATTGAGTGAGAAGAGCACGCTGAGAAGATGAAGTGGTTGGGGAGTATTTTAGATTGCACCGATGCCAGCAATTTATGGCAAGGTGACCGAGTTTCCCACAAATCTCGCATATGGGACAATCGGTAGGAACAGAACCAGAGAGCGGTCGACCAGTGATGTTGGACTGGGTGCGAGTGTAGTTGTTTCGGTTCTTGGACTGACGATAAGAACCTTTACCTCGATCGGAGTTGGAGCGATTTGCGTACAGAGCGGTGGAGTTAGAATGAACGAGAGCTGTCCTGTGAGATTTTTGTTGTAAAGTTATTTCTTCGCTGCAAAGAAGAGAATATAAGGTGTCGAGGTCGATTGGAGTGAGAGACGTGCTAATCGCAATCTTGAATAATTTGTAAGACAAGGGAAGGCTGTTCAAGATATAGAGGAGGATATCATCGGTATCTATGGTAGAACCCGAGGCAACGATGTTGTCTACTATAATTTTGATTTTCATGAGGTAATCTTGCATAGAAGAGTTTTGCTTTTGGATGTTGTGGAGCTCGTTCTTGAGTTGGATGGCTCGAGAACGGTTTGAAGGTTGCAGTCTTCATTCAAGAATGGTCCAGATTTCATGTGCGGTATGAGAGTGGAGAACGTATGGTAAGATGACAGAGGAAATGGTAGAATAAAGTGTAGAAATTAGTTTACGATTGATCAACTTCCATTTAAAGTGATTGGAGTTGTTTGATTCGGGCGGGCAATGAGAATCACCAGTGAGATGTCCGGCGAAGCCATTCACCGAGAAATGCTGGAGAAGTTGTATCCGCCAGATTGGGTACGTAGTTGTCGGCGGACAAGGTTGTGGGAACCAAGTTCTTGAGATTGGATATCAAGAACTTAAGCGGTGCGGGAATAGTGAAATCGGAAGTGTTACCGGAGGTGGTGAAGGAGGAGGAGGCGGCTGGAAGAGAAGCGCTTGATTCTTGATCAGCCATGGACGGAGCCTTGCTCTGATACCATGAACGAACGGAGAGGAAGAAGAGGAAACAGAGAACGAAAACGTAAAGAAGAAGAAAATTCTTTATTATTGCATATCAAACTTGTACAAGGCATGATATAAATAGATACAAGGTAGGTAAAGAACTAAGCTAATTACAGATAAACCAGATGACGTGTTAGACGTCCTAATACCGAGCACTCGGTATTGCTCGGTATACATCCAGATTTTTGATTTCTTGTCCGGACATAATAATTTTTCCTTACATTCACACCTTTTCTCATCACCAATATATGCAACTAAAATTCTATTTATGCAAACCAAGCGTTTATGCATCCATTACTACTTCACCACCACAGTCAAAGATTGTACATTCTCTGCATATATAGCTACAGAGTCATTGGGGGTTAGAGGAGTTTAAACTTCTTTCCCTCTATTTGCTTCTTCTTCTTCTATTATCCTCAATGCAAATGATGATCGATAATACAAATTTTATTTTTTAATGATAAAAGTTATAATTTTTATGATATACCAAATTAAAGAAAACGACTGTATAAAATGGTAATTAATTGCATGAAAGTTTTATTAAATATTAAAAAATAATCAATTTAAAATTTAATATTTGAAATTAAATTAATGATTAAAGTGACAAACTTTTCATGTCAAATGTAGAATATTTAAAATTAAATACAATATTAATTTAAACATTTTAATTGTTAAATTAGAAGATCGATTGCTTTCAATTTATTTTTTATATCAATTAAGTTTAGAAAAGGTTAATACATATTTTTAATATGACAAGTAATTAAAATAGATTGAAATTGAGCTTTATTTCAATTAAAAAATAATAATATTAATTTTCTTAAAATTATTTAAAATAATAACTATAAAACATAAAAATCTAAGCGACAACCGCGCGATCCACGGGAGTTCATTTAATGAACGGTCAAGATCCGAATTGAATTACCTTGGACGATGGTGAGGTGGCACGGTTTCAGCAAGGGGATCTCGACCGTGTCCTTGAGCCGCGGGCCCCGCACCTAGTTAGAATCACCTTCCGTCATCCCAACGGCATGATATGTTTCAATAGTTAATTTTCTCAGGGAGGGAGTTGGTGGTCATCTTACCTCGTGAGCGAGGGAGTAGCAAGTCACATGGCAAGCGTCCACGTGTACGGCCAGAAGCTTTCGCACATCGAGAATTCTGTCCGTAGATATCCCCTTCAAAGAAACATCCAACAACCAGCATCGATTAGGTCTTTTGCTAATATAAATAATATTAAAAAAAAAAAGATAATCAAATTGAAGAGTTTAAAAATAATTAAAATTTAATTGAAGATGAATGAAATATATCAAATTTTAATTTATACTATTATAAATAATATTAAAATATAATTATCAAGATATTCTGATTAAAATAACTAAATTTATTTTAAAATGACTATAATATATAACTAATTACCTAAAAATAAATCTAAAATTTGGCCATAATATCTTCCTTTTATGTCGTCACCTTCATACCTTCCAAATTTTTTTTAAAAAAAAATCATGATGTTTTGACATTAATAACAGACAGAGAAAAAGAGAAAACTTATAACCCTTGAAATTGTTATTTCATCAATATTTTATGCAAATTCAGTGTGCTTAATAATAAACCATACTACCATAGTCGTATTCTCGTTTAAAATTAGCATTTATGACGAAAAAAAGGAACATTTTTTTTCCAATATTCAATCAGAATAATTCTAAAAATCATTGTATTAACTTGGAGAAAAAAAAAGAGCATTCCATAATCAATTAAATAAAATTTCTATTATGCAATTCTGATCGAGTTTATAAATGTTCCATAATACTATTAGTCTGAGGCTATCACTGACCCAAATTTCATCATCGCTATCGCTATCGCTATGGCTATTGAGTTTTATGGGTGGAGGCAGGTGCAGAGAAATCTGCTAGTCGGTGGAAAAAGAGGGAGAGAAACGGAGGCGAGAGGTACCTTGAGCGTCAGGTGAGAGAAGTCTGGCGCCTGGACGGTAATGTCGACGATGGTGGGGAGAACTGCGATCGAATTGGGTGCGCAGAAAGGAAAACAAATGAGAGAAGATATGCGGAACTAAAACAGAGAGCAATAATTAATAGGCGCCGATAAAAGAAAAACCTTTTTCTTCTTTCTTCTTCTTCTCGCCCTTAGCCTTATGGGGCTTGGCCTTCCCAGCTTTGGGCGCCATGAAAAATTGCTTCTTTTACTTTCCTGCTTGGTGGTCAGTAAATACGTAGATGGGAATGGCAATGGGAAGAAGAGAGAACTGAGAAGTTTCACATATGGGGATTGGAAGAGGGAGGAGAGGGCAGATGATAAGAGAAGAGGATAGAAGATAAGGTTTTTATGGGGTCTTCTGCGTTTTAGGTGTTTAGAATTCAGAGGGGGCGTGTGGGGGGGAGTGGAGAAGAGAGAGAAAGAGGAACAAAATGAGAAGATAAATTTCGGCCTCTCATTTTATGGCTTTGAGATTTCGGCCTATCACTAATATCCCTTTGGGGGAAAAAAATAATGCATTAGGTACTTTAGTTCAAAAATTGTATTATTAAGATTTAGGAAGATGGGATATTTGGTTGAATTATAATAGAAATTAAGTATCAGATTTTTCAACTCGAATTTCTTATTTATCTTGCGATAATATTTGATTATCTCTCGTTTTTTTTATTAAATATCGTACTATTTTAAATAAATATATCAAATGTAGTTAATTGTTTGATAATTAAAGTTTAATAACTCAATACTAAGAGTTCAGAGTAATGGTTCATTTTTATGCAATTATATTATTTCAAGTGACTTAGGATATCTTTGGGATAACTTTTTTGTTGCTTTGCTTTGTTAAACAACCACCATAATTTCAATTATGTACTACTTTCTTGTTGATTTTTCATTTCTTTTCAAAATTTTTTGTTTTGAAAACCTAGTTTTTTAACCAGAGTATTTAATTTGCTTTGTCCATATAAAATTCACAACCAACTTTATAAAAAGCTGTAGCCGTCCCAAATAAATGCTTCAAGATTAACAAGCTTCAATTCAAGGCTGATTTAAGTCCGTTCTTAATTAGTTGCATGTTGAATCATGCTCAAGTTCTTTCAATCATTTTGTTGAATTCTAGAAAGATTGGAGGATTCTTTTATGATCTTTCAATTGAAAATAGATTATGTGATGAAAAAAATTTGTTAAAAAAAAAAAATTCTACTAGAGAGAAAGCATAACCAAGTGTGAGCTTTTCTCTTTAAAGTTATAGGAAAGACCCACCAAATGACTGCATCAAAAGCTTGTTAAATATGCATGATGGTCTTCTAGTGGTCAATATGCTCGTAGGAATCTTAAATCCCATCATAAGGATCAATTGCAGTAAGCTAAAATCACATTAATTAGAATATGATGTTGAAAAGTTACATTTGTTAGAGATGAGAATGCTTGAAAGCTATAGCAAGGGATGAGTTAATTCATTTCTCTCAAAGAAAATTCCTTGCATCCAAGACATTGCAGCACCTCTCTTATGGCTTCACGAGTGACAATAGTAAGATGAGATTGATATAAGTCCACCATGGTTGGTGAAGAATTATCGGTCAACCGAGTAACTCAAGATTGATGAGTTAAATTGATAATGTCTTGAAAAATTTGATATGATTGTCATGGAGAGGGAATTATAACATTATGATGAGAAGATACAACATAGGTGACATCAAATTAATTAACCCCAACCAATTGTTGATTTTATGGCAGAAGAATTTTACTATGCTACAATTGTGCTCTTTACTGTCTAATCTCCTCTAAAGGTTGAGGGATTTAAACATGCAATTCTTTAATTGTATGCATATGATCCTCTATTAGTATAAGTATTTAATTTTTATATAAATTTGAGATATTAAATTATATACTTCTATCATCACAAATTTCTTTTCATGCAAAAATGTTTATTTTTGTTCTTTCCATTTCATAGTAGAACTCTTTGACTAATTCCAAAATTTTAGCTTCAAAAAAAAATCTCATAGGATTTACGTAATCAATTTTTTCTCGTATAGAATAAGAAATTAGAAAAAGTATTATGATTTAACCTTAATTTTAAATTTTGAATTGAGGTTGTTTAAATAGAATCTAAAGTAGAAAAAAGAAAATTTATAGCCATCCATACACAATTTCCTCTTCCACATAGATCAAGGTGCTCCTAATAAATTTTCTTTTCAGTTCATGAATATTTCTCTCTATTTTCTTTATATCACTTCTTTGAAATTTATTTGCCCAGATAAAAACACACACAAACGGCTAAGTTTTTAGCGGTTATATTGTTTGAAGCTTGAACCTATTTTTAACTTGATGGAGTAGAATGATGAGAAAAAAATCTATATGAAAAAAATTTGTATAATTAACATATATCTATACTTTCCCAACAAGTACTTCTTGGGTTGAGATAAAGAACTCCCACATATGAACTTGCCTAACGATCTAGGCCTACTAAAAATGGTCGCCCCACATAGGGAGCAATCAAGGCTCCTCAATGAGCGAGCAACTCGCACTGGCCAAATGAGAAGACAAACACCATGATTATTTGCCTCTCCTCTTGAGCCGACATTCTCACTCATGCACATCAAACTCAACTTCAGAAAAATGCCAAACTCCCTGGAACTTTAGCTCATCTTGTCATGACCACCTGACCTTTATTTATTTTTATTTTTATTTTTAATGACCATCCAAGACCATCCTAAAGAGGCTAAACCCGGGTTTAGCTTCACACCTGCACGTTAGCTGGACAAATGAAAAAAAGATGTAGCCAGATCACATCTGAGTTGGCCGTGGATAGTGCACGGTATTCGCCCTCAGTGGAAGATTTGGCAACAGTAGGTTGTTACTTACTTGCCAAGAGATTAAGGTAGAGCCGAGAAATGAGCAAATACCCGTAACTGATTTGCGATCAACTTTGTTAGCAGCCCAATCTGCATCCACATACGTACTGAGTTGTAAGTCGCCTGATGAAATTGGCAAGCCAAAGTGTATAGTTCCCTTAATGTAACACAAAAGTCGTTTAAGTAGAAGAAAGTGTTGGTTGGACGGCTGATGCATGAACTGACAGATGTGATTGGTAGCAAAAGCTATATCCGATCTTGCGACAGTGATATACATGAGAGAGCCTGTTAATTTGTGATAGAGGGTGGGATCAGGGAACGGCTGATCAGCATCTTGAATGGAAGGAAGCTTTTGAGCAGAGGGAGTTGTAACCGGAAGGCAATCTGTGAATCCCGATTGTTGTAGCAGATTTTCAGCATAGAGACGTTGCTGTAGGAACAATCCATGAGGAGTGTGCTGAACCTGAATTTCCAGGAATGTGGAAATTGGCCCCAGTTCTTTTAAAGAGAACTCAGTTTTGAGTTGTTGGATGAGTAGCTGTATAGTAGCTGAGTCGTTTCCAGTAAGTAGCAGATCATCAACATAAATGAGGAGATATAGTGAAATTTGCTCTCGTGCGTAAATCAGCAAGGAAGGATCTAATTTGCTAATAGTAAAACCAAAGGCTTTGAGAGAGGTAGTCATTTCATCAAACCACTGTCGTGGCGCCTGTTTAAGACCATACAAAGACTTATGTAATTTGCAAACATAATGTGGAAATTGCTCATCTACAAACCCGGGTGGTTGTTTCATATACACAGTTTCAGGAAGATCTCTATGTAGAAAGGCATTGGAGATATCAAATTGTAGTACCGGCCATGCACGGGTAAGAGCAATGGTGAGGAGAATGCGGACAGTAGGCATTTTAGCAACTGGGCTAAAAGTCTCCGTATAGTTTATTCCATATTCTTGAGCAAACCCTTGAGCTACAAGACGAGCTTTATGAGTGGAAACTTGACCGTTGGGGAGTAATTTAGTCTTGAACAACCATTTGCAACCAAGGACAGGGTCGTGAGTCGGAGGAGGAGTTAAGGACCAGGTGGACTGTTGTTGAAGAGCAAGAAAATCCTTTGACATGGCAGCCCGCCAATGAGGATATTTGCTTGCAGCAGTATATGATGTAGGAGTAGAAGAGGTGGAGTGAATAGCTGATAAGTCAAAGATGACTTTGGGTTTGAGATGACCCGTTTTGGAACATGATGTCACGACCCGACCCGACGGGGACGGATCCCGCCCGAGCCGGATCGCGACGAGAGCTATACTAAACTTGCTTATCCAGGATCTGGCTTTGGATTAGGTTACTGAACTGATCTTCCAAATTCTTAACTCAACAGAAACACACCGAACAACAGAGCTACTAAAAACATCAAATGCAGCGGAACAAAACATCTATCTTTTCATTTCCTCAAAAATAATCATCTACAGAACAGCACATGGCTTTCAACAGAAAGAAAGACAGAACAGGAAAGCCATGACTGTACAAAAATCAAAAAGTACAAAAGTACCTATACTGATCAGACTCTGAACTAATCCTGAACCTCCTTGCCCTTCCCAGAACCTGAAAATCACCAGAAAGCAAGGGTGAGCTCAACAGCTCAGCAAAGCAACAAACCATCAATCTGAATTCTCAGAAACCAAAACCAAACTCATCAGACAGAAATCAGATTAGAAATCAGAACAGAATTAAAAATCAGAACTTATACGGACAGATATCAAATCAGAATCAGAGTCGTACAGATCATATCAGAACAGAACAAATCAACAGAGTCAGAATCAGAAATCAAAATCGTACGGATCATATCATATCATAATCATAATTTCGTACAGAACAGAACAGATACAGAAAACAGATCAGATACATATAGCTAAATGCCCTGACACTGACGGAATCTCTACGGATTCCGGCCCCTTATGCCTCCCTTCCCAGACACTGACTGAATCTCATAGGATCCAGGCCCCTTATGTCTCCCTTTGTGCTCACGGCACCAAAACAGATGTGCTTATAGCACCAGAACAGAATTCATCGGATCCGGAACAGAACAGATATCAGATTTCAGATTTGAGCTCATTTCAGATTTCCCGTTTCACTAACTGAATCTCATAGGATTCAGGCCCCTTATAGCTCCCTTTTTATAGCTTATACACATAGCGTTCCAATTCAGAAGAAATTCGGACATTTCAGAAATTACCCAAAAATCGGGCAGCACAACGGCAGTATACAGAATTTACACAAAAATTCCTGCAAAGAAAATTTACCGAATTCGCACAGAACATAGATAATCACATTCCAGAACATTTATTCTACTGCACAGATAATTTCCAATTTCACAGAAAATTTCGGTCGACTAAAAACACAGTCGAATCAAAAACACCCGGACAAAAATCTTCAAAATATAGTCAAAACGTGCACACCCGGCACGGCAACGATATACAGAAACTTACGCGGTAAAAAACTGAACCAATCAAAAGTTACGGACGAAAAATCGTAACGAAAACGAAATCCGGACAGAAAATACCGCCAACCGCGACGGAACTGAAAATTGAGAAAGACGGAATGTGCCTTACCTCGAGCACAGCAAATTCCTCAACAGTCACTTCGATCGAATACGGCTCCGCGTCTCCCCGAAATCAACTTTTCCAAATTTCCTTTTTCTCTCTCCTCAGAACAGTAAAAATCAGATATTTATTTTAATTTTTCTCTCTCTTCAAATCGGCTGATTTCCCTTAAGTAATGCTCATATCGGCCCGGCCGATCGTCCAGATCGTCCTGGACGATCAGACCAAATCACATAGTCCTGGGACGATTTTTCAGGACGATAATTACTATTCATAGGCGATAAAAACCCCCATTCTCTGACTTGTGCCATCCACTGATCGTCCCGGGACGATACCTCGATCGGCCTGGACGATCCCTATAGGAAATCACCTGGAGCAATTCTGGGCAAAATCTGGAGCTGAATTCCACTGATCGTCCCAGGACGATCCAAAATCGGCCTGGACGATCCTGGAGCAGATTGTGATATTACAATCTCCCCAACTCAGAAAAATGTCGTCCTCGACATTATCCAATCCAAACTCAGTCAAAACAAGTACGGGTACGACCGTCTCATATCAGACTCCTTTTCCCAAGTTGCTTCCCGTGCAGTCCGGTGCTTCCACTGGACTTTAACCATCGGAATCTCTTTATTTCTTAACTTGCAGACGTCGTACGCCAAAATCAACTCTGGCTCTTCCTTGTACGCCAGATTCTCCTGAATCTCAACCTCGTCAGCTGATACCTTCTTCCCAGAGTCGGATACCCACTTCCTCAGAGTGGATACGTGAAACACATTATGCACATCAGGCATAGAATCAGAAAGCAATAGGCGATAAGCAGCTTTTCCAATTCTTTCCAAAATCTCAAATGGTCCAACATACCTTGGACTAAGCTTGCTTACCTGACCAAATCTGCTCACACCTTTCATCGGACTGACTTTGACATACACAAAGTCACCAACCTGAAACTCAACAAATCTGTGCTTCTGATTGTAATATTTCTGCTGACGATCTTGAGCGGCTTTCAATCTTTCTCTTATCAAATGAATCTTCTGAGCAGTTTCATCAGCAAAAGTGGCACCCAAAGTCTGTCTATCTCCGACCTCCGTCAGAGTCAAAGGAGTACGACACTTCCTGCCATACAGAGCCTCGTACGGTGCCATACCGATACTGGACTGAAAACTGTTGTTATAGGCAAACTCAATCAGTGGAATATGATCTTCCCAGCTTCCGCTAAAGTCCAGAACACAAAGCCTCAACAGGTCTTCCAATACCTGAATAGTCCTCTCAGACTGTCCGTCGGTCTGAGGATGAAAGGCTGTACTGAAATGCAGTTTCGTACCCAAGCCTTGCTGAATGCCTTTCCAAAGTCTGGAAGTAAAGCGTCCATCTCGATCAGATACAATCACGCGAGGCACACCGTGCAATCTGACTATCTCTTTCACATATATCTGTGCCAAGCGTTCAACTGAATCCGTCTGTCTGATCGGAAGAAAATGGGCTGACTTCGTCAATCGATCCACAACTACCCAAAATGGCATCATGTCCTTGTCGTGAACGAGGAAAACCCATCGCAAAATCCATCGTTACCTCCTCCCATTTCCACTCAGGGATAGGCAACGACTGCAACAGTCCACCTGGTCGCTGATGCTCTGCCTTCACCAACTGACAGGCTTCGCATCTCGACACAAACTCCGCCACATCCTTCTTCATCCCAGGCCACCAGAACAAAAGCTTCATATCAGCGTACATCTTACCACTGCCTGGATGAACAGTGTAGCCTGAATGATGAGATTCATACAGAATCTCCCGCCTCAGATCTCCAAACACAGGTACCCACAACCTGTTCTTACAGAAAATAGCACCAGAATCAGAAATTCGAAGTTCAGGAGTCTTACCAGATCCAATCTGAGCTATCAACTTCGAATAATCAGAATCTGACTTCTGGGCTTCTTGAATCCTTGCTTCCAAAGAAGACTGAATACTCATCTGAGCCAACTCCAAATCACTGGAGGAAATCACCTCCAACTGCAATCTTTCCAAATCACGAATCAGAAAGTCATCACAAGTAAGCTGCAAACCTGATAATCCAGAAGACTTCCTGCTCAAAGCATCTGCTACCACATTCGCCTTCCCAGGCTGATACTGAATAGTCAGGTCATAGTCCTTGATCAACTCGAGCCACCGCCTCTGTCTCAGATTCAGATCCTTCTGAGTAAAAATGTACTTCAGGCTCTTATGATCAGTAAACATCTCACATGTGACGCCATACAGGTAATGACGCCAAATCTTCAAAGCAAAAACAACAGCAGCTAACTCCAAATCATGTGTCGGGTAATTCTTCTCATGTGGTTTCAACTGTCTCGAAGCATAAGCAATTACCTGACCATGCTGCATCAGAACACATCCCAGTCCTTTCAGTGAAGCATCACTGAACACCTGAAAACCTTCCGTACCTGACGGAAGTGCCAACACTGGAGCTGAAGTCAAACAATCCTTCAATCTCTGAAAACTAGCTTCACACTCCGGTGTCCAAACAAAAGGAACTGACTTCTGAGTCAGTCTCGTCAGAGGAGTCGAAATCTGTGAAAATCCTTTCACAAATTTCCTGTAATACCCGGCCATGCCCAAGAAACTACGTACCTCAAATACCGTAGTCGGCCTTGGCCAATCAGCAACCGCCTGAATCTTCTGGGGATCTACAGAAATACCTTCTCCGCTAATCACATGCCCCAGAAATGAAATGCTCTTCAGCCAGAATTCGCACTTGGAGAACTTGGCATACAGCTGATGCCTCCTCAGAGTCTCCAATACAATCCTCAAATGTCTGGCATGTTCATCCTCAGAAGCAGAATATACCAGAATATCGTCGATGAAGACGATCACAAACTGATCCAAGAACTCCCTGAATACTCGGTTCATCAGATCCATGAAAATAGCGGGCGCATTGGTTACCCCAAAAGGCATAACCAAAAACTCGTAGTGCCCGTACCGAGTACTAAAAGCAGTCTTCACCACATCAGATTCCTTCACCTTTACCTGATAATATCCGGATCTCAAATCAATCTTCAAAAACACCGAAGATCCGGAAAGCTGGTCAAACAAGTCGTCTATCCGAGGCAAAGGATACTTGTTCTTGATCGTGGCCTTGTTCAAATCTCTGTAATCAATACACATACGGAGTGTACCGTCCTTCTTCTTCACAAACAGAACAGGTGCTCCCCAAGGAGAAACACTAGGACGTACAAAACCTCTGTCAACCAACTCCTGAAGCTGAACTTTCAACTCAGAAAGTTCTTTCGGTGCCATCCTGTAAGGAGCTTTCGATATAGGAGCTGTACCCGGAAAAACATCGATAGAGAACTCCACATCTCTATCCGGAGGTAACCCAACCAACTCCTCAGGAAAAACATCCACAAACTCCCGTACCACAGGGATCTCAGAAACAGAACCAACCTCCAGGTTCAGATCCCGCACCGAAGCCAAAAATACTGGATATCCCTTCTTCCACATTCTGCTCACCTCTAACGCAGAAATCAGACTGGAGAGAACACCTCGTAATCCCTGAAATACAACTCTCTCTCCAGCCACAAGCAAACTCACTTGCTTCTTCAAACAGTCAATCTGAGCCTCATACTGACTCAGCCAATCCATTCCCAGAATCACATCATACGAAGAAATCGGCAATCGAATCAAACTCGATTTCCACTTCTTGCCAGAAATCTCGATCTCACACAAACAAAACTGTCGAGCAATCAATGGATTCCCAGCCGGTAAAATCACAGACAAAGAAACCGGTAAAACCATTGAATCCAAATGTAAAAGCTCAAAACAATGCTCGGACAGAAAAGAATGACTCGCTCCAGAGTCAAACAAAACACGACAGGGCTGATCAGAAATGTAAACCGTACCTGTCACAACATCCGGAGCATCACGAGCCTCCTGCTGACTCAAGCTGTAAACTCGTGGCTGAACTGGAGCAGGAGCTGAAGCAACAGAACTACTCTGCTCCCTCTGAACAGTAGGTGGTCTCCGTGGTGCAGAACTAGAACCACCACCTCTACCAGCAAATCCCTCAGGACGTGGAGGAACAGTCCTCGGTCTTCCTGCTGCTGAACCAACAGGTCTGACTAAGCCCTCAGATCGCTGATCATATCCCATCTGTGGACATTCTGCAATCCTATGTCCCGGCTGACCACATCTGAAACAAAGACCAGCTATCCTGTAGCACTGGCCATGGTGTCGCCGTCCACAACTCTGGCACACAGGTGCCGTACTGACAGATCCAGAACTAGTCGTACTGGTAGCAGTACCAGACGATCCTCCGCTCCTTCTGGAATCTCCAGATCCAGAACCAGGAACAAATCTCCTCTTCCCAGAGGAACCACTGCCAGAAGTCTCTCCTCCGAACCTCTTCCTACTCACAGTCCACCGCTGCTGAGTAGTCGTCATGTCGTTCTCAATCAGACGAGCTCGCTCCACAAGCTCAGAGAAATCAGTAATCCTGAATGGTATCAGAGGCTGCCTCAAAGTGTCTCGTAAGCCTCTCAGAAATCTGTAGCACCTCTCAGCAGACGTGCTAACCAGCTGCGGAGCGTACCTGGCTAATGCAGTAAACTCAGCCTCGTACTGCATCACCGTCTTGCTCCCCTGAACCAGCCTCAGAAAACTCTCCTGCATCTGTTGTCGTGCAGAAGGGGGAACAAACCAGTCTCTGAATACTTCAGTGAACTCTTCCCAAGTGATCAAAGAGTTCAATCTGCCCTGAAATCTGGCTGCCTGCTGGCCATCCCACCAGTGCTCAGCCTCTCCGTCCAACAGAAAAACAGCCAACGGAACCTTCCTGTCTGCAGGACACTGCATCCCGTCAAAAGTCTTCTCTAATCTCCTCAGCCACTCCTCGGCTGCTCTGGGCTCAACAGCGCCCTCAAACCTCGGAGGCTTCAACCTCAAAAATAACTGCAGGTGCCGATCAATGTCCTCAGATCTAACAGTAGAAGCTCTGCTCTGAGTCTCGCTCATCATCTGAGCAACAAGTGACGCAAACTGTGAAAGCGTATCAGCACCGACCACTGGGGCTGTACTCCCCACTGGTGCTGCCTGATCGTCACTCTGACCGTCTGTCATGTCTGGGTCTGGCTGATCCATACAGAAAAATCCAGAAAATCCGGAAAACTATCACAAAAACAACACAATAAAAAGCCAAACGACCCAAAACTACCTCCCAGACAGACTCACTGATCACTTCCTAAAGCTCTGTTTCACAATTCAACCTGTTTCCAAAACCAGTGCTCTGATACCACAAAAGCTTGTCACGACCCGACCCGACGGGGACGGATCCCGCCCGAGCCGGATCGCGACGAGAGCTATACTAAACTTGCTTATCCAGGATCTGGCTTTGGATTAGGTTACTGAACTGATCTTCCAAATTCTTAACTCAACAGAAACACACCGAACAACAGAGCTACTAAAAACATCAAATGCAGCGGAACAAAACATCTATCTTTTCATTTCCTCAAAAATAATCATCTACAGAACAGCACATGGCTTTCAACAGAAAGAAAGACAGAACAGGAAAGCCATGACTGTACAAAAATCAAAAAGTACAAAAGTACCTATACTGATCAGACTCTGAACTAATCCTGAACCTCCTTGCCCTTCCCAGAACCTGAAAATCACCAGAAAGCAAGGGTGAGCTCAACAGCTCAGCAAAGCAACAAACTATCAATCTGAATTCTCAGAAACCAAAACCAAACTCATCAGACAGAAATCAGATCAGAAATCAGAACAGAATCAAAAATCAGAACTTATACGGACAGATATCAAATCAGAATCAGAGTCGTACAGATCATATCAGAACAGAACAAATCAACAGAGTCAGAATCAGAAATCAAAATCGTACGGATCATATCATATCATAATCATAATTTCGTACAGAACAGAACAGATACAGAAAACAGATCAGATACATATAGCTAAATGCCCTGACACTGACGGAATCTCTACGGATTCCGGCCCCTTATGCCTCCCTTTCCAGACACTGACTGAATCTCATAGGATCCAGGCCCCTTATGTCTCCCTTTGTGCTCACGGCACCAAAACAGATGTGCTTATAGCACCAGAACAGAATTCATCGGATCCGGAACAGAACAGATATCAGATTTCAGATTTGAGCTCATTTCAGATTTCCCGTTTCACTAACTGAATCTCATAGGATTCAGGCCCCTTATAGCTCCCTTTTTATAGCTTATACACATAGCGTTCCAATTCAGAAGAAATTCGGACATTTCAGAAATTACCCAAAAATCGGGCAGCACAACGGCAGTATACAGAATTTACACAAAAATTCCTGCAAAGAAAATTTACCGAATTCGCACAGAACATAGATAATCACATTCCAGAACATTTATTCTACTGCACAGATAATTTCCAATTTCACAGAAAATTTCGGTCGACTAAAAACACAGTCGAATCAAAAACACCCGGACAAAAATCTTCAAAATATAGTCAAAACGTGCACACCCGGCACGGCAACGATATACAGAAACTTACGCGGTAAAAAACTGAACCAATCAAAAGTTACGGACGAAAAATCGTAACGAAAACGAAATCCGGACAGAAAATACCGCCAACCGCGACGGAACTGAAAATTGAGAAAGACGGAATGTGCCTTACCTCGAGCACAGCAAATTCCTCAACAGTCACTTCGATCGAATACGGCTCCGCGTCTCCCCGAAATCAACTTTTCCAAATTTCCTTTTTCTCTCTCCTCAGAACAGTAAAAATCAGATATTTATTTTAATTTTTCTCTCTCTTCAAATCGGCTGATTTCCCTTAAGTAATGCTCATATCGGCCCGGCCGATCGTCCAGATCGTCCTGGACGATCAGACCAAATCACATAGTCCTGGGACGATTTTTCAGGACGATAATTACTATTCATAGGCGATAAAAACCCCCATTCTCTGACTTGTGCCATCCACTGATCGTCCCGGGACGATACCTCGATCGGCCTGGACGATCCCTACAGGAAATCACCTGGAGCAATTCTGGGCAAAATCTGGAGCTGAATTCCACTGATCGTCCCAGGACGATCCAAAATCGGCCTGGACGATCCTGGAGCAGATTGTGATATTACACATGACAACATTTGGTGGACTGGAGGAGGAGGATCTGATATTGGTGAGGGAACGGGAACAGAGATAGTTGTATTGGATGGATTAGGAGAAGAATTAAGAGAGGTGGTTGATGGACGGGCAATTGAAGTAGTGGTGAAAGATGATGAATTATGATCAGAAGAAGTTGGAAAGGTAATGGATGTGGGAATAAGTAAGAGAGGAGAAGTGGATGTATTGTTGTTGTCAGTAGAAGGAGAAGGAGGAGAAATGTAAGGAAATTGATTTTCATGAAAAACAACATGACGAGAAACATGTATTTTGTGAGTGAAGATTGAGTAGAGCCCATTACGAGTTCGACCACGAAGAAGGATTTGGTGGTCCGCTCGATCCTGGATAGTATAACCGTGAGAATCAAAGGAGATTGAACAATTGTTGTCAGTGGTTAATTTATGAATAGAAAGCAAATTATGTGATAAAGCTGGAACATGAAGGATGTTTTGAAGATAAAGATTACGGAGTGTATTCGGTAGAGGTAGAAGTCCCTATCCTTGGTGCTGAATTGGCAGTGTATTCCCATTTGCTATGGAGACAGTATCTGATTCGGCGTAGACAGTTGGTTGCTGTAGAGTTTGAGAGTCAGCAGTGAGATGGATTGTTGCTGTCACGACCCGACCCGACGGGGACGGATCCCGCCCGAGCCGGATCGCGACGAAACCTTCTTATCCAGGATCTGGCTTTGGAGTTTGGTTGCTGAACTGATCTTCCAAATATTTAACTCAACAGACACACAAACACAGAACAACAGAGCTACTATAAATCATCAAACACAGCGGAACAAAACATCTATCTTTTCATTTTCTCAAAATAATCATCTACAGAACAGTACATGGCTTTCAACAGAAAGAAAGACAGAACAGAAAAGCCATGACTGTACAAAAATTAAAAGTATAAAAGTACCTATACTGATCAGACTCTGAACTCTAGTCCTGGACTTCCTTCCCTTTCCCAGAACCTGAAAACCACCAGAAAGCAAGGGTGAGCTCAACAGCTCAGCAAAGCAACAAACCACCAATCTAAATTCTCAGAAACCAAAACCAAACTCATCAGACAGAAATCATATCAGAAATTGGAACAGAATCGGATCTCGAATCAGAACAGAATCGAAAATCAGAACTTATACAGACAGATATCAAATCAGAACAGAATAAATCAATAGAGTCAGAATTATACAGAAATCAGAAATCAGAATTTGCAGATCATATCATATCAGAATCACAATTGCGTATAGAACAGATACAGAAAACAGAACAGATTCATATGTCATTCATAGCTTGCCCTGACACTGACGGAATCTCTACAGATTCCGGCCCCTTATACCTCCCTTCCCAGACACTGACTGAATCTCATAGGAT
Source organism: Dendrobium huoshanense (assembly GCA_016618105.1). Taxonomy (NCBI): domain Eukaryota; kingdom Viridiplantae; phylum Streptophyta; class Magnoliopsida; order Asparagales; family Orchidaceae; genus Dendrobium; species Dendrobium huoshanense. The sequence continues at coordinate 86,946,468 of CM028358.1, forward strand.
CCAGGCCCCTTATGCCTCCCTTTGTGCTCACGGCACCAGAACAGATGTGCTTATAGCACCAGAACAGAATTCATCGGATCCGGAACAGAACAGATATCAGATTTCAGATTTGAGCTCATTTCAGATTTTCCCGACACTAACTGAATCTCATAGGATTCAGGCCCCTTATAACTCCCTTTGTATAGCTTATACACATAACATTTCAATTCAGAAGAAATCCGGAGAAATCAGAAATTACCCAAAAATTGGGCAGCACAACGGCAGTATACAGAATTTACACCCTGCAAAGAAAATTTACCGAATTCGCACAGAACATAGATAATCATATTCCAGAACATTTATTCTACTGCACAGAGAATTTACAATTTCACAGAAAATTGTAGTCTACGAAAAACATCGTCGAATCAAAAATACCCGGACAAAAATCTTCGGAAAATAACCAAAATGTGCACACTCGGCACGTCAACAATATACGGAAAGTTACGCGGTAAAAACTGAACCAATCAAAAGATACGGACGAAAAACCGTAACGGAAATGAAATCCGGACAGAAATTACCGCCAAACGCGACGGAACTGAAAATTGAGAAAGGCGGAATGTGCCTTACCTCGAGCACAGTAATTTCCTCAACAGTCTCGACGGACGAAAACGGCTCCGCGTCTTCCCGAAATCAACTTTTCCAAAATCTTCTTTTTCTCTCTCCTCAGAACAGTAAATCAGATATTTTTATTTTTGATTTTCTCTCTCTTCAAAACGACTGAATCCCTTAAGTAATACTCAGATCGGCCCGGCCGATCGCAACATCGTCCCGGGACGATCCGACCAAAAGGATCGTCCTGGAATCCTCCCAGGGCTGTTGTCTGGCCGATATTTTCTACAGTGCCAATCGGCCTGGCCGATGTCTCCAATCGGCCTGGACGATGCCTATAGAAAATCACCTGGAACACTTCTGGACAAAATCTGGAGCTCTTCTTCACTGATCGTCCCAGGACGATCCCAGATCGTCCTGGACGATACTGGAGCAGATTATTGATATTACAATCTCCCCAACTCAGAAAAATGTCGTCCTCGACATTATCCAATCCAAACTCAGTCAAAACAAGTACGGGTACGACCGTCTCATGTCAGACTCCTTTTCCCAAGTCGCTTCCCGTGCAGTCCGGTGCTTCCACTGGACTTTAACCATCGGAATCTCTTTATTTCTTAACTTTCGGACGTCGTACGCCAAAATCAACTCTGGCTCTTCCTTGTACGCCAGATTCTCCTGAATCTCAACCTCATCAGCAGATACCTTCTTCCCAGAGTCTGAAACCCACTTCCTCAGAGTGGATACATGAAACACATTATGCACATCAGGCATAGAATCAGAAAGTAATAACTTGTAAGCAGCTTTTCCAATTCTTTCCAAAACTTCAAAAGGTCCAACATATCTCGGACTAAGCTTGCTTACCTGACCAAATCTGCTCACACCTTTCATCGGGCTGACTTTGACATACACAAAGTCACCAACCTGAAACTCAACAAATCTGTGCTTCTGATTGTAATACTTCTGTTGTCGATCTTGAGCAGCTTTCAATCTTTCTCTTATCAAACTGATCTTCTGAGCAGTTTCATCAGCAAAAGTGGCCCCCAAAGCCTGCCTATCTCCGACCTCCGTCAAAGTCAAAGGAGTACGGCACTTCCTGCCATACAGAGCCTCGTACGGTGCCATACCGATACTGGACTGAAAACTGTTGTTATAAGCAAACTCAATCAGCGGAATATGATCTTCCCAGCTTCCGCTAAAGTCCAGAACACAAAGTCTCAACAAATCTTCCAGTACCTGAATAGTCCTCTCAAACTGTCCGTCGGTCTGAGGATGAAAGGCTGTACTGAAATGCAGTTTCGTACCCAAGCCTTGCTGAATGCCTTTCCAAAGTCTGGAAGTAAAACGTCCATCTCGATCAGAAACAATCACGCGAGGCACACCGTGCAATCTGACTATCTCCTTCACATATATCTGTGCCAAGCGTTCAACTGAATCCGTCTGTCTGATCGGAAGAAAATGGGCTGACTTCGTCAATCGATCTACAACTACCCAAATAGCATCGTGCCCTTGTCTAGATCGAGGAAAACCCATTGCAAAATCCATCGTTACCTCCTCCCATTTCCACTCAGGGATAGACAACGACTGCAACAGTCCACCTGGTCGCTGATGCTCTGCCTTCACCAACTGACAGGCTTCGCATCTCGACACAAACTCTACCACATCCTTCTTCATCCCAGGCCACCAGAACAAAAGCTTCATATCAGCATACATCTTACCACTGCCTGGATGAACAGTGTAGCCTGAATGATGAGATTCATACAGAATCTCCTGCCTCAAATCTCCAAACACAGGTACCCACAACCTGTTTTTACAAAAAATAGCACCAGAATCAGAAATTCGAAGTTCAGGAGTCTTACCAGATCCAATCTGAGCAATCAACTTTGAATAATCAGAATCTGACTTCTGGGCTTCTTGAATCCGTACTTCCAAAGAAGACTGAATACTCATCTGAGCTAACTCCAAACCACTGGAGGAAATCACCTCCAACTGCAATCGCTCCAAATCACGAATCAGGAAGTCATCACAGGTAAGCTGAATACCTGACAATCCAGAAGATTTCCTGCTCAGAGCGTCCGCTACCACATTCGCCTTCCCAGGCTGATACTGAATAGTCAAATCATAGTCCTTGATCAACTCGAGCCACCGTCTTTGCCTCAAATTCAGATCCTTCTGAGTAAAAATATACTTCAGGCTCTTATGATCAGTAAAGATCTCACATCTGACGCCATATAGGTAGTGACGCCAAATCTTCAAAGCAAAAACTACTGCAGCTAACTCCAGATCATGCGTCGGGTAATTCTTCTCATGTGGTTTCAACTGTCTCGAAGCATAAGCAATTACCTGACCATGCTGCATCAGGACACATCCTAGTCCTTTCAGTGAAGCATCACTGAACACCTGAAAACCTTCCGTACCTGACGGAAGTGCGAGTACTGGAGCTAAAGTCAAACAATCCTTCAATCGCTGAAAACTAGCTTCACACTCCGGTGTCCAAACAAAAGGTACTCAACAGCTCAGCAAAGCAACAAACCACCAATCTAAATTCTCAGAAACCAAAACCAAACTCATCAGACAGAAATCATATCAGAAATTAGAACAGAATCGGATCTCGAATCAGAATAGAATCGAAAATCAGAACTTATACGAACAGATATCAAATCAGAATCAGAGTCGTACAGATCAGATCACAGAACAGAATAAATCAACAGAGTCAGAATTATACAGAAATCAGAAATCAGAATTTGCAGATCATATCATATCAGAATCACAATTGCGTACAGAACAGATACAGAAAACAGAACAGATTCATATGTCATTCATAGCTTGCCCTGACACTGACGGAATCTCTACAGATTTCGGCCCCTTATACCTCCCTTCCCAGACACTGACTGAATCTCATAGGATCCAGGCCCCTTATGCCTCCCTTTGTGCTCATGGCACCAGAACAGATGTGCTTATAGCACCAGAACAGAATTCATCGGATCCGGAACAGAACAGATATCAGATTTCAGATTTGAGCTCATTTCAGATTTCCCCGACACTAACTGAATCTCATAGGATTCAGGCCCCTTATAACTCCCTTTGTATAGCTTATACACATAGCATTTCAATTCAGAAGAAATCCGGAGAAATCAGAAATTACCCAAAAATTGGGCAGCACAACGGCAGTATACAGAATTTACACAAAATTTCCTGCAAAGAAAATTTACCGAATTCGCACAGAACATAGATAATCATATTCCAGAACATTTATTCTACTGCACAGAGAATTTACAATTTCACAGAAAATTGTAGTCTACGAAAAATATCGCCGAATCAAAAATATCCGGACAAAAATCTTAGGAAAATAACCAAAATGTGCACACTCGGCACGTCAACAATATACGGAAAGTTACGCGGTAAAAACTGAACCAATCAAAAGATACGGACGAAAAATCGTAACGGAAACGAAATCCAGACAGAAATTACCGCCAAACGCGACGGAACTGAAAATTGAGAAAGGCGGAATGTGCCTTACCTCGAGCACAGCAATTTCCTCAACAGTCTCGACGGACGAAAACGGCTCCGCGTCTTCCCGAAATCAACTTTTCCAAAATCTTCTTTTTCTCTCTCCTCAGAACAGTAAATCAGATATTTTTATTTTTGATTTTCTCTCTCTTCAAAACGACTGAATCCCTTAAGTAATACTCAGATCGGCCCGGCCGATCGCAACATCGTCCCGGGACGATCCGACCAAAAGGATCGTCCTGGAATCCTCCCAGGGCTGTTGTCTGGCCGATATTTTCTACAGTGCCAATCGGCCTGGCCGATGTCTCCAATCGGCCTGGACGATGCCTACAGAAAATCACCTGGAGCACTTCTGGGCAAAATCTGGAGCTCTTCTTCACTGATCGTCCCAGGACGATCCCAGATCGTCCTGGACGATACTGGAGCAGATTATTGATATTACAGTTGCTCCAGAGTCCAGTATCCATTCAGCAGTTGTGTTGTTTTGAGTCGGCTGAGTAAACAGAGCACGACTGGGTTCTGCAGCTGGAGCTGAGTAACGATACCAGCAATTCACAGCTGTGTGACCATTCTTGGCACAAATCTGACATGTGGGACGAGCATTTGATGTACTAGTCTGAGATCGAACAGCATTATTTTGCTGTCTTGAACCTTGTCTTCTTCCTCTGCCATTAGAAAAGCTTCCACGTCCCCTATTTTGTCGACCACGAGCTGTCTGAATGTAATAGAATGCCATATTATCCGATGTTGGCTGAGCATCTCAGCGAAGCTCATTCTGCAGATTTATCTCTTCTCTACATAAGAGTGAGTCAGTGCCTCCAAGCTTATAGGAAGTTGAGACGTGCGAATAGAGCTTTTAAACAGATTGTATGGTGTCGGTAGACCATTGAGAATGTACATTATTACGTCTTCGGATTCTATCTGGGAACCAGCTGCAGCTATATTATCCACAATTGTTTTTACTTGAGCTAAGTATTGGGTCATTGTTGAATCTCACATTTGAATGTTGTGAAGCTCATTTTTGAGCTGGATCACGCGAGACCTGTTCGTCGGCTGGAGTCGGCTCGCCAGAGTGATCCATATTTCATGTGCAGTTGAGAGATGAAGCACATATGGAAGTACCAAAGGAGAGATTGTTGAGAGCAATGCTGATACCAGATTCTGATAAATGAGCTGCCAGAGTTTGTATTCAGGGTCGGTGGGTAAGCTGCTCGGACAAACTCGTTGCCCGGAGATATAGCCTTCAAAACCATTTGCTGCAAACAGTTTACTGATTTGTAAGCTCCATAATGCATAGTTTTCATTTGAGAGTTGCACCCTGACAATGGATTGAAGGTTAGACATTAAAAATTTTAAAGGAACTGGTATCGTGAAATCAGCTATGGATGTTGATATAGGTGCTGCCGGAGTTGCAGCGACGTTGCCTGCAGGAGGAACAGTTGTAGAAGAAGAGGAATCTTGATTTTCCATTCTGATGCAGATGAAGTGGGTGCTCTGATACCATAAAGAGGCTAAACCCGGGTTTAGCTTCACACCTGCACGTTAGCTGGACAGATGAAAACAAAGAAGAAACGAGGAAGAGGAGATAGTTTACTGTAGCAGCTTGTGTATTTCATTAACTCAATTCATATAACTGAGTACATATATATATATATATATATATATATATATATATATATATATATATATATATATATATATATATATATATATATATATATATATATATATATATATATATATATATATATATATATATATATATATATATATATATATAGAGAGAGAGAGAGAGAGAGAGAGAGAGAGAGAGAGAGAGAGAGAGAGAAAACACAGGGAGCAACTACTGAACAAGTCGTTAATGGCAGAAGCCAAATGGAGCAGAATATCCTCTGAAAAGGTGTTGCAGTTGGTGGTCCATGCGCAGGGAGGAATGTAGGAGTAATGAGTGCAAACATAGTGCTAACACATCCGACTTAGATCTCTCACTTCCTACAATAACAACTCACTCACCTCACGCCCTTCAAAGACAATCAAAAGTCTTCAACACGAGTTGTCGCCAAACGCCACGAGCTCATTAGTCACACACCCCATTATCTTAGCACTTGCAGATGGACTCTTAAAAACATATTCATTTGAACTTACTCGACACCATGAACTTGTCTAACAAGCATGTTAATGAAAGGTTGCTCAACACCACCCTTCAACCAGTTAGGGGGCGACAAGTATCTAGGATAGTTTGAGTCATTAAAACTATGTATTTCCTATTCTTTTATAATGTAGTGTTTTTTGTAGTCATTGAATTCTTATAAGTAAAGAATAAAAATGAGTATTTTGACTAGTGAGAGTTTGTGCCTCTTGAGTATTTCTCTAAAATTATTTTAATAAATTGTTCTCTTCATTTTAACACAAATTTTAGTTCATTCCTCACAGAGTTCGTCTCGTCTGCTAGTATTGGGTGTATCAACAAACAAATTTGAATGTAATGAAATATACATATAATTTTCTTATGTAAAAGCTCAAAAACAGGATAGCTATAGGTAAGCCAATTTCAAATAAATTAGTTCAATTTAGAAGCTATTTTCGAGCAAATTTATATATGTTTTCCATCCCGAGCTAATTTGGCCCAATTCGTACTAAGTCCTAACCCGGCCGACACCAATCACCGATTACCGCGGACGAGCAGAAACTCAACCACAACCTTATTCACGGGGCCGGGATGGATGCCACCTTCTCTGTGTGTCTCTCTCCCTCCCACTAAAGCCTTTAATGCTTTGTTCGGCACTGCAATTGCTTTGATCCCCAAATCTACTCATACTTCAAACATTTCAGACTTCAGGCCCATTGCTCTCTGCAATGTTTTCTACAAGATTATATCCAAAATTCTAGCTTCCAGAATGAAGGATATCATGCCGCTTATCATTGAGAATAACCAAGCGGGGTTTATCAAGAATCGTATTGCCACTGACATTCTCCTTGCTTCTGAAATCCTTAATGATTTCCAAAAATCAGCAAAAATGAACTTAATGTGTGCTAAGTTGGACATTTGTAAGGCTTTTGACTATGTATCTAGAGAATTCATTTTAGCTAGAATGAAACAAAAAGGATTTCCTCCTATCTTTATAAATTGGGTCAAGGCTTGTATTTCCGATGTGCATTTTTCTATTTGTATTGATGGGGGGTTGGAAGGCTTCTTCAATTCATCTTCTGGCATTAGGCAAGGATGCCCATTAAGCCCTTATCTATTCTGTATCGCCATGGATGCCTTCTCTTGCTTGATTGATTATGACAGCAGTTAGAACTGCTTTATTGGGTATCGTAAGAATGGTATGCGCATTTCCCACTTGCTTTATGCAGATGACCTTCTCATTTTTGGGGAAGCGACTATTTCAAATTGTACTGCTCTTAGGGAAGTGTTAAACACTTTTGCTAAGGTCTCGGGCCTTTGGGTGAATCATGAGAAGAGCCAGATTTTCATCTCAAGCTACATCTCTAATCAAATGGCGGTTTGTGAGGCTCTTAACATGCCCTCTTCATGTGCCAAGATGACCTATCTTGGCTTGCCGATTTCTGTCAAAAAAAGTTGTAAATCTGATTTCCTACCCCTTTTGCATTCAATTTCTAATCATTTATCGGGTTGGAAAGCTAGACTGCTTTCAATTGCTGGGCGTCTTCAATTCCTTAAATACATTGTGTGCAATACTATAGCCTGCTGGATTCGGGGGACTATTATTCCTAAATCGTGTATCAAAACTCTTAGCAGAATGTGTGCAAAATTTCTATTTTTTGGGGATTTGGAGGCTAAAAAACTTCACCTCATTGCTTGGAAGAGGACTTGCAAGCCAAAAATTAATGGCGGGTTGGGCATACCTGATTTACTTGGGTTACAATTTGCTAGTGCGTGTTCACTTATTTTCAGATTTTACAATGCTGAAACTCCACTATTCAATTTCCTGAATGCAAAATATGGTTCCCCTTGGACCCCTGCTCTTTGTAAACCGTCTCTTCTTTGGATGGAAATTGGGAAGACTGCTACGCTTATCACACATGATGTTAGATTTGCTTTTAAACCGCATAATATCATTTCCTTCTTATGGGACCCTTGGTTACAAGGTAGGCCTTTTACACCTGGCATTTGCTAACCTCAACTTGGATAATATTTTCGCACATAATGCAAAGGTCTCTGAATTTTTGGGGCTGAACGGCTGGAATTTGCCGATCTCTGTTATTGATGAACTCAGTGGTGTCTTGGGTAATATGGGGTTCTCACCTGATGCTAAACAAGTTCTTAGCTGGTGGCCTTAAAACTGCGGAGGAACTCAGGAAGAGATCCATTTTAGTTGATCCTAACAGTTTGCTGTGCGGTTCCCATTTAGAAACAAATTCTCACATTTTGTTTGAATGTGATTATGCTTTTTCTGTTATATGCAATCTTATCCCTGTGCTGGGTGAGTTTCTACTTAGGCCCCGGCTGTCTCAAGTTCTTCATTACTTGGGAGATTTGGAGAGTAGGATTAAACATCAAAAGCAGCTGTTATTAATGACTACTTCGTGTGCAGCCTACTATTTGTGGAGAGAAAGAAACGAAAGACGGTTTAATTTCAAATTTAGAAGTGTTGTGACGCTTTGTAATATCATTAAACTGGCGGTAGAGGCTAAGGTTTCTACCTGGAAGCATAAAGAAAACTTGAAAATTCCATGGAGGGTGTAATGTGCTACTCTATTTTTTGTTCGGCTGGAGTTGTGCATTGCTTTACCATATTGAGGTTTTCCTTAGTCCTGTTTTGGTATTTACTGATTTGGGTTAAGACAATTCAGGCTTCGTTTGGGACGGCTTTTTTACTGCTTTCTAAAACGGAGTTTTAGTACAAATTTTTTTATTTTTGTACTAAAACTCTGTTTTAGAAAGCAATAAAAAAGCCATCCCAAACGAAGCCTCAATGTATCTGGGAGCTTGGAAACCTGTCCTTGCGAGATGGCTGGTTTCTTGCAATTTTTGGCCTTGGACATCCAGATGGCATTCCACTACAGTTTTGGTTCGCTCAGCACGTGTTATGTGGGTTTGAAAATTTTGGAGGTGCAAAAGACAGGACTATGATGTAGCTGCTAATCCTCTCCTTGGATGGCCTTCTTGGCAACCAGGAGATCACTCTCGATGACGCTCGATTGGTTTTGATGGTTCGCTTGATTAGTAGTCAGAGTCCTTTTGGGTCCTTACCCATCTTTTTGTTAACTGTTTTCATTTTATGGATCTCGTGTATTTTTGTTTTGGAGGGGTATAAATTTTTGATAATTCCTCTTACTTTGTTTGAGGTTTTGCCTTTTTATTATATCTTACCTGTAATCTTTTTCATTACATAGTAGTACGGGCATTTTGCCCTCATTTTACCGAAAAAAAAAAAAAACTCTATTGCCTGCGATGCAGAGTCCTAGTGTGGGTTGCCCAAGTAAAAATCTTCTCAAAAGTTAGCATCTTTGATCTCCTCTCATCTGCAAAGATTCTTCGTCCTGGTTTCCTTCCTCAATGGAAGCCCTTGCTACCTCGACCTTTGCCGCCAAGCTTGTGGAGCAATCGCCATGGCATCAGGCCCATTTCTTTTCTCTTCTCAAATTACCCTCTCTCCGGTTGGGATTCTCGAGAAGCCATCCAATTGTTGTCTTGAGGCTCTCTAGTCGCCTTTGTGGCTGCCGTGCACTTATCCATGACGTCTCGGACGGCGGGGAGAGCACAGAAGCGTCGCCGGGGAATGGTTCTGGTTTGCCCGGACTAGAGGTTCTATTTGATTTCTCTGTCTTCTCTTTTTTCTTGGTTTATTTGATGCTTTTGTGATTTTGTTTTGGGATTGTTAATGAGCTTTGGTTCCTTTATTTAGATGGATTGTACGCTCTTATTTACATTTCTCTATTACCAGAGCTCTCTGTGCATTATGATGGAAATTTATGGTTTGGCATAACCTATGTTCAATAACTTTATCCCGTAGTTTTAAAGTATGACACATTAACTTAATTCCTCTATAATTCATGTGCTCTTGTTCATCACCTTTATTCTTAAAAATAGGAATCAACACACTCTTTCTCCACTCACTGGCATCTTTTTATTCTTCAAAATACATTTGAAAAGTTCCATAAGCCAAAAAATTCTTTCTATCTTCCAAGCATTTGTACACCTCTATTGGAATATCAACACGTCCAATAGCTTTTCCAAACTTCATTTTCTTTAAATCCTCTCTAACTTTGGTTTTAAGAAAATACTGATAAAAACAAAAAATCTCTATTTTCATTTAGGGTGCTAAGGTCTCTAAAGTCAATTGTAATCTCACAATTTTCATTGAAAAGCTTATCACAATATCTCATCCATTTTTGTTGAATATCCACTTCTAATAAAAATATTTTTTTGATCTTCATCCTTAATGCATTTCATTTGAACTAATTTTTTACTTCTCCTATCTCTATTGTTGACTAACTTATACATATATCTATGATGAATAATAATTATTAAATATTTTTTTGTCCACACCCACTTATAGATTAATGATTTCCATTATTTGTGTTTCCTGACTAGCCCATCAAGTGAAGGATAAAGCAAACACAACCTTCCAAAGTTCATACACGTGAAAAGTTATGCTTGTTGATTCAATATTGTGACAATAATGAATGGATCTCATGTTTGACTAATCGTCATCAAGCTGAGGCATTAAGCTCACAAACTCTGAAGTAATAAGCACACCCAATCTTATTTAGCAGCAGCAAAAGAGCTCTAAAACACATTTTTAATTGTATTCATTTTATACACAAAAACATGCCATTGAGTCTAGCTCTATGTTGTTGAAGCGATTGTCTCATGTATGATGATGGTATAATGGGGCGGTAGGTTTAGTTGAAAAATTATGAGATTGATATATTTAATTATGTCTAATATGCCTTTGATTTTTGATATTAGGTTTCATAACTTGAATTTTACTCTTAAATCTAACCCTTAGTCTTGCCATAAACACCATTGTTCTATATAGATGAAGAGAAATTTGAAATTTGTGTTCCAAGGAATTAATGCTTTGACAAACATTGATAGAAATTTGTAGGAGCTCCATTTAAAGTTGCATCTCGTAACACATGGAGTTTATTAGCTTGCTTGACCTTCATGACTCCCAATGCTCCGCCCATTTTTATAAATTCAACCTCTTTTGCAATCTTTCTCTAACTCCACTAAGAGCACTAAAAATTTAATATTTTTTTTTAGCTTACTAAATGCCCTAATAACTCTACGCACTATTCTAATTTTATGATCATCATCAATAATCTCACTATGCAAGGGTTATTTGTCTTGGAAACTACATTTTTTCTCATGAACTCGTCATCTGTATCGTATGGTTTATAGGTAGAAAGAAAATTTATTAGGACTCATGCATTTAACATTGAAAATCTTAAATTTGTTAATCACTACTTTTGACTTTGTTTTCATTGAGACTACCTCTTTTGTTGCCATTGTATCTAAAAGAACTTACCTAATAAATGGAGTCCCCTCCATTGCAGGGTTTGGGAAAGGGTTGATCCATACAACATTACCCTTGCATATGTAGGGTGGCTATTTTTGTGCTTGAACATGGGGGACTAGGATCTCTAGATTACGCTTGATGTAACTTAGTCACTACTCCATATTACACTATTTTATAGTCGAAGTTGTAATCTTCTTAAAACCACTCCATCATTTGTTAGATTTCTATTATTATTATTATTATTATTATTATTATTATTATTATTATTATTATCACTATCATGCCACTCATTTAAAAAAAAGTTAAACATTCTATCTAAATGTCATTTGTTCTTATTGTACATATGAGATATGCCTTTTTTACTTGATCTTTTTTTTCTTTAAAGTCACGTGTGACTAAATGAGAGGTTAATTTAGCCCCTAACATATACTTGTCAATATAGATACCAACATTGACATCAATTTCAAGCTTTGGCTTCAATGCCATTAATTGCTTATATGAACAGTCCATCGTCATTGCCAATCAATGGTAGCGAGTGTGGCATAGTAGGTGCAACCTCCATGGTTGGTTGCTAGCTTGGCTTTTATGTATATTTGACAACATCAAAAACCTATCTCCACCACATCATTCATAAAAGCATTCCATTTTGTATTTTTCATTGATATTAATGTTTTTACTTTTTAGCGCTTCGTGTTTTTGAAGAAGAAAAAGAAGAAGGTAATGATCATCATCGTTAGTTTATCCCAACTATTTGGAATTTGCTTTATGAATCTTCATTTTTACTTGAATTTTTTATTTTCTTATGATCTTATCAATTTATTTTTATGAGGATTAAAATCATATCATACTATCCAAATTGTCATATATAATGAAGCAATGAAATATCATAATGTTTTATTTCTAATCAATTTATTTCATATTTATTAATATTATGATTGGCCTTACCCAATTTTTTGGGGTTGGGCTTTATGAATTCTCAATTTTTATTAATTCTTATTGATTGTATTAAAGCTATTATCTTATTATCATTATCATTATCATTATGAATTCTTGTTTGCTGTATTAAACCTATTATCTACAAATAATTCTGAAGAATTTTTTACCATATTGCCTTAGTTTTTCTTATTTTTCTTCATAATTTTCCACCTCAAATTATATATCCATCTAATTTTATGTATTATCTACTCTTGGTTGTACATGCCCAAATGATCTATTATATTAAAATTTTTAATGAGTAAAAGTTCAAAATAGTCCTCCAATTATTGATAAATGTCCAATTTTGTTCCAAAGTTTGTCATTGCCCCAATTAGTCCATCAACTACTAAAAATGAGTCAATTTAGTTCCAAAGCCTAAAATAAGAGTTAAAGTTTATTTTAAAGTTAAATATGAAGATAATTTAAGATATTATAAGTGGATATGAGATTATATTGCTTATATTGCTCAATTTTATCATTTAATAAACTATGATACATATTTAATCTGCTTCATAATAAGGGTGAATAAATAGTGAATTTTAAGCAGAATCTACCGTTACTCTTCTTGACCATAAACCTCATTTCTCAAAAATAAAATAAGTCTAATACATCAAAATACTCTTATGTGTGAGGTTTGTATAATCTAATTAAATTTACACTTTAGAAACTAATCTAGACAATTACTCAAGATTTGTTGAACAACGGTGAATTCAATAAGATTTGTCAAACAATGGTGTTAAACACTATAAACAACTATGAAATAAAGGTGTCAAACTTAGCTGTGTTTAAATTTGTTAAAACATGGTGTTAAATCTGCCATTGAGAAATCAATTTGTTAAACAATTGTCTTAAATCTTAAAACAAAACCTAGCTATGTTTAAACTTGATTTTAAAAGATAAACATTAAACCTAGCAATGTCTTTGTCTCCTTGTGGATGTTGCACATTGCTTGTCGTCTTCATCTCACGATGTCGAAGCTCATCGTGATCGTTCGCAGTAGCTGGCGTTTGGATGTTGAAGCACATCGTCTAGCTCTAAGGGTGTTTTTCTCGCGGTGCGTCGTTTGGCTCTCACCGCACGCGATTCTGGATGTTGAATCGAAGCACGCCACAACGCGTCTCACTCACTGTGCATCTCGCTTGCAAACTGCCGTAGTGCATCGCCTTGCTTTCAACTTCTCCCTCGCACAATTCAGTCTTCAGTTTTGTCTGGAGGGCTTATGACGGTAAGACGAGCAAGTAAAAATTAATTTTACTAAAATACCCACAAGGAAGCGAAGACTTTTTCTGTCATTTTAAATGGCAAATCTAACCAAATTAGACAATTTTTACTAGTCGAGGGACCAAATTGAGACAATGTGAAACTCTGCGACCAATTTGAGCAATTATCAATAGTCGGGGTATTATTTTGAGCTTTTACTCTATTATTAAATCATAATATACTAATATCTAACACTAATTTAGTTCACATGCATGTTGCACTTTGGTATTAAATAGCTTCATATCATATGAGATGCATTTCGTAATCTTTATGAAGTTAGTTAATTTCCCTTGACATCTGCTTTTAAAGTGTTATATATATATATATATATATTAAATATCTCTTTAGGTATATACCTTACCTTAAAATTTTTATAAGAACTTGCTAAGAGAGGGACAATTTCAACTGAACTTCTGAATTTTGGTGCTTCTCTTGTAAAAGGAAACGTAAAAAGTGTGGCATTAGTGACGATCCAGCACATGATTGTATATTTTTGATAATATTGGTTTGCATTTCGACTTAATATATTGTAGCTTGTAGGCTTCAATTAATTCTGTGCTATCCAGATCTAATGACAACTAACTGCTATGAAGTCATCCTGCTTGCTTGTACTGAGTAGTTGAAAGTTTTTTTTCTAAAATTTCTGTGAGGTTGGTAGCGACGACTTGGCTACAGCTGGAAAGGAAGAGGTGATACCACCTGGTAGTGGTGCAAGCCCAACTGGATCCAGAGCTGGGTTGTTCAGGACACCAATTTCAGGTGGTGTGCATAGTGCAACATCTGCTCATGACTTGCCTCCGCCTGCCTTAGCTGTTCGTAACCTGATGGAACAGGTATGTTTCATAGTCATTTTTTTTTAAAATATATATGCTATCATTATCAGTTATATGCGGATCTTGTTGTTTATATGCCATCATTGTTTCATGTTCTACTTTTTTCCTTTTTGTTTTCTTGAATTTTTCTTCTTATATCGCTTCATATAAATAAATAGGCCAGGTTTGCTCATCTATGTACTGTGATGTCTCGGATGCATCACCGCCGTGCAGGGTATCCATTTGGTTCTTTAGTTGATTTTGCAGCTGATTCAATAGGCCGTAAGTTATCAATGATTTTCATTCAGCAGACCTGAGTTCTTTCTGCTTGAATTTACATAATGCTGGTATTCATTTATTTAGATCCTATATTTTCGTTGTCTCCATTGGCCATCCACACCAGGAACTTATTGGCGGATTCAAGATGCACTCTTGTTGTGCAAGTATGCCCAAAGAATAAATTTTTTTTTTTTTGGTTTCAAAATTGAAATTTACATCATATTGTGTCTTCGAGACTCAAGTTCATGCTTTAAATTGTAGATTCCAGGGTGGAGTGGGCTATCAAATGCTCGTGTGACAATATTTGGTGATGTTTTCCCACTTCCTGTTGACAAACAGGTTATCATCATACTAATGTATTTCTACTTGTTATTTTACTTTTCCACAGGTTATCATCATACTAATGTATTTCTACTTGTTATTTTACTTTTTTGGAAATATATACATCTTGGATGTTATGTGATGTGAAACCAGGAATTGAATCTCAGAAAATTTAATAAAAGTTGTTAAAATAATGAAAGTTCAATCTTGGTGCTTTTTCTTAAGTGAAATTTCAAAGAGATCTTAGAATTTTAACTAAGTCTAGGCAAGTTGTTACCGCTAAATTAGCAAGATCTATAAAATAACGACAACATAAAATAGTAAAGCAAATGAAAAGCCAACTAGAATCCGGCGGTTAACAAAGCGATTGTCTCACCTTGAGGCTACGCTCATTTGTCTACTTTTAGGGTTGTCGGAAGAAGAAGAACCACACAAGAGATGAAACCACTCCGAGGGCGATGGTGCCGGAGATCCGTAGTGAAGGAGAGGAAGGCATAGGATGTGGAGGTGGCGTGGAAGGTCGGCCGTCGATGGTCCACTCGTAGTCCGGACGTTGTCTATCAATGACTTGGATGAGGGTCGGGAGGATCCGATCCAAGTAATCTCCCACGGTGTCTTCGTCGGATTCAAATCCCGCGTCAAAGAACGACAATTGTAGAACGTCGAGATTACCTTGGGCATCGAACACAAGCCCCCATTCTAGCTCGGGATCCACCATGCGACATGGAGTTGACGGTGGGTGGTCGCCACGAGAAGTTCTCCAAAGGAGAAGAGGGGAGGCCGGCGGGTTGTAGAGAGGAGGGGAGGCCGACGGTGGAGTTAGGGTGAGAGGGGGAGTTGGGTTTTAGAAAACTGAAATTAATTTCAGTTTTAGGGATTTTGGAGGGAGGGATTTGAATTTTGAATCCAACCTTTAATTGCAATTAATTCCTTAATGAGGGAATTAATTGGGGAAAAGCCCATTAAGGGCCGACGGCAAGGAGAGAGGAGGGGAGAGAGCTAGATGTGAAAACTGAAATAGGTTTTAGTTTTAAATGGGATGGGAGGGAAATCTAAGTGAAATCAAATTCAGATTTCAATTAAATTTAGAGGAGTAATGAGGGCAATTAGTGGGGAGCCAAATAGGAGGGGACGGCGGGATGAGTAGAGGGAGGGGTTAGGGAGAGAGAGAGGGGTTTCCAAACAAGGATGATGACTAGGAAATTTTTTTTTAATTAAATCCAAATCAAATTATTTCAAATTTGAATTCAAGAAAAAAATTTCCATATATGAAATTTTCCAAATTTGGAAAGAGTTTGAAATTTGAAATTCAAATTTCAATTCGGAATGAGCGGGGAGGAGGTGGATGGAAGGTGGTCGGCGGGTGGCTGTGTGGCCGGCCGGTGGTGAGAGGATGTGTAACGCCCCAAGATCTAACTTGGAAAGAATTTCAAGCAATCCATCAACAATTTATCAGAGCTATCTATAACTTCAATCAAACAGTCTAGCAAAAATCTATAACATTTAAAACATCAATGTACGATTCTATTCATATCTCAAAAGATCATATACAATACTCAGGAGCTACACAAGGAATACAACACAAGAACTGAAATCTATCCTGTCCTGAGTACAAAAGAATCACTATCACCAAAAAGGACAAAAACCTGGAGATTCCTGATCAACCTCAATCTCCTGCTCCCTTGCCCTGACCTGAAAATATTAACCACATATAATGAGCTTCAAAAAGCCCAGCAGGTCACCTAATACCTATAACTGAAATCAAAGCACGGTACTGGAGGCAATATGCATGTCAATCAGTCGAATCCATAACAATCAATTGCACATGATCAGTGAATCAATGCAGCGGATACAAAAATCAATAATCAATGCCCAATCGATAAAATCCAGAGTCAACGATGGAAGAATCGATAAACAGTAGAAAATCAGTCGATCAGTCAAATCAATCGTATCAAATCGAATCAATCAAAACAATACTATCTGGTCAATTAAATCTATCGGTATGAAATCATAAAAATCAATACAATAAAGCCCAGTTTATA
Source organism: Dendrobium huoshanense (assembly GCA_016618105.1). Classification (NCBI taxonomy): domain Eukaryota; kingdom Viridiplantae; phylum Streptophyta; class Magnoliopsida; order Asparagales; family Orchidaceae; genus Dendrobium; species Dendrobium huoshanense. Next base: position 86,963,745 of record CM028358.1, read on the forward strand.
CTAGCAATGAATCAAATGCAGCAGTTCAATACAATGCAGAAGCAATAGTATCAATGAATCAATAGTATCCATGTCTATAGTGTCAATGAATCAATTACAGTATCCATATCCATACAGTATCTATAACAGTAGCAATGCGCAGTGACATAATATAAATATCAATGAAATCGTACGATAACAGTAAGTCCGTAAATCCATCAGTAAATCCAAATCAAATAAGCAATAAATCCATCACGAGTCAATGCCGAACACATGCATTTCAATACAATAGTCTTACTGAACAAGTACAATCACTGGCTATTAAGGCATTTTTCAATCCATAGTGCTATTGTAGAAATCCATAATCATATCTATCCGTTGGTTCCATAAGAGTCGTCACTCTGTGCCCGTCGGCATAAGAATCTCCTTATGCCTCCCAATCGTTATATCAATGATCAATAGAGGATATCGCCAAATCCTTTTTAAAGGAAAGCCCGTCAGCCCACCATCCTGTACAGGTCAAGTCAATCTCCAACCAACAGCTCAACCAGTCTTCACTTGTCTTTCAGTAACAATAATCGTATGCATATCAGTTCAAATCATCAATTTCAGAAAATCGGAAATCGTACGAAAATCCAGCGGCATAACGGCAGTATACGGAATTTACACAGAAATTCCTAAAATCAGAAAATTACCAAATTAATACAGAACGTGCACGACAACATTATAAGACTTCTATTCTACTGGAGCAACATCAATCAACATCATGATATTTTTCTATTCGATCAAAATCGTACATAACCCAAAATAACCGGTAGAATTGTTACAGAAAATACTCAAAACATGTAGAGAAATCATATCAATAACATATCAAAAGTTGTGCGGTGAAAGTTTCGTCAATACAAAATGTGGCGCGTTTTTCGGTAACGAAAACACAATTCTGCGCACAGAACGACCAAAACTCAACATCTTCGAAAACAGAAATAGGATTCGGAGTCCTTACCGCGAGATAAACAATCCTTCCAACAACGGCGACGGACGAAAAATGCTCTGCGGCCTCCGAAACCAAGCTTTTCCTTTGTTTTCCTTCTCCTTCTCTCTCCTCAGATATTTGTTTAAAAAAAAGATTTTTCTCTCTCTTCAAAACGAGCTGATTTCCTTATAACACAGACCTGATCGGCCTGGCCGATCGCCACATCGTCCAGGACGATGTGAACAAAAATCCAATCGTCCAGGACGATATCTCAGGACGATAATTAATTTCCTTGGACGATAAAAACCCTTGCTCACTGACTTTGCCATGAACTGATCATCCCAGGACGATCAAAAAATCGGCCCGGACGATCCACCCAGAAATCAGCTGTTTCTGATCGTTCTGGACGATCTCAACATCGTCTCGAACGATCCCAGAAGGAAATCAAAGAAACGAGCTCTCACAGGATGGACGGCGGCGGGAAGCCCCAGGGGGTGGCGGCTAGGGTTTCGGGTGAGGTGAGGTTGGGTTTCTTGTGGTGGGGAAGAGGGAGGTGGAAGAACTAAATACTAGGATTACAATTACCCAGAGAACTCACTAAGAGATCTCAAACGAAGAACTCACCAAGAGATCTTCAAGCACTCACAAAGAGAACATAAAGTAGAAAATTTCATTCATCCCATAATCCATGAAATACAATGACAAAGCCTTTATATAGGCTATCCGGAAATAAAAACATAAAGACGACATTGCCCTTGGGCTATAACAAGCACTAATTCCCTCATAGAGGTACAAAAGGAAAAACATGAAATATAAATGACATAAAATAAAACATAAAAAATAAAGACTCTGAATCATGGCCGTCGATCGGCGTCTTCGGTGATGATACACGTGTCGAAATCTGATGTCCCCATCATTATGACATATTTTGTTTGATGCTTTTCTATTTTTATTTGATGAACCAGTTATTTTGTTAGTACATCTTATTTGAACTATTTTTAGATCTGTAATCCAAATCTTAACAAATGCTAGATTGGTCAAAACACCACACTATCTTCTTTTCCACCATTTGATTTATTTTTCTTTGGGAAATTTGCATAGAAGTCTTTGTGGTTATGCTCATATGTGAAGGACAAAATTTCAAAAATTTTCAGCTTCTCAATAAAAATTAATGCTTCAAAAGTTTGCTGACTTTCAAATTCTAGTAAATTGACCATTTAGTCAAGGTTTTGAAATACATTGTCCCTCATACTCCAATAATAAGTTTCAGTTCTATTGATCCAAATCCCCGTAGGAAGAGGGAATAATATGAAGTAGGGTACAATTTTTTTGTCCCTCACTCTCCACCATGAGGCACTCAACAAAGCCAGTGGAGTATCTTACATGCAATTCTAGTAGGACATGACCATAGTATTCAGCCTTGGGTACCTTGTGATCCCTGGTGAAAGTAACTAGATCAAATACATAAAATGCATCCCAAATGCACGTAAATCCGCAGGAAGCTTGAGCAATAAAACCATGACTTTAGCCCACTTAAATGCTTATTTACCAATGGTCTGCAAGTTCCTTTTTTAGGTTAATTTGTGGCCTCTATTTGCCTAGGTTGGCAACAAACATTCAATTGGAATCTCCATGTAAGATACATGCATATGAGTTGATACCTGCTTTATGTCAGGATCCTCAATGGAGTTGCACTAACCTCCCCTTATAAAAAAAAAAAAAGAAAAAAAAAATCAACCAATAAAAAATTAAGGTGATTATCTTAAGCTTTGTCTTCATGAGGATAGGGTTACTCATTCTAATGGCATGTATCTTGAAATTCCCAACTGCGTTTAGCACTTTGTGGAAGCTGTTCAAGGTCATCTTATCATATTTTAGTAATGAACAGTTTGTAGAATATAGCCTTGTTATACTGCAATGTTGAGTTGCTTGTTGACCTCAAGCAGTGGCTGTCACTCTGAAGTTTCTAGAAAACGGCGTCATACCTGTCTAGAGAAAGGACCCAAGTTTTAAATTCTTCCAAATTGAGTTGTTCAAGCTAGAAACTACCTTCACTAATTTCCTTTCGATGATAAAAGAGAAAGATAGATTCAAATGACTCACTGATGCGGACATTCAATGGTGAACGCTTATTTGAGGAAGAGGCGAAGATCAATGGCCGAGATCATTCCATTTTATCTTAATTTATCAATTGTATTTTTGTTTTATTTATGCATTTTTCGTTTTTACCCTCTCTTGAGGGAGTTGTCCTTTTGTAAGCCATAGGGGCATGTTTGTCTTTTAGTTTCTTTCATTTTGAGGTCTATATATGGAGGCCCTTGCTATTGTATTGATATGATGGATTATTAATAAAAAAATTTTTTGCACTCTTGTTCTTTCCCCATCTTACTATCAATCGATACATCTTTCATGCATTAACATAAGTCCTTTTCTTGGTATTCATTCATAACTATCCATTTCTATTTTAACATTTCTTTTAATAGGCTTGACATTCAATTCCTTAGTATATCCATTTCCCCATTTCCATTTACAAGAGAACCGTCTAAATGTACCAATTGAGGTACACCCATTTTCATTTCATTTCCTTTTCCTTTTTTTTTTTAATGTGCACGAGTACGTTGCTTCCCCAGCCAGTACCATATGGGGGCGAACTCATGTAATTTGCATTACCTTTTCCTTGTATATATATATATATATATATATATATATATATATATATATATATATATTTGTTTTTCATTTTGTTTTTCATTTTTCACTTTCCATTTGATCATCATTTTGTATATCTTACATGCTATAATTAATACCTTTTGCTTTAATAAAACTTTCAAACATTTATAACAGATGAATTTATCATAAGACTTTAACATCATGAGATATCTATATCCTTAACATTTGTAATTTTTGCATATAATCAAATGTTTAAAAGATTGTATGCATAAAATAAAATCATAAAATTTATTAATTTATCCATTTTGATCTTTTCAAATCTTCGATCCTCGTCTCAACCTAAAGAGATACAAAATAAAGCAATTTTACGTATAGTTAACTTTCATCAACTTTCTCAATAACATCTACCTAATTGATTCTAACCTCAACCTTGAATTTCGTTCTTGTTAAATTCCTTGAAGAACCCAACTTCTACAACTTAATCTCTTTCCCTTCTAAATTTCTAAAAATTTAAATAATATAAATTTTCATAAAACAATTATGCTTTAATAAGAAATCTAAATTTTACTTACATCGAGGGGATTTTCCAAATCCCAAAACCTTCCTCTTTCCCTCTCAAAATCTCTTCCCCTTGCTTCAAAATTGTTTTCTCCCCTTTTAAGAAATTATCCTTTACTTTACATGAAGTAAAATGATACAATTTATAAAAAAAATGGAAAGAAAAACCAACAAACCTTCTTCCCTCTTTCTGATGTGGAACAATCATGGGAAGATGAGATGTTTAACGACATTTGCATGTTTAGTTTTAGAGAACAATAATAAGCAAAATCTCATGTTGATTTGAACGATAAAATAAAATATTAAAGGGATAAATAGCGTTGGTTAAATTACGTGCATAGAAGTTAAGAGCATAAAAAAAAAATCAATCAATTTAATCTACTTTTGCATACTTGAATGGTCTCAACAATAAATCTCTTTGTTAATATTAAGACTAGCTACTACAAGGAAACCTTCACTCAACTCTTCCTATTACTAGGCTTTAGCGGAGGGACCAACAACATCTTTGTGAATCAAAGTATAACCACGTTGGAGAAGTAAACTAAGAAGATAAGAGAGTTTGGAGAGAGAGTTTACCCACATAATTAGAAGATATGATGTTCCGGGGCTGTAGGAGGGCTTGGAAGAAAGTACGTGACACCTGAGAACCTCCCCGAAGGTGCGATCAGCAATGTGAAACGTCAGGGCAGCGTTTGAAGGCCTTCCACTTGGCTGGACAGTAGGAAACATGTGCAGATTTTCCTGGACAGAAAACTGCACCTTTGGGAGAACTTAGACAGCAATCTGGACTTGTGGAGAACTCTTGGACAGCACGTTCTCAATCTTCAGAATTCTGGACAGCAGCTCTTCTCAGGAAAATCAAGCTTTTGTTGATCCGTTGGAAGGGGAACTAAAGGTGCATGGGATCCAGAACTTCTCCCAAGGCTGTCTCATACTTGGGGAATTAATTCTCGGAGCTAGGGGGAGAGGTAGGCGGGCAGGGTAGAAAGAGGGGAGTTATTGCCTGCCTAATCAGTGGTTTTAATTTGGGAAGGGAATTACGTGGGTGAGGGATTAGTAAAATTTGAAGTTAATTCAGATTTCCTAAGGAGAAGGAGAGGGATTAATTTTGAATTTCAAATTAATCCACAATTAAGGCTAGGGGTGGCAGTTTTGGAGAGAGTTATGGGAGGTATTAAATGGGATGAGGGGGTTTAATTGGAGAGAGAAAAGCTTCCATCCAAATCTGAAAATAATTTCAGATTTTGAATAGAATAGGAGGGAACTAATTTGAAATTTGAATTCAAATTAATTAGAGATAGGGAGCTTTAAATGGGAATTAATGGGGAGCCCATTAATGGTGGCCGGGGGCATGAAGAGGAGGGAGGGGATGGTGGTAAGTGTTTTATGAGTTTCCTAAACAAGCTTGGCCAAGTAGGAGGGAAAATAATGAGTCCTCTCCAAATTGAATTTAGATTGGATTCAAAATTTGAAAACTTTTCTTAATTGGATTTTTGCAAATAAGGAAAGTTTTTTTATTTTAATTTCAAAATTTGAATTTCAAATTTTTTCGAACTCCTTTCTTTATTGCAAGAGCCAATTTAGGGAGTCATTATGACGATTAAAATCATCATAATGATTTGACGTGTGGGTGGGGCCGGCGGTCAAGAGGGAAGAGGCGGGTTTGGCTTTGGGTGGAGGTGGCTAGGAGCTAGGCCGGCGGGTGGAATTGTGGAGGGGGGATTTGGTGGGGATCAAGGTGTATTTTGGTGGCGGAATGAAAGTGGAGGGAATTCGATGCAAGAAGAAAAATAAAAGAAAAAGAAAGATAAGAAAACCGCGAACCTTGGAATCCACCAAAATTGACGGGTATTGCTTTTGCCCCACTTGGGCCTCTCCTCTCAAGAACTCACTAAGAGATCATCCAAAGAGAGAAAACTTAGAACTCACAAAGAGATCCATAAGCACAAGCTAAAATTTTCATATTAATCATCATTAGCCCTTCCCCAAGAAGAGGAGGGACTTAAATAGACAAATACAAGAAGAGAAAAAAAATATAAGACAACAATGCCCTCGGGCCTTACAAAGAACTAATCACTTAAGCAAAGTGCATAAATGGAAAAAGACAGAAAATAAATAAATACATCACATATAATTGAAATAAAAAAGGCGTCATCATAGCCGTCAATCATCGGCCACGTCCCTGATGGAACATTAAGGATCTGATGTCCGCATCACTTTCCGTTGGTCGTTTCTCTCTTTCGTTGAAATTTCTTACAAATATATCACTTCTTTAACGGTAGGAATGACAAGGAGTCGTTAATTATTATCCTTGAAGGCAATCGTTTGCTAAAATTGGAAAAACAAAACTCACCTTGCACTCTCGCACGAAACCGCCCATCCGCCCCTTCTCTTTTCGCGACCGCCTCCTGTTTCGCGAAAGGGCTTCGACCGCCTATTTAATAGGTTTGGCCGGTTCTGTTGAACCGGCCGGACCAAACTGGAGATTATATCAATTTTCTACATAAATGGATGTAATAGGCATGTTTTTAATTGAAAAATTATTTAAAGCCCGATTCTTTACTTTCAAAAGTTATAGTTAACAAGGTTAAGCCAATAAATATTTTAAGGCTCGATCCTCTACAGATGAAGTCAGAGTAGGCATGGCTTCAGCTCAATAATCATCTTAATATTGATCCTTTACTTTTAATGAGTAGAGTTGAGAAGCCGATAAATTTGAAGCTTGATTCTCTATATATGTTGGTAAGGTGGACAAGCCCCATAGTCTGCTAGTTTTTAAAGTCCAATCTTTTATACACAAGTGATGGGTTTGCGTGCCTAAAAGAAGAGTAAATTATCATATGCCTAAATAAACAATGTAAGTTGGACTTCCAAGCCAACCTGAAGTGACTAGGCAAATATTAAAGATTGCAAATGCTGGAAATGAAAATCTTACATGCAAAGGCTAAATATGAATAAGATCCCTGCCTGTTAGTGTAGGCATTCATTGTCTTGATTTGCATGTCAACATGCATAATTGTCAAGATCAAACTGAGGCAATAAAATCCAACTCTTAGAGCTATATTATATTGATCGACCATACATAACTGATTCATCATCAAAGAGCCAAGTCTTTGGAGGCATCTCACCCCTACGAAGTGTGTGGTTACTCTATATTATAACTAGAAGGATTATCAAACTCATTGAAACTTCCCATTGCAAATCAAGCAAGAAGAAAAAGAATTCCATGCTCGGATAATGTGTATAATTTTCAGAGTAATATAACCAGAAGGGGCAACATGCACATGATATATAAATGCTCGATGTCAAAAGCTCTCGAGGATCATTTTCTTTTATCCATCATCAAGCTTCAAAAGCCTTGCAAGAAGGGTTCAGAAGCTTGTAAAGCTTCAATAATCAAGTAAAAAAAATGGAAGACTGGCTAGTTTACCAGTCTAAGCTAAGTGGGATAAAGATGGCCGGGCTTCTAAAGCTTTTAATAGTGTTCTTCGTGAATAACTTAAATGATGGTCGTGCTGTAGGCCCACACTCAGCATGCCTGATAGTTGAGCTGATGTTCCAAAGCTTCTCCTGCTTGTTAAACCTGGGTAATACAAATCAAAGAACGCTTTTGAGCTGTTCAAGAAGTTTATGATCGGACCGAAGGTATCAATCTAATAGGGTTTTAACTTCAAATCTCACACACACGCGCGTGCACGCGCACACACGATGAATTTATTGATAATCTTTGATATAATTTTACTATGATTTAGAGCTCTTTGGCGATTGTACAACCACCACTATTACTAGACACTACTCCATATATGATTTTATTAACTTCAACATACTATGGCACATTATATTAAAATTTAACAGTATAAAAAAAAAAAAAAACTATGGCACACTTTTTCTCTTTAATACCACCAATCCTATTCTCATGTAACATAAATAAAAATAATATTAATCAAGGTTTAAAATTGCGTAATTAAGCCTCGAGGCGGTTTTCATCCGTGAGGCGAGGCGTAAGCCTCGAGGCGGTTTGAGGCGTAAGCCTCACGGACACAGAATTGCGTAAATGAAAAATTAAGGGTTTTAGCAGGAAAATAATAGCAATATTGTATCTTACAATAAAAACATCTAAATGATATATGAAAATAGTGGAAAGTAAGAAAGTAGATGCAGTGCCCCCGAAACAAAATTATATTATAAGAGTAATTTTGAAATTCTGTTTATTGTATATGCTCAATACCGAGCATGTATCGCTCAGTACCGAGCATGTACCGCTCAGTACTGAGCATGTATTGCTCAGTACCGAGCATGTACCGCTCAGTACCGAGCGGTACTGGTTCGGTACCGAGCATGTACAGCTCAGTACCGAGCATGTACCGCTCAGTACCGAGCATGTACCTTTCAGTACCGAGCGGTACTGGTTCGGTACCTAGCATGTACTGAGCGGTACCGAGCATGTATTGAGCGGTACCGAGCTTGTACTGAGCAGACGAATGAAAGAAAGCCGAATCAGGAGTTATTCAAGCTTTCGTTACTGCACGTCAAAGGCCATAACACCGCGTACCTGCTCTTCCGACCTAACCGATGCCTGAACGTTTCTTGCACTCACAACTTTGGCTTCGTTTCTTTCCCTGCGTCGTCTCCTTCCGACTTCATCTCCTACACTCACGGCTTCGTCTCCTTCCCTCACAGCTTCGTCTATTTCCCTCACGGCTTCGCCTCTAGTTCGCCTTTCAATTCTCATAGGAAGCCCTAATCCTATACGCGAATACACAACTCAATGCGGACGCCTCGTCCGTTTTTTTAATGGTTGATTTTAAGTAGGTAAGAGTGCGTCCATTTGGATGAGGCGTACGCCTCACCCATAATTGCGCAATTGAGGCGCGCCTCAATCATTGTCCAAATTGCGTGCGCCTCTAGGCGCTTTTGGACAGAATTGCGCAGAGGCGCGCCTCAAGGCGCGCCTCTTATTGCGCAATTTTAAACAGAGATATTAATATCTTTTCATTGTTTCGAGTAAATTTCCATTACTTGTCATATGAAACTATGTCCTTAGACATTTTTTGAGCTTGATTATTCATCGAGTAAAATTCAGTATGATACATTGTGGCTTCAGTCTTAAAGTACTTAATATTGAGTTGAAATAACGTGTTCCATGTTAATTTCATTTAAACTATATAGACAATTGGTTGTTATGATGTTCCTTGGTAGATTATTCCTTAACATATATATAACAATATTATCACTTACTTCAGGAATGGGCTCGTCAACAATTCATTTCAAAACACCAACAATGGGCATCTCAACAATGGGGAAACTTTTATTATTGCAGGATGGATACCATAAGGTTTGCTACTTGAGTTCCTTATGTAGAATGTTCCCTTTTATCCAGTATAACAGTGAAGTAACTGTGATGGCTGCATCTTAACCTCTGTTGCATATGCTTTACAAAGCGAAAGATTAAATATGTTTAAAGCCTGCCAAATTTTTTTTTTTTCCAAATTTCTAAGAAAGACCATTTTATCGTCATGTTTATTTGGATGCTTGGCTGGTAGAAAAGTGAAGGGTGGCTTTTATGTAATTTTAAAATTTTCGTTCAAAATTTCTGCAGTTATGTCATGTATAGCTAATCTCTTTGCACAAGCTTGGTTTGCTTCATCCAAAGTTTTAAAATATTAAAATTTATTTTATGTGCTGAAACAAAAAAATACAGCATTTAAAATCACTGTTTAAAATATTGATGTCATTCAAGTTACTAGTTAAAATCAGTTGGTGCAGATCTTAAATGTCAATTCAAATGCTTGTTTTTAAAATAGGTTTTGCGATTGTTACTAGAATACATGGTATGTCTGTTCAATCGGCCCCATGTTATTGAGGAAGGTCTTTTCCAATTGGCACAGTATTTTCCATTTGGACCTTCCTTAATGGCAGATTGGGTGTTCAGAGAAATACTGAAAAGATTTTGACCCATGACGTTACAAGAATACATGAATGAAGTTTTAACCCAGATCCTTTTCTCATAAATTTTCAAGTTTTATGAAGGCCAGATAAAACGTGAAAGCATAAAATAAGAATAAACGGATAATGATGGTTATTTAAGCCTACTACAAATAATTGGGATAAGATAAGTGATAATTATGATGACGAGATAAAATCTGTATGTATGTAGAAAGGAAATATAGATAATTTGGCTAGAATTTATGCAAAAAAGTTTGCACAAAATAACGTTAGCACATTAGACAATATTCAATGGGAATGAGTGACAATTGAGGATTCATTAAGTTAACCTCAGATACTTGGAATGTGAATGACAGCAATGGTGTTGAATTGCAACAACATTATCATGGGAAAGTCATTTGGCTGCTTGTAGATCCTTGAGGAAGAAATTCATGAACTTGACTTAATGGTGTGACTGACTTGGCCAATTTTAAAGACAGTTGATAGGCAGCTCCAACAATGTGGATACTAAGAACTTAAAAATTTATTTTAGACTCCTCTTTTCATGTTCAGTTTTGTTTTGTTTTTTTTATTTTTTATTTAGTTCCATTGTTCAGCTTGAACTATAATTTTAAGGTTTTTTGTGTGTAAAACAAAAATATAGCAGTATACTGTTCATTTAATTTGAGAAAAGGATCAAATGGTCCTTTAACTCTTTATGAAAGATCAAAATAGTCTACAATTATATTAAATGATCATTTTGATCCCTCAGCTCTTTAAAGAGAAACCAAAATAGTCTCACCATGAGACTATTTTGATTTCTTTTATATTTTTTATTCCTTTTTAAAGATTTGAGGTACCAAAATGATCATTTAGGGTGCGTTTGGGACGGCTGCAGCTGTCGGTAAAGTAGTTTGTGAAATTGTTGTACAAAAAGTTGCTTCCAGAAGTTGATTTATATAAATCATTATATTTAGTTTGGATAGCGTAACTGTAGAACTGCTGTGCTGCAGCTGTATGTGAATAATTTACTTTCATACCCTTATATATATTTAGATGAAATATATAATTTTTTAAAATTTAATTGTTTTTAAATGTATATGATAATCAACTATTAAACCCTAAACAAGCTGAATCCATTAGAGTAGAAGATAAAAAGCATCGGCGAACAAACAGAGACAAATTAAACCCTAACAAAACCTAATTAAAATTTCCTGCAAAAACTAACGCTAATCTACCAGGCAAACAAAATCTCAGAAACAGCATGAATTAACCGAAACCAAATATAAAAAACGCAACGCCATAAAGAAATCGATGCGAAATAATGAAATTATTCGTCTCAAAATCCAAATGCTAGCCTGATTCGTATCAGAAATTTCATTAAAAATTTATACAGAAAATCAGAAAAATAAGCGGAAAACTCAATTGGATTGATACTTCTATAAAATTATGGATGAAAGATACCTGAAAATCGAGCAGTGATGGTTAGATGCGGGAGGAAACAAACGGATGAAAACGACATTCGAATTTGCTTCGCTGCTCATACACGAACAGTGTCAGATAGTGACGGCGACGGCGACTACGACGGCGACGGCGACAGCGACGGCAACGGCGACGGCGACGGAGGCGATAACTTATGGGGAGGTCCGCCGTAGGAAGCTAGAAGAGAACAAAAAAAATCTGAAGCGAGCACGACTATGCTCAAGAGATTTGCTGCTCTGTTGCTTGCTCAAGAGATTTTCGGCTTCCCGAGATCGATCGCAACCGCAGGTTTGGAGCGCGTGGGAGCCGGTGAGCCAGACAGGGGCGAGAGAGCCGTAGGCACGTGAGGGCATGGTGGGCTCGCCAATGAAGAATGATCGAGTTAGCTATACCGCGTAGAACCACTCGGCGTCGTCTCCGTCGTTGCTTCCGTCGGCTGTGGCGGAGACGAGCTTACCACGGAAATGGCCGTCGCCAAAGCTCAGGAGCGTGTGGTCAGGGGAGACCCGCCAAAAATGGCGTAAGTCCACCATTCAGAGCGGGAGTGCAGCAAGCACTGGAGGATGTACTGAAGACCCAAAGTTGGGAGAGCTTCCAGCGAATTTCCCGGTGGGATCGTAAGGGGTTGGGATTGGATGGAGTAGAAGGGGGAGGTGTAGGAGAGGAAGATGACGAAGGGGAGATCAGTTCCTCCATTTGACAGGGATTGGAAGGGGATTTTGGGTTCGCTCGGCAATGACGACTGTGCTCACGGTGGATAGGAAGGAAATAAATGGCCTTTATTTGCTCTCCAATAACATTCATGAACGACCAAAGGATCTCACGTGAAGCCATGTTAAGGGAGAGCTCGAGGAGGATGAGGGTGGTAGTCACGAATATTTGCAGGGGATTTTCGTCATTTTTTTCGGGAAAGCAGCGGACTGCAGCGGACCGCGGGAGAGAGTGTAAGGTCGCGTGAAGCAATTACACGCCGCAAATTTTTTCTGCCGCTGTTCTGCCGCGATGCCCCAAACAACAATTTCATAACTTTTTATAAAGTTAAGCAAGAGTGCCGCCGTCCCAAACGAGCCCTTAATATAGTTGGAGATCATTTTGGCCCTTCATAGAGAGTCAATAGACCATTTTGATCCTTTTCTCATTTAATTTTTAATTTATATCTTATACTTTTAAAGTTAAGACAAATTATGCTCTAGTAATGTTTTTTATTTGTTTGCTTATTGATAAAGCCAGTAATAAAACGTTCTAATGGCTACATATGAGATTGGTTGTAAAATTCATTCTTTTTTTATAGCATATCGTTTTTTTTTTCTTATGAGAGAAGAATAAAATATGGTTTTAAAAAGGTTTAACAGATCATGTTTATGTTTTTTAACTTTTAAAGATCATATTTTAAACAGTTTTTTCTTGTACTAAAAAAAAGATAAAATTATGATCCTTGAAAATAATTTAAAAACAATTACATAGAAATGTTTGCCAATTGAACTCCTAAGAAAAGGTTGATCTTAACCTTAAGAAATAAATCTCTTTTAGAATGTTATTCCTTATAGAAATCTTTCTGAATTTCAAATTATTTATTGCCTTTAATATCATACCCAATAAGTTGATGGGTGGTTTTTACTGTTTGCTAAAGGAGAAGGTTTATGTGTTTTAAGAATCCACTTTTCTCCTTGCTAATTCACAGTAATTTGTAGTCCACACTATTTGTGAGTTTTAGTTGGAGCGTTTTGGGCTTTGGGTGCGTATTCAAGCATCTATTATAAGTCTCTTACTTTCTAGGCCAATACAGACTTCATGACACAAGAAAATGGTTTATATTTGACCACATGTTGAGATATGAAATTTTAAGCTAGATTTAGGAGTAGTGGTAGGTTGTGATTGAAATGGATTAGTTTTGGAAAAAAAAAAGAAAAAAAGAGAAATGTTAGTTACCTAAAATTTTGACCACTTATAGTTTGGGTGTAGATTGATCATCACCTCAAGTTACAACTCAAACAAGATATGATACCCACAAATGAGCTCAAATATTACCAACCTGATGAAGATGATTCTTGACAATTAGATTATTTATCTTATTTATGTGTTCGAGTCTGTTTAATATTTTAACTTTGTCTGAGCCTAAGAGTTAATTAGGTATTACACTTGTTTTTGGATGGCCTAAGAATTATTAGGCATTCTACTCCTAGATGTCATGTCTCGCATAATTTTGATTTCTTTGGGACTTGAATGGATAGCTTTTTACAATTGAAATGAAAATGCTTAAGGATATGGTTGCATACTCCTCTCTGAGATTGAGTTCGGTTCATCTCCTTCCCCATTCTCACCATGTCTACTTTATTCAGTCTTCTACCTTCTCTCCCTTTTCCAGTTACCTCAAAACTCATCAATAGTAATGGCGTGCCATGTCACCTTATGGCTAATAATGTTGTTAATAAGGAGAGTGCTAGCAAACTCAACATTCCAACTTCTTAGCCAGACAAATCGTATCCAGGCAATGGTTCTCATCTTCTTATGAGAGCCTATCAAGTGGAGAAATCTACAACCTATGGAGTATATTTAATGCATGATAGACTTAGGGATGGAAAAGGCTGGAAGTTCTTAATTTAAATATGGAAAATAGAACTACCAGCCAAGGACAAAGATTAATTAGCCTCTCCAGCCAAAAATTCTTTATGAATCTTATCAATCAAAGTTTGGAAGATAGTAGAGTTTAACCTGAGGACGATGATGGGAGACCCCAATAAGTGATGGGAAGATGTAAGCATGCAACGAAAAACCAATTTACTAGATATGTTTGCCAGTAACACTCTTCTGTTTTTGTTTTCTTTGATATTTTATATTCCTTATGCTCTATTTTTTTTTAGGTTTTCTCCGTTTTGAAAATGGGTTTCAGGCTCCGGAAATAGTTAAATGGGAAATAAAAAAGACCCACAATAAAAGTATTGTGCTCAAGTGTAAATTTTTGGGACTGAGAATATGTTCATTTATTTGAAATGCAACTATTGTAGAAGCATGTTGATTAACTTGCATTAAGAGCCTTTGTGGGGGCACTTCTCATTGCCCACTTTATTGTAGTGAAAAACAAAAGCTGAATGATGGATTATGGTCCCAGTTTTAGCAATTTACTTTCTTTGTATCTTTCCATTATCAGGGCCATATCAGGAAAAAGTGAAACTAACCATGCAAACAAATGGTTCATCAAGGCTATGTTGCTGTCAGCTGCATCCTTTCCCCCTTGGGATTTAGCCAAAAAAAAAAAAAGATGAGATTGATGATGTAGAGCTCTTGTGCCTATAGATCAACAGTTTTGTATGAAGATGGCTTGTTGCATGACATGTTCATCATAAAATATATTTTTTTGTTCAGCAAAAATTTACTCTTGTAAAGGTCTAATTTTGAGGAGGTGCTTAAGCTTATTGGCATCATATATTCACGCTTCTTGTTTATCATCTGCTTTCTATTTCTTATCTCGGGCTTCAGACTTATAACTTTCTCTCTCACTCTATTAGCTAAAAGTCTATAACTTTATTTTTGTCCTTCCTAACTATTATTTGATACTTTCATCAGCGATGTATATTTCATTGGAGGATTTGGCACTGTCCAGTGGATCGATGTCAAGGAGTATGAAAGCCTTCAACCTGACAAGATTGCTGTTGATGGTGGAGAGCAAAACTTAAAAGTTTGTACATGAATGCTACTTTTGCTTAGTAAAAAATCTAGCTATACCTTGTTTCAAGTTAGTGAAGTTTGAGTGATTAAGATGGAAAGTAATGCCTCTTTAAGGGCTAAGAGAAATAGATGATGACTGCATAAATTGTCTACTATATTTTGCTTGCTGGTGATTTTTTTGTTTCTGTAGGAACTTAATGCAATCTTCTCGAAGCCGCTTAGAGAAATCTTATCTACTGAAGGAGAGATAGATGATGCAGCTCTCATATCAGTAGACAGCAAGGGTACAGATATTCGGGTTCGACAGGGTGCTCAGGTAACTTCTAATGTGAAAATAATCTAGCTCTACATTGTACTTCATTTTCGTTTTTAGGAAGTGGTGATTAGAAGAGCGTTCTGTGTGGTTCGGGTCATTAAATCTTTGTCATCCCCTTGCTCAAGTACGGTAGGCCTAGCTAGTGAACATGAGTAGGTCTAAGCAATCTAATATTGGAAATTCCAGAAGCTATTGTCAACATAAGAGAGTGTATTTTACTGTTTTCTCACTTGGTTAAAGGGAAGATATGAAGCATATACGCAATACAAATATGGAAATATATGAAGTCTTTGGAACATTTGATTTGGCTTGAATATGGTGAATTGGGTATATTTGTGTGTTTCTTTTAACATGCACATGCATTTGACATATAAAATTATTGCAAACGCTTATATATGAATGTATGTATGCAATTTTTTCTGCAAGTATGCTGATCATTGGGTGCTCTATATTGTTTCATCAAGGGGCTTTTTGATTGGATGTTTCTAAAACTCATGTATTTTAGGCAAATAAAATACATTGAAATTTTTTTTTTTGTATTTATTATGACACATTTCAAATGTATTTAAATACGATGAATGGCGGCGATCGATTACCTATAGGTGATGACGTTGATTGTGGAAGAAAGGCGGTAGGCTGTGGCGGCCAATGATAGGTGTTGATGGCGAAGGATAGAAATGGTGAACAATGGCGATGGGCATTGGGGAAGATGAGGTTGCGGTTTATGAGTTTTTCCTTAAATTTAGAATTTACTCAATTAAAATAAAATTCAAAATCATAAAAAATAAACAGTACGTGGCATTCTAAATTTCATACATAAATGCTTTGTATTCAATTTACTTCAAATCAACCACAAAAAATCAAGAACTTTATATTTTTTTACTCTGCTTATAATACTTGCAACCAAACGACCCCTAAAAGAGAAATCCCAAATCCTTGGAAGCTGACTAGGCGGTCATGGGAACCATGATTTTAGGAGAGAGGAGAAATTTTATGTGTACAACTTTCATATTATATTTAGTGACATCAAGTTTTTCTCAAATCTTGGGGATCCCGGGCAAGAGCCATTCTGAGCTCCTTTTTGATTTCACCATGGCCCACAATTGTGGCTTGGTTCTATCACTATGTTATTCAATGTCCATAAACTTTATTGCACGAGGATCGGATGTTGATGGCTGTTCTGCTTTAATTTTTTTTTTTAAATTTTTTTATGGATATTTCATTTCTTATTTTGAAACAAGACACTTTCGAATCAGGAAAAGAAATTACTTTTGGATTTATTACTGAACTTCTTCATTAATGCAGTTTAACATTCAGAGGTTGTCATTTGAAGTGGAGCATGGTGTTGGGACTTTGGAGGAGGCTAAGAAAGCTCTTCAGAAAATAATCAACAGAGGGTGTAATCAGAGAAAAAAATTATAAAAGTTGATCTGAACAACTTGTTACCGTTTGTCAAACAGAGTAGAAATATCAAATATAAGGCCACTTGAAATAAATGAGATATTCCAGCTGCTGTTGCTGTTGCTGTTGCTGTTGCTGGTGAGTGAAAACCCACCATTTCTCTTAAGTGATAGAAGAGTAATCGTATGACTTTTATGGTTTGTATATGTAATCTTTCATTGTTATAGTTTGTAAAGTCTGTTAGAGATTCAGTGTGGCAATTTAGAAATAAAATTCCTAAGTAAATGCATATATTAAATGTGATTTTCTTGTTTTTTGCACAGTTATTTGTAGCTCAATTAAGGAGTAAGATTTTATATCCGTTATAATTTTGGGCAAATGAATTAAAATAAAAATCATTCTTTGTGAATTTTTTTGGGCTCAAATGTGGCATTGTTAGAGAAGTAGTAATCGAGTTATATCTAAGAAATGATGCAAGTGATATGAAAGCTGGGGTATAACCTCCAAATTAGTGAGCTCAAGCTTATAAACATTTGATAGCTAATTTGAAATCAAAAGTGGAAAGCAAGTAATCAACCTGCAATGCCAATCATGCTTATTGTAGACTTCCTTCTGCGAGCTTATCAACCCAGTCCAGAGTTCGGGAATGGTTTTTCATTATTCTCTCTCTCTGTCTCAAGGAAAAAAATTAAAAACCTTTTTAATAGGACGAAGAACCCATATACCAACATACTCCCTTCCGAGCAAAAGCAACCCAAGATGGACGAGTACAATCCCAACAACTAATTCTATATTGGCTTAAATAAACCCATTTTCTTACATCAAAATTTTTTAACCGTAGTTTTCTCAGACTTTTGAAAGTGATTGGAAAAGTCGCCTGCTATTAAGCTCATAGTTTCTCAAACTTTTTAAGATTTCTGTGTACAATGGAAGTTTGCTCATAAATTAAATAAAAGTAGTAAATAATGACACTTCACACAATATCCTGAAGATTAGATTGGGTAAATAATGATATTGCCAAAACGATTTAGGCCTCAATTGAAGTTGTGAAATGAATGCTTTAGTTGTTTGATTTATGTTGCTTTGACTTGCTCACTTGCTTTCAAATGAAAAACTTTCATGACTTGAGGTTTATAATGAGTATCAAGATATTATTTATGTACACTATGAGATGATGCGCATGGTGTCACTTGTTTATAAGATTAGGATGTTGGGACTTACTGATGATGTTGATGTATTGATACAGCTCAATAAATTGAGTAGTTATTCTAATAGAGGCAGTTTGCAACATAGCCAAAGTCAATGGATGATGTGACTGACAAATGACAACAATAGCAATGGAAGATGGCAGCAGCTATAGCATGCATGCAGCCTTCACTTGTAGCAGCTAAAACAAATAATGTGCTTACCAAATAAATAAATTAATATAACTTAATTAGTAGCCTAACATGCCATTATTTAGCCTAGCTTGCCTCTCCATAGTAGCATCCAGTTCATAGATCTCCTAATGTCACTACAATAAATGCATATTTAAGTATATAGTAAGTGTAGCATGCATGAACACAAATTAGTGAATGTGTTTTGATAATTTTTGCTGGGAAATTAATGGAGATCAACGTGAATGCAGAATACTATAATTGTTAAGTACACTCTCTCCTTCACCCATACTCATCATTTCGGCCATCATCACTCGACTACAGTTCTTCTGACCATTGTCACCCGATGACTACAGTCCTTTTGACCTCCGTCACTAGACTATGTTATACTATCATCGCTTGGCTACGATCCTTTCGATCCCAGTCGCACGACTACTGTCCTTTTGACCTCTGTCGCCCGACTATGGTCATTTTGACCTCTATTGTCCGTCTACGATCCTTTCAACCTCTGTTGCCTGATTACCATCCTTCCAACCTCTGCCACTCAACTAAGGTCCTTCTTAACTCCATCGCCTGTCGACTATGGTCTACTTCGACCTCTGTCGCTAGCTGACTACGGTCCACTTAGATCGTAATCAACCACCGACCACAGTCCACTCTGATCTCCATCGCTCGTCGATTGTCGACTACCGTCCCTTCGACCACTGTCACCCACTGACTACGGTCCCTCTGACCTCCGTCGCTCGTCGACTATGGTCCTTCTGACCACCGTTGTATGCCGACTACGGTCCCTTTAACCACCATTACATGCCGATTGCGGTCCCTCTGATCACCTTCGCCTGTCGACTACAATCCTACTGATCAAACAGACATGTTAATACTCTTTTAAGAACATTTTACCATATAATGAGCTATATACAATGTGTATTTATTATATTAAACCACCACTCTCCTTTGAGGAGGGATGTTATTTGTAAGCAATCATCAATACTAGTTGATTCATTCAAACTAGGCCAGACCCCATAATTTTTTCCCTTTTTAGGGGTTTTCATGTAAAATTTTGATGTCTCTTTTAAATGCTATACCCCTACTCTCTTATCTGTTTGTCCTGGATTATAGGTGCGTAAAATTTTTTTTGCCTCTCCTAAAAAATTACTTCTTGCCCCCCCGCCCTAAAAAATTATTGTCCTAACTTGTCCTAAAATGTCTGTATATTTCTTCAAATTTAGTTCTAATATTTTCTTTCATATTTTTCATGATAATTTAATTACATATTTTTTTCTTTATTTTTCTTGCTTAACTTTTTTTTATATATATATATATATATATATATATAATTTTTAATATTTAATTAATTTTATATTGTATTTGCCCCCCTCAAAATTGAAGTTGATTCCACCCTTGAATTCTCCCATTGCTAATCACAAATAGTATCTAAAAAAATTCTAGCTCCTATATCTTCTAGCATACATTTATTTCCTCATATCATCACATTGTAGCAATTTAATCATAATTAGGCACATTTCATAATTGCAAAGTTTTTTATAACAATAGGCAATAAAGATTTCTACTAAGAAAAAATACACAGTTTCAAAAAAAAAAAATCAAATTATTAAGAATTGTGTAAAACATCATTTTAAGACTTTAATCATACAATAGTACTATTTTTAAAGTCAAGATTATTTTCTATTCAATAAAAAGCATACGATTCCCAAAATCATCAAGGGAAAATATTCAAAATGTTCATAATATATAAAAAACTACGCGGTAAAATTTTTACTTGTGCAACTCATTTTTTGGAATGACAAATAGAAAGTTAATCAAAAAATTAAAAAAAAAAAGTTTTTTTAATCAGCTCAAAATGGTGTTTCTCTCTCTAGAAAGCCTCCAAATCCCTCTTTCTCTCTCTACGCTGTTGATGTGAACGAACATAATGTAATGAAATGTTGTTAGTGGCCTAGTGCTACGATGCTAGTTAAAAAATCAGAATTCCAGAACTTAGAGACTTGCAATTTCACTATTTTTTTTTTTTATAATTTTTTTATGCAATGCCACTAGTTGACGCATGATATTGTAGCAGCACTGACGTGTTAGGACACCCAATATTGAGGTGCTCAAATGGTAACATTAATTAAATTTTGCCAAAATTCACTTCAAACAAACCCTTGAGACTCATTCTAGAACACATTGTACCTTTTTCAAGCATTAAAATATTTTCAAACACATGTAAATGTGTTCAAAATTCAAAAGTTTAACTATTTATCTTTTCTCAATCGGGTAAAACAAGTCAATCCAGATAGATGATGGCTTATTCGGAGGCTTCGCTCTACAGAGGCTTTTGCATGACGTACACACCCATCGGTGCAACGAGTGCAGTCTACTGAAGTCACCGTTGCTGTGGAGGTTCCTCAAAAGAGGACCTCAAATTTTAAAAGACTATCTCATTTGGAGGCTCAAATTATGAAGAGTTTTCACTGGCCAAGGCGTCTCTATCATACATGCCAATGCTACTATGCTGCCAACTAGGTCATTTGCACTCCGTAGGCATGAAGCTAGAACTTCCTCACCTAGTCGGAAGCAGCCCATAGAGCAAAAAAGAAAGTGTAACACTGATTTGTGAGTTTTACTTTGCTGGGGAGAGTTGGAGAGGAGGTTGGGTGCAAATGAGTGAGGAGACTGACCATTGAGGAGTAATTATTGTGTCCGGACATCGAACGTGTCAAGTGACCAATAACAAAACGTCACGTCATTTGGGCGCCTGATACCATGCTCGGTAGTACAACACTCGGAATTCCTCGGTATTTGTCTGGATTTCCGGTTTTTTGTCCGGACGTAATAACTTTGCGACCACTGAGAGATGGAGAGGAGTAGAGGTTGAGCCTGTGTGAATAGGGCTCGGTGCAGGTTTATGCGTGAAGAGAAAAAATTTGTTAGTGGTTTTAGGATATATTATTATTATTATTGCTTAATACAAGTGGGCATCAATGACAAGGATGGCTGCAAGGATATGAGCGATTTTGATAGAGATAGATTAGAATAATATATATATGATTTTGTATTATAAATTATAAATTTAATTAATATAACATAAAATATGAATCTACCTCTCACAGGATTTCTTTCTTTCTTATGAGTTTTGATTTGCATGGCGTCGCCTCACATGCAGGCTAATTTAGCGTTTCGACCCGTGCTGCAACCCATGCAATATGATTGTCATTTCTAAATAACTTAGATGTTCCGGACCTGTCTGCATAGCCTACGCCACGAATGGGTGGCTTCGCACAACGTTGTGTCCGTAATCTGACGTTTTTTTACCTCATTTGCTTGAATCGAGGGCGAAAGATGTTTTTTTTTTTTTTGATATTTTCGAAGCTCCAAATACACTGGGGATGATCCTTTTCAGCAAGGAGTTATATATATATATATATATATATATATATATATATATATATATATATATATATATATATATATATATATATATATATATATATATATATATATATATATATATATATATATATAACAGTCTCATTAACGAAGAAATAAGATGAGACTTTTATATTTGAAGAATTAGATTAGTTACCGTACGTAGTCTTTTCTTTTTAAAATTTTCATATAGAACTTTTCTCTCTTTAATTGGCGTGTTTGCTAAGAAGTTACAAACTACGACAATGAATCCTCCAACTCTATCAATTTAAAGCTTGATTTATCTGTTGAACATGAACAATCATCTTTTTGGTATCTTCCTCAATAATTAATTGCGGAACGTAATGGTAACTCTGAAGATGATTGATCAGAACTTAGAACTGAAAGGTTAGCTCATAGTGCTGCTTCCTTCCTTCCTTTTTGTAAACAAGTTGATGAGAAATATTTGATGGCTGTATCTTTCATTGATGAATCGTTATCTTATTATTAGTTTTTTAGATATGTCCACACCATGCTGGCTATTTTCTCACTGTTATTTAAATTGCAATTGTCTGTAATATTTGATGTCATGGAGTTTTCAGCATATATTATCTGCAGAGTGATGTCAAAAGGCTTTTGCTTTTATTTGTTAGCTTAGCTTTGTCTCTTAGCACTTCCTCTTCCATTGGTGCCTCTATTATTTGACTTGGAGTGTAAGATCAACATCACATAATTATCAGCTTTTTTATTTTGAATGATTAATATATAGATATATTGCTTTCTAAAATTTTTAATATGGCCATAATTATGATAGTTAATTTCTCATTAATGAATCACTTAGCTATGTGGATGCTATTGATTTTCACATATCCCATGAGAGACTTCTCAAGTCTTTTTTCAATCAAAAGCTATGCTTCTTAGTTAGTTAGTTCTCCAAATATAACAAAAATATTCAAGCCATCAATATTTTCTATCTCAAACTTTGTAACCATCATATTCCTAACTATACTCATGATACATAACATTTCATTAGAATGAAATAACAAAATTAAAGGATGAAGCATTTTTAGAAGAGAAAAATGGTGTACCACAAAGGAAACGATAAAGAGAGAAAAATCAATAAAACTAAGACGAGAGAAAATTTAAACAACTAAATACATAAGTCATGTAATGATGCATAAAAAATAAGAATGATAGCCAATCATTTCCAAAGTCCAAATTAATACACCCACTCTCAATCAACGAAGATGCCTAAAGAAGCCCATAAAATATATTTAACTTAGAAAGATCTTCTTCTTCCATACATCATGGAACCCTACCCAAAAGTATATGTTTATGCATCAAGAATATTCCAAAAAAGTGTACCTCAATTAAAGGATATAGAAACTTAGGGCTAGAGAGAAATAAATTTCTTCATCCAATCTATAAAACCTACCCACCCGAATATATGTGCATCTGGAGTCAAATCAATGCAAAAAAAAAAAAAAAAGAGGATCCCATAAACCCTAATAATCTTGGCGCAAAATTGAGAAACTTCAATGCTAGCTCTCCCATGATTCTTGAAAGGAATTTGACAAATCTCAAAAAATTGCAAGATTTCAGAGACGTCGTAGTATATAATTCATTGGAGATTTTAAATCAAATTATACATGCCACATATTTTTCATCCCATTAAATAAGAAATATTTCATGTGCAACGCTTTAAAGACCTTATATATGTAATGTATATACATATATATATGAATGAGTTTTTCTCTCCTTGAGAGAAGAAACAACTTTCTCCATTCATTCAAGTACTTATAATAATATGGTCAACAAATATAATATTGTGATTATTTATTTCTCTGACATAATTAAAATTAGTGGTTTTTATAGATAGTTTGTCATCATTTGAGTCAATCAAACTTTAAGTGATTTTTAAAGAGTATATTAATTGATGAAATAAATGATCAAAACTAAATTTTACAGTGGGATTCTATAAGAAGTGCGACTTTCCGCATTTATTTATTTTCATATGGTTCATTAACAGTATCATGAAACATGCAACTGAAGCAAAAATCATGATACAGATCCTAGAATCAACTCTTTGGATGATATCTATATCAATAGTCTATTCATATAAAAAGTTCATTATTTCATTACTGATCAATCGGAAGCCAAAGGAAGTTGCAAAACATATAAGTAAACATATATTAAAAAAAGGTAAAATTGCATAGCACAAAACTACACACAGTCAAGCAAACAAGCTCATAGAAAATATTAGCAAGACAAGGAAGAAAGACAAGTTCGTTGGGAGAGATGAGAGAGAGAAAGAGAGGTGATTGAGCCGTTCGCGCCAATATCACGTTGTAATTGCAGCAACTCAATGCAGCAAAAGGCCTTCCAACTAAATCTCTTCGCCGGAGGATGGCCGCCGGCTCCAAGAGAACTCCATAGTCGGAGGCAACACAGGCTTTTCTCTGGCCATGGTCCTCTATCTTCTACTTGATCAGCGCTTGGACTCTCTCCTGTGTGTTTGCTAATAATCCTTCTCTGTTTCTCCTCTTATGTTTATTATTCTGCAATCCGCATCAACTCTCTCTCTCTCTCTCTAACTGGTTTCCTCTCACTCTGTTTTTCTCTGCTGTTTTTCTTATTGAAGTTCCTTAGCCCCTCAATTTAAATGGTACGTTTGCTCTCTCTTTTGCTTGACATAAAGGGCTCTGCCTGTCGGTTTTAAATACGCCGCGGAAAGGGTATTTTGGGAATCAGATTTAACTAATAAAATAAACCCTAAAGTTAAAGCCTTAAAGGTTTGCTCCGTTTATTAACAGTAAAATATATTAACGGTCAGACAAACTTTTTCATAATTTAATAATAAATGTTATTAATAATATTTATATCTTATGTCACAAAAAGCTCATCTAATATTTCATTGATTACCAATAATGTATATCCTCCTGTTAGGGGAGGTGTTTATATAATATTGCATATATAAGCTATAGAGAATGAACTCTAATTTTAATTAACTTTAATTTTTTTAGTAAATTTTTAATTAACTTTTATTTTTTTAGTAAATTTTAATTATATTTTAAATATTTAATAATGATGAATATTATAACTATTAAATATTTGTAAGGTATTTAACAAATTTATAAACTTTTAAATATTATTAAAATTGATATAATCTAATAATATTTAATTTAATATTAAAATTGATTTAGTCATAATATTTAATATTAAAAATTAAATAGTTATACATATTGTGCAACTTGATCTTCAACTATACAACAACAATAACACATAAAGCATTTATCCTATTATGTGGGGTCGGCTATATGAATGTTCTCTCTATTGATCTTCAACTATAATATAATTTATTAATATATATCAAGTTGATAATAAATTATATTTATGAATCTATATTTACTAATCCTAGTTAGAAAATTTAAATTTAATTATATTTTGATTAAATATTTAGTTTTTGAATTTTATCGTTTATCTTATTTAAATTTTTATATTTTCTAAATATTTTTTCTTTGGATTTTAAAATGTACAAAAAAAGAAATTTAAAAATGAAATAGTTATAATATTTAAAGTTAATTAAAATTTAATTAAATATTTAAAATAGAAATATAAATTTAAATGAATTTCTCTCTCTCTTTGTGTGAGCCTCTTTTTATTTCTCTATGAGTCTCTATCCATCTCTCCCTCTCTCTATCTTTTCCTATACAAATTCTGCACTATAAATTTTATGTTTCTCTCAATTTTAATAATATTTTAAAGTTTATAAATTTTTTAAATATCTTACAAATATTTAATCATTATAATATTCATCATTATTAAATATTTAAAATATAATTAAAAATTTACTAAAAATTTTAAAGTTAATTAAAATATAATTAAAAATTACTAAAAATTTAAAGTTAATTAAAATATAATTAAAAAGTTATTAAAATTTTTAAATTTTAAATTTAAATAATTTTTCTCTCTTTGTTTCTCTCTCTCCATTTGTGCCTCTCTCTCTCTCTCTCACTCCTCCATTATCTCTCTCTCTACCTCTCTCTTTCCATCCTCTAAGAACCTGAAAACCAAAAAAAAAAAAAATTACAAATTTTAGCCGGAATGTAAAGCACAAATAAATTGAATTTTAACAAAAAACACAATTTCTGTTCACATTTTTTATTAAAATGTAAATTATTATTATTTTTTGTGTTTTCAAACAAAGTGTGATCTTGGAGTGCGTTTTATATTCTTTTCAAATTAAATTTATATCATATTTCTTCTCCTAAATCTGTCTTGAAATTTGATCCTTTTAAAAATTTGCTCCAAAACATCTTGATTGTTATACACTCCGCTTTGTTGCTGGCTCTGGTCTGCCCAATGCCTATTGTGTTTCCTTTTTGCAACTTCTCTTTGGCATTATCCCTTGCTTGGAAATTAAATTAACTTATTTTAAATCCCTATATCCTATAAATTCATTTAGACCTTCAAATCGTGCAAACTCCAATCAAATAGTGGGACAATCAAACAATTCTTAATTTTATATCATTTCAATTTAATAAATCAAACATGATGGATAGGATTTCTCAGATTGGAATTGGTTAAATCCTGCTTTTGAATGAAACAGCCCGAGTTCAGCTCGGTTGCCCGATCCAACAGTCCAACCCTCTTATCGATCAAAGTTGTGAGCAACTACTTTTTGTTTTTTTTTTTTTGGGTGAAAATAACTTTTCGTTTCTCGTATTCGAGATCTGTCCCGGCCGTAGAATTTTGCAGAGAGGCAATGGGCGGAAGGCGGCGGCGTAAGAGAACGAAAATAGGGGATCTATCTTCTGCTCCTCTTTACTCTTCTCTCGACCCATCCTTCTTCGATCTGAAGGTGTTTCCTTTGATGCTTGCCGCCGCTTCTGCAGCCGATGCACAAAATCCCAGCTTTCAGTCCCTCCTTAAACACTTCCTTTCTGCTCATCTAGCCCTTATAACCCCTACTACTCGCTCTCCACTGCCCCTCTCTATTCTCCTCCCTCCCGGCCTCCTCTCTCTTCTTCCCCTCCTCCTCACTTCTAGGTAATAAATTGGGAAAGTCTCTCCTTTATGGCTTTTCCCCTCTTTTTTATTGATTCTTTGCTTGCAAATACTTTTTTTTTTTAGGTTAACTCTTCTGGCATAATATGACAGTTTAATGAAATGCGTCCTTTTTTTTTTGCTCTATCTTGTTCTTCAGCTGCCCAGCTTTAGCTGTTCTGAGTGCTCAGTTGGTTGGCGCAGCTTCGCTTTTCTCTCTTGAGGCAAATTTAATTATAGTTTTAGATAAAGACATTGTTAATGGACTGCTAAGGGCACTAGTGAGCAGAAGCCGGCGGGTTGTAGTTGCAGCTTGCAATGCTGTGCTGGATCTCTCAGTGTCTTCAATTGGAAGGGAGGCACTTAGAAGAAAATTTAATGTAATTGAGAAGCTTTTGTAAGTATCCCCACTGTTACCTTTTTAGCATATTCGTTGTTATTCATTGGGGTTATATACCTAAAGTCGGTTTAGCTCATACTGTTTGGAAATATGACTAAGCCCAATTCAATCTCCCGGAGTGAAATGGATCATAAAAAATATAGAAGATTAATGCAAAAAAGTACATTAATAATTGTATATAGGTTTACCCAAAGATTTCCATGCCCCTTGCCACTGTTTTAGATTTTACTCTGATTTTATTGTGAAATTTTTTACCGTCCAAATTATCTTGAATACAACGTAAAGACTGTGAAGGATTTTACTCTGATTTTATTGTGAAATTTTTTACATTAATCTTCTTTATTAGTGAAGGATAAATAGTAAAGCATGTGGCTCAAATTCTTAATCTTGAAGAAACAAAATTTTCCCGTAGTCAATGGGCCATGAGTACTCTTATGTTTGCCGTATGACTTCCTTCCCTTTATTTTGAAAATTTTTATGCTCTCATCTCTATTTATTAGCTATTTTTTTTCTCCACAAATTTTGATTTCCTGTAGATCTTTATTGTGTCAGGTGAATGACTCTCCAATAGATTTTCTTTCCCTTCTTCATGATGAAAAATGTGATTCTCCTCTAGCGTTGGTCCTTGATGCTGCATTGATTTTGATCAATACATCTGATGAAGACTGCTTACAATGTATTCCACATGGACTTATTGAAAAGGTTTTACCTTTGCTGAAAGAATTATGGGAAAATTCATGTAACTCAGAACTAACAAATAACTTAAATATGGAGCAAGGCCGTTTGCATAGTAAAAAGTATGATCTAGCTGCTTCTTTGTTTAGATTGTCTATGGACTATGTTCTCCCTTTAACTTGGAAAGCTGATGAACTTGTAAGGGGTATCTTTGGTGATGAACAATTTGCTTTTGAGAACTTCATACTCAACTACTGGGAGGTCTCCCCACTGCATATCAATGGGACATGGAATAGTTTGAAGGATGATCATTCTATCTTCAACTCGTTGAGTAATTGTTTTGGTTACATGAAAGATAAAAATTTTCTTGCATCTTTATTAGGAATGTTAGTTTCATGTCCTCCTATTGCGTCAGATGAGTTGGACATCTTCTCTTTTCTCAAGGAAGCAAATAATTTGTTAGGTTCTCAGATCATTTATGGTCAAGATATTCGTATCCTAAAAACATCAAAGATTACTTCAGAAACCATGCACGAAATTGTTGGCGAAGAGGCTCACTTTTTTAAGGATAAGTTAACAGATGAATTAAGTGTTCAGACATTTAAGGAAGCATTGCAAGATGGTTATACAATTGCTTTGCGTGGAATGGAATTCAGGAATACTGAAGTTGCTGCAATTACTGAAGGGCTATCAAATTTATTTGGTCAACCATCAGTTGGGGCTAACATATACCTCACACCTCCTAAATCTCAAGGTCTGGCTAAGCACTATGATGATCACTGTGTGTTTGTTTGGCAAATATTTGGACAGAAGCAATGGAGAATTTTCCCACGCTCTGAGGCCTTTATCCCGAGGCTTTATGAACCTCTTGGTTCCCTGCAAAGTATGAGTCAAGATGAAGTTAGATTCATGGATGTTCTAATTAAAGAAGGGGATGTTTTGTATATTCCAAGAGGATTTCCCCATGAGGCTCATACAATCATCAATATGGATGAGTCTCATGAGGATTACGCTAGTGGATATTCCATGCATTTGACGATTGGAATTGAAGTTGAGCCACCATTTGAGTGAGTATATATATGGTACTTGTTAAGTTAATATTCTATGAATTATCTAAGGGTCATAATACTCTTTACGATTTCTTACGAAGATTTTGACCAACTATAGTGAGCCCGATACCTATATATTTATTTATTTTAGGGCGTTTCTGTTTTATCGTTACCCTATTAGTTATGCAGCTGGAAATTTTCATCCTTCTCTAATTTCATTGAACTCTCAATACATGCGACTGATTCATCTCCATGTTTTTCCTTTTTTTTTTTTTTCCTAGTGTTTACATGTAACTAGATTGTTTC
This sequence comes from Dendrobium huoshanense, assembly GCA_016618105.1. Lineage (NCBI taxonomy): Eukaryota > Viridiplantae > Streptophyta > Magnoliopsida > Asparagales > Orchidaceae > Dendrobium > Dendrobium huoshanense. The sequence continues at coordinate 86,992,975 of CM028358.1, forward strand.
ACAATTTATCATAAATTGTTGATGCATGCTCTTTATTTGTGTAGAAATCAATTTTTGTTTGATGTTCTTTATCCCATCGGGCAACACCTGTTTGTAATTAGTTCGTGACCTAATTCAAATTTTTCACAGACCTCAAAATAAGAAAGGAATGGCCCAAGTTTCAATCTTTCACGGATCTACGTAACAAAACAAGGAAACCAGGAAGAAAAATGAAATAAAGATGCCACCCGCTTGCATGAGTGCAACAAAATACAGAGATCACCGTGAAAAGCCAGGAAAACCTTTGCTTATCTCTGACAGCATATTAGAAGACATAAAATATTTGTTTCATTGTGGTGCTAGTACATGTATATCTATATTAAGATAAGAAAAAAATATAAATTCCTATAGTAAATGTTAAATTGATGTGATAAAATTTATAGGATAATATCTTTGTACATAACAGCCCTATTAATTCTAAAAAATGTTTTGGTTAACATTGGCTTTCGCAGTGTTAAATTCCTTTATGATTGTAACTGCTTTCTGCTACACAAGTGTTTAGAAACTTTGAAAATGCATTTGTCTGGATTTACTTTGATGAATGCTAATGGTTGATTTTATTTTTTCAGCTGGGAAGGTTTTACTCATATGGCTATTCATTGTTGGAACCAGAAACAGAAACATAGTTCTATTTATCCCATTGATTCCGAGATGTTCAAACTGAGGTCTGTACTTGTAAATATGTTGCATGTTGTAGTCAGGCAGATGGCTGATAAAAATACGGAATTCAGAAAGGCTTGTCTGATCACCTCCCCTCCTTTCTCATCCAATATCAAATTGAAGCAGGAAACTACTTTTGATCACATAATCGAAGCAATTAATAAAAGCTCTAGCTTTTCAGAGACATTTGATCTTATTGTAAATGCACTTCAAGAAAATAATGAAGATTATTTTCAGTGGATGAGATGGCTCAGACATCTGCGTCAGGAAAGATTTGAGAAATTAGACTTTGATAGACCATTGGAGTTGTTCAAGGAATTTGTGCTTCTGAATTATAGACCTTTCAAGGAAGTGATGGCTAAGTTTTCTCAGGTTAAGTCTGACTTCTGTAGATCTGTTGTATTTGAAGATGCAGCTGCTGAGCTGAAGGTGTTGCTCCAAAAATACAGGAAAACTAGAGAACAATACATGAAGGGTATGCTTTCACTACATAGAACTACATAGCGGGGATTGTGAATTTATTTTAGATTGGTATTCTTCTGTTTGTTTTCTTTTTTAATGTTAAAATATCAAGTATATATTTATGTTATGTAGGTTATTGGTTTAATAATTGAATGATTATGTGCTCTTGAAAAATATTGTAGATCAAATAGATTTTTTTCTTAGTGATGCTTCACTTACTAAATAAGAAAAAAGAATGAGTGCAGGAATGCTCTTAATCCATTAAGGGTTTAAAAAGGCACAAATATTTATTGACTAAATGAAGTAGCACTCACGCAACCAACTAATCTATAGCTGATATCCTTATTGATGGCTACAATTCAACAATGGAATGAATGTTGTGCACTAGGAATTATTCTCTTTAACAAAAGCATTCCACGAAACGATGGGATTGGTTCTATTGAAGGTAGTGTCTGAGAGAGAAAGAGGAGAGAGACTGCCAAAAGCACCTTGTGAGTAAAGGCCTGGAGCCCAGGCATGTATATAAAACATGGCCCACTGCACTCATTGTGCTTTCTATCAACCCACTCAATAGCAAACCAAGGATCAACCATCAGCTCCTAAACCTATTTAAACTCTGAAAAAAAAATCAATTTAAATTAGCTTATTTTTTGATAAAGAACTTTGTAAAGTTATCATTAAGATCTTAGATTTGAAATTCATCAACATTAAACTTGGCTTGTATATATTTATATATATATAACAAAAAACGAGGGAGAGAATTAGAAAGATTATCAAATAGAGATGCACATCAAACCTTAGTAGATAAACACAGTGAAGCTTTGCAGCAATGAAGTTGTATATGTTGAACTAACAAGAAATTCAAGAAGAAGAATAAGAAGCAGAAGAAAGGAAAACCAAATTTTCTTTTTTCTTGCTCAGTCTTCTTCTACTTATCTTCAAAGGTTGTGCAATGGATTGGGACCTGTGGGAACTACACGCTTGTCATCTTCCAGCAAAGAGCTTGAATTCTTTAAGTCCTTATTGGGGAAATGGCAATCAAAAGGATCACACCGCCTCTTAGTTTTGCATCCATTTATACCTTCGGTTGTGAGAGTAGTGGCGGTGTTGGCGGCTGAAGTACTGATCTGAGGCCTTATGCTTGACACAAGGAGAAGGAAGGCTACTACGGCTGCCGGAGCCCCTCTCATTGTGATCATGGCTGGATGGTTAGGCCGAACAAGGAGAGAAGCGGCCAAGTTGCAGAACTTTTTAATTAACTGGAGAGATGAAGAAGCTCAGTAATTACCTCGACATGAGAACAGAAGAGGGGGGAAATAAAGGGAGGAATGGGAGGTGAGAATATGAGAAAAGACTGGAGTAGGAAGGAAGTAAAACTTAGGTGGGGAGTAAGCCTATTTATGATACAGTGCATTAATACGAATAACTAGATAAAAAATTCTTGTATCTTATTAAAAAATAGAAGACACAGATTAATAAAGACATATTTCAACTATATGTTTTATTATGTTCCTTCATTCACATCATCATTATTTGACTTAATTCATGACATGCATATTTGATGATATATTTATCATTTATTTATTTATGTATTATTCCTAATTAAACGTAGAAAAATTACGATTACCGTGTCCTCAATGTCCTTTATATATATATAATGGATCTATCCGGGCAATAACTAAGGTTCCTCCGATTTGCAGTTCTATCTTAACATCCACATCACTCTATCAGTGATTCCACCTAACTCCATTAATGGACCTTAAATTTTCTTTCCATAAAGAGAGGAAGAGAGACAGCATATCCTATAGAAAGCAGCACATAGAACGTGGGGCAAAAAATGCAAACTTTCTTTGCTGCTTCACAACATTCCATTCCACCCTATCACCCTCGTTATCTCTCGTTGAACAAATCTTCTTAAAGCAATATAGGGAATTAATTTGCTAGCCCACGTGCTACTGAAAAAGTTTTTAAACTGATATATCTTCTTCTTCCATGCAGCTCATCTTGATATAGTAGTTGAGAGTGTAGACTATCAATCAAAAGATTTCATATTCAAAACTTGCATATGTCTTATGTGTGTGCATGTGCATTTAAAATATTTACACTAATGTTTTTTCATAGTCATAGCTAGGATTGCCCTCCAAAATTTGCTTCACAAGTAATCCCAATTTGGCAAAGAAGTTCTTAGGAGAGTACACTATTCTTTTATTAGATTTTAATGAGTGTGACATCTATTTTAAGAAGTGGACAAGAAGATAAAAAAGATGAAATATAATAGACTTGGTCAAGAGTGGTAGATAGAGGATGGTGAGATCTATAAATATAAATGTCAACTTACTATCCAAGTTGATAGTTTTTAAAGGTATGTAGTATTTTTGCATATGTTGTTAAAGAAGCTTATTTATGATGAAAGAAATTAAATATATTTTTTATTTTGACTTGAAGCTTCTTAATGTACACAATGTAATATATAATAATGTTTTTGTTAAAAACTTTCAAAGAAAAAAAATTATAGAACATAAACAAGCCGAATATTTTTTAATTATTTTATAAAAAAATTAGCAAAAAATTGATCTTCCTCTTCGTAGTTAGAGGGACCTTATATAATATGACCCTTAAGTCAGATAATGAGGTATTGTGAGAACAAGGATAATAAGATAAGAGCAATCATTGTCACCGTACATAATAATATAATATATAAGATGCTGCTGGCATGATGAACAAGATGCATGGTTGTTAATAATAGTACAACATTCATCATATGGGAGGAGAAATTGTCTCCAGCACTTTGCATTTTTGCAAAAATTTACATAAATAGATGAAAATCAATAGTTGGCATCAGTCAAATTAGTTATGTGAATATACAATATTTTGAAAGACAACATCATGTTTACATTGATGATGATAACTTAAAATATGTCTAGTACATAGATGATGACCATCAAATACAATGAATTAAGCATGATTCCATTCTAAAAGTCTAGAGATTTATTCTTTGAACTAACATTTATGTTTGATTGAATAAAAATTTTCAATCAGGTCTCAAGTCCTGAATGAGAAAAATGGAGGGTTGTGTTGGGTAGTCGATAATCATCGTAAAACTTGTTGAATAATCATGACATGAATCTTTTAATACATTTTCTGCCTTATGGCACATAATGTTGGCCATTAAAAGAGAAGCATAATATTAAGCTAAGTGTTGTAGAGATGAGGATTCTCAGGTGGATGAGTGACTTTACTCTTAGAGACATGATATGAAATGAGCATATATGTGAGAAGGTTGGAGTAGCTCCAGTGGCAGATAAGACTAGAGAGAGTTGCCTTAGATGATTTGGTCACATGAAACGACGGCCTTCTGATGTCCTAGTTAGGATAGTTGATGTATTAGATTTAACCTATGTTAAGAAAGATAGACGTAGACCTAAAAAGATTTATTTATAAAATATTATAAATGATCTTTCTTTATTAGATCTAAATAAGAATTTGACTCTTAACCGGACAAAATGGACAAAAGTGATTTATGTAGCCGACCCCACATAGTGGGATAAAGACTTGATGTTATTCTATTGCCATTAATTTTTATAAAAACAAGTAGTGCGTGTGGGAGCACAAAGGGGTCGGCATTAATGCCGAACAAAGCATTCTATTGCAATACTTAGACCAACAGCAGGAAAAGAATCTTCATTTAAGAGCAATTCTGAGCTATGCTGTAAAGACTCATTTGGTTCAACTTTTCTATCTGCAAAAAGCCGACACAAAATAAATGCACCAAATTTGAATAAAAATAACATCAATAGAATTTTGAGAAAAGCAGCTGTTTTGCAGATTTATATAAATTGCTTCATAAAGCAGCTTTTCAAAAGCAACTTCTCAACCGTAATAAGCCAACTGTTTTGCAAAGTTTCATTATCTCTTGAAATCTGAAACTTTTAGAAGGAAATGAAGCTCTTTACCTCAGCAAGTTCCTTTTACTTATGCTCGTAGGCTCATTAAGATAGGGAGACAGAAAAATAGCACGCAAATCAGGACAAAATACTTGCAAATCAATAGAACATTGAAACAAAAAGCCATAATGTTGCATAAAGCATAGCTTGGAAATAGAATACAAAGAGAACAATAAATTAGGTTGAGCTTATTTCTCTTCCAGGACAATATTTGCATTAATCATATATCATTTTCATTTTCATTAGAAGTGACATGCATTGCTCTTTTGTGAATCATAACTCGGCCAATTGAAAGTTGTGGCAGTTTCTTCTCCCAAGGAATGGGACTGTCAAAATTGCTCAATCAATCAGGCTCAAGCATCTCATATAAGAAATTACCATTACATGAGAGATCCCAAAATGAAGAAAATGTGCTATTTGGGGTTATTTTAAAAGAGAAGTTCTTCTTAAATCTTCTTTCTCTCTGCACTCATACATTTTTTTTTTGCTAAAGTAACCTTTTCTTGGATACTTTCATCATTATCATATATAATTAACTTGATCTGAACTATTTATCATCAGCATTATGAATCCTAATTTTGGTATATGGCACTCTCAACTACTAGTATACGAGAAAAAAATGATAGAAGCAATGCTACTTATAATTAACCCATACTTATTTCATGGACGAACAATAGGACAAGGCTCTGTGGGAAAAGCTACAGTCCAATAAATTGTGCTCTTAGGGCATCTCCAACCTAAAAGCTCAATTTTCACTTGAAAATGCGGTAATACATCAAAATGCAGAAACCGATCTCCAATTGAACTCCATTTTCTAACATCAAAAAATAATATTCATATTATATTCTTTCCCATACTTTATTTTATATATTATTAATCATATATTTATATTAAAAAAATCATATAGCGGTGAACAATGTGATGGTGTTCACCCGCAAGCAAATAACGAAAAGTTTGACGTTCGGCTGGAGCGACTAAACGACGACATACACATGTTTGACGTTCGATTGGAGAAGGCCTTAAAACTAGCCTGATTCCCATAAAGTAAAGGTTCATAGAGATGGTCTAGCAATTAAATGAAAACCATCTACCTACATGGAATATGGAATAAAATGTTATTAATATGACCAGCTAAAAAACTATAGTTTTTAAGCATGAAAAAGAAGCCCAATACAAAAGTTTACAAACACAATGACTTTGTTATATATTCAGCTCATGCTTCATTCTTTTTCAGTTTTATGTAATGGTTCAATTTCGAAGCAAAAGTGCAAATATTTTTCAATTTATATGAATCCACGCATACATCTAACAAAATACATCTGCAAAATATTGTAATAAAATATTTTAGTTTAGACTACGCATATATAGGGGCAAAAGCCTTGCCGTGAAAGAAATCAAGGTAATATCATTTCATGTGGGATGCAGCTAGGTGCTTGTTGAAAGGGTTTTCAAGAGATGAGGAGAAAGGCAGAGGGGGAGACCTCACTTGTGGCGTGATGCCAAGTCTTTGGGTACAATAAGATGAGAATGAGAAGCACAAAATAGGGTTAGTAGAATTTTTGTAGAGGCTCATCTAAGGAGCTCCCTAATTTAAAATTGTATATAGATAAAATATTTTGATTTTCTTAGACAGTTTTTATTTTCCAAATCTTAATCATAATTTTTGTTTGATCATTATTTTTATCTCACTTTTAAAAAAATTTGTACTAAGACTATAATATATATATATATTTTTAAAGTTATGTATTTACAATAATTTTATAAAAAAATAAAATAGGATCCCAAATGAAACCTTTTATCTTAAATTTATATTAATACTTAAATTTATTATTTTTAAGCATAGCCAGAGAGGTCTGCTCTAAGCGGAACGTCCAAATCGAGTTTTTTCATCGTGATTAAGGGGTGTCAAAATCTGACTCGACTCAAACCTGACACGAAAAATTCTGGGTTCGTGTCAACTCGTTTGCCATACGGGCTGGGTTCAAGTTCAAGATTTTGATCCGTTTTTATAATCGAGTCTGGTTCGGGTTGGCCCGACAACCCAGGTTTGACCCATGTCTCGTCCGCATAGGGTGTCCAGGGGTTTGTGTTTTGCTTAGCAACTCAAATGCTCGACCCCGCCGAGCCGCCCTGCATGCCTCAGCCTCGCATTCGCACATGCAGTCCTGCACGTTGGTTGCTAGCCTTGTCCGGACACTCGGTTGCCCTACACGTTGGCAGCTGGCCTCGCTGGCCCCACACCTGCAGTCAAGTCAGTCCTTGCCTGAGTTGCATGCGTATCGCGCCAGCCTTCGGGTTCTCATTTTACAAACAGGTCACGGGTCGAGTTGGGTAATCCGATAATCCGTACGGGTCAGATCCAGTTTGAAAATCTTGACCCGTTTGTAAAATAGGATCCGAACTTAGGTTCGACCCTATCCCGATAAGTCCACCCGTTTAGATTTTAGCGGTGTTATAATACCGTCTTCGACGCCTTCCGTGTCCGACAGACAGTACTCGAGTCCAAGTTTCGTCTATTTCAGTTATCCGCCCGCCGTCTATCTTGCTAATTGAGAAAGAAAGAGGGGTGATGGGACAGTGACGGCAGGGGGTGAGGAGGGGGAGCTGAGAGAGTGAGTGAGAAGGTAGGAGGAGAAACGGACAGGCTTCAGGTAGGAGATCTGGGATGTCGGAGGCGAAGCCGCTTGTGGAGCTTTGTAAGGGGGTCAATGGCCTCGACAAGATCGTGCTAAGAGAAGTCAGGGGAAGCTCGGCAGAGGTGCGTTGTCCTCTCTCTCTCTCTATTTAGTTGTCTGGCTTATCTGTTTTAAATTTGAGATCCTGGGTTCTTTCTTAGGTCATAATTTGAGTATTTTTGTACCTGTTGTGCTGATTATTGGATTCTTTGATTTGTATACTCAATTGATAATAGCATCCCCGTTTCTATCATGAATTTTGGTCATCGTGGGATTTATTATTTAATTGTCCGTGCTGGCCATTCACATGGCTATAGAAAAGTTAGGAAGCTGTTTCTATTGCCGAATTTCTCATGTAGAATTTGAAGATTTATCTTCCGTGGGGGAAAAAAAATACTAGTTGAAAACTGCGGTTTTGCGGTCGTTCGTTCAGGTTTTGTTTTTCTGGGTTGAAGGAAATAACACTTTACTTAAATCTTGTCAGATCTATAGGCAGATCTCGAGAAGACCATAAGCAACGAATTTTTTGCATTTATCATACCCAGCAGTAGGTAGATGTTGAAACAGGGAAATGCGATTTTAGGAGCTAAGATCGTAAGATGATTTCTAACGTGTGTTTCCATTGCGACTGGAAGCAAGACATAATTTTACAGAGAAACGAATAATTCGGTCATGAGGCATATTTGTGGCTGCATGTGGTGTTTAAGGCATATTGTAACTTTCGACCTTCCTTTTATTTCCATGTTTCCTGAAGTTTATTATTGTTGATGCAACCTAAGTTCTAAAATCAAGTAGGAGAACACTAGGTATGCAAATAAAACACTTCCCTTCAATTTCACATAAACAAACACCAAAATGGTGAACACTTAGTACAAAACTAATATAAGAAATTTGTTAGGAAGTCACATAAGAAAGAACAAATAACAAAACACATAAACTATAAACCCTTAGAACAATCACGAATGGTCACCTCACTTGCAAACACAAACTAGGGAAGGTGCTCAAAGGAAAAGACATAACACTATGATCCAACACAAGACTTTGCTCCTTCGGCAAACACCAGAATAGGGCACATCACCACTTACTACTCATAATAGTTTAGAGAAGAAAGATACAGGTGGAAAGAAAATCGTGTAGATAAGAAGTAGAAAGAAGACCAAAACGAAGAAGTAGCGGGAAGGTAGAAGACGGATCGCAAGCTTAGAAGAAATCCTCGGGTTTAAAATGATTATCTCACAATAGTTTAGAGAAGAAAGATACATGTGGAAGAGAAACCGTGGAGAGAAGAAGTAGAAAGAAGACTGAGATGAAGTAATAGGGGATAGGGAGAAGACCTGCTCGCAAGCTAACAAACCCTCAAGTTTACATTTTTTTTCTTTTAAAAACCTCCTTTACCACAATGAAATTCAGCCAATATGTCTAGGAGAAAGGAAAGAGCATTTAAATGCTCACATAAATGTGCCCCCAAAACAACCAATAAAAATCACCCAAATCAGCCTACAAGGGGAGAAGCCAAAGCATTATGCATAGGGAGATAACAAGTTGAAATTCGAGCAGCTAGCAATAGGGAAACTGAGTGGACAACAACAGGGAAACCGAGTGGACAGTAGGGAAACCGAATAGCCAGTAGGAAAAAAAAAACAAACAACCATCAATCTAAGGGAAGGAATGGGCCAAGCCCAATAAGGAAAAGAAACAGCCCACAAATAATCACCCAACCAGCCACTAAGGAGCAAGATCAACATAAGTGGAAAACAATAGTGTGAACCAACTTGAGAGCACCAAATCCAGCATGATCATGGGTTGCTTTCCATCATAGGGCATTATAAAATAAAACTACAAAATAAAACAAAGCGTTCAACAAAAAAACACAAAATATAAATCCTTGACTACATCAATTGTGTAGACTTTCCATTCAAGTAGTGTGGGCTGATGCTGTTAACTTAGCTTTACTATCACCTTAGGTTTGGCTATTGTTCAGCTTTTTTTTTTTATATTGGTTTTTAATATATCTGGATGGAATGATGAAAAAATGGTCAAAACTTGAAAAGTTGTCTCTATTGCCAAATGTCTATAGCAGTAATAACAAACCAACATGCATTCGCTCATGTGGTATTGTCCCCGCCCCAAAGAGTGAGGTGAGGGGTTCACTTTGATGGCCTACTAGTGATAGTCATAGAGAACGAAAAGAACAAATCAATGGAAACAACACAAAGAAACCTTAAATTTAAAAGAAAGGAGTTTGAAATGAAGGAAAAAGAAGAATAATATCTCGATACTTGATTGGATAGATTTGTGAAATGAATCCCAACTCCTACATGTAGTAGGATCTATGGGATATAAAGACTAAAATATCCATTATTATGAAATGAATGTAAAACAAAAACAAAAACAAAAAACAAAAACACAAGTTTTTAAAATGCTCCACTTACATGAAGATATACACATGGCAATCTTGATACTTATAATCTAAAAATCGATAAAAGATAATGTCTTCATCATCTAGTCATATTTCAGATTGTTGGATGATGTTTCACTGATGTAGGGGACACAAGTGCTGCATCAATTCTTAAGGGCAAGAAGAACCCGCTTTAGAGAATGAAAATTGGAGCAGGGAGTCATCTTCTTTGTGTGATTGTGAGCTGATCAGGAGTCTCTCATGCATGCGAGAGAGAGGTCTTCAAGCTAAGTGTGAGTGGCCTTCAAGACGACCAAGAGCGAAAGGATATGCACTCACTTAAGTTTATTTTTTTATGATTCCTATTATTGCTTATAATTGTCAATTGTTTGAGTGCCATCTTTGTTGGTTCTCAATATATATATATTTTGGCTCTTTTAGGTTATCTTTGAACGTTGTCGTTGCCAGATCTTAAGGTCTAGATGAGAAAAGTGGAGGGTTGCATTAGGTAGTCGACAACCAGCGTAAAATTTATCGAATAATCATGGCATGAATCATTCAATACATTATACTAATGCTAGGGCGTTCCTTGTAAATGATGTATTGTATGGGCTGAATACAACGACAAATGTGCAAGAGGCGCTGCACCAGCGCCCGGGTGCAGTGTTAAATAGGCACGGGTCTAACATCATAGACAGATGTGGACAAAGAAGCTAGTCCATGAAAACTAAAATTAAGATAAGAACTTGGAATATAGGTTCTCGTACAAGCAAATTAATGAAATTAATAGATATTATGATTTATATGAAGATAAATATTTTATGCATTAAAAAAACTAAATGGATATGAGAGAGGGTTAAGGATATTAATAATTGAGGATTTAAACTATGCTATTTTGGTAGGAGTCATACTAAAAATGATGTAGATGTGATTATAGATAGGAGTTTGAAGGATATGTTGCAAAAATTAATAGAATTGGTGATAAAATTATAGCTTTAAAAATTGTTGTTGATGATAAGATTATTAATATTATGTTCCTCAAGTATGTTTGGATATGTGTTTAAAATTAAAATTTTAGAATGACTTAAAAGAATTAATACAAAAAATACTTTTTAAAGAAAGAGTTTTTATTGTAGGAGATTTAAATGACATGTTGGTACTTGGTAGAGAGGTAGATGATTTTAAAAGCATTCATGGTGGTTATGAGTTTGGAGCAATTAATGAAGGTGGTAAGACTATATTAAATTTTTTTTTAGTTTATGATTTTGTAATTGCTAATATCTTATTTAAAAAAAGAGATGAGTGTCTCATCACTTATAAGAATGGATATAATAAAACACAGATTAATTATTTTCTTATAAAAAAATAGATTGTTTAGATTGCAAAGATTATAAAGTTATTCCAAATGAAAGTTTATGTACCTAATATCACTTATTAATTTTGGACTTTAAGATGAAGGTGCAGAAAAAAAAAGAAAAAGTAAAACATTATTCTAGGATTAGATGAGGGCATTTAAAAAATACAAAAAAAATAAAATTGAGAGTAAAATTTTAGTTCTTAAGATTTTATCTGTGCATGAGAAAGCTAATACTATGTAGGAAAAAATAGCTACTAATATTAAGAATATTATAAAAGATGTGCTTGAAGTATTAAATGGAAAGCTCCTAATAGTAAAATATTTAGTGGTGAAATCAAAATATGCAAGAAAAGATAAAATTAAGGAGATTTGTTATAAAAAATGGTTTAGATGTAAAAATTTCTGATAATTAGGAATATATAAAGAGGTCTGTAAGGAGTCTTAAAAAAGCAATATGTGATGTAAATATTTTAGTTTTTAATGATTTATATAATAGATTAGATGCTAAGGAGGACTAAAAATATATGTATAAGTTAGCCAAACAAAGAGATAGTAGTAAGGATTTACTTCAAGTGAAGTGTATTAAGGATGAAGATCAAAAAGTGCTTTTATTAGAAAAAAATATTCAAGAAAGGTGGATGAGGGGAATGCGATTGACTTTAATGTCCTTAACACCCTAAATGAAAATAAATTTTTTTGTTTTAATCGGCATATTAATAAAACCGAAGTTAGAGATAGTTTAAAGAAAATGAAGTGTGGAAAAGCTATTGGACCTGATGATATTCCAATAAAGGTGTGAAAATGCTTATGAGATGAAGAAAATATCTTGATTTACTAAAATTTTTAATATTATTTTAATGACTAAAAAGACATCAAATGAGTGGAGAATGAGTGCGCTAATTCTTATTTTTAAGAATAAAGGTGATGCACAAAATTGTGCGAATTATAGATGAATTTTTGTTAATATGTCATTCTTTAAAACCATGGGAATGAGTTATGGAGCATAGGTTGTGGTGTGATACTAATATTTCTCAAAATCAATTTGGATTCATGCCGTGTAGGTTTACTGTGGAAGTTACACATTTATTGAGAGGCTTGATGGAGAAGCATAAAGAGAATAAGGAGGATCTACGTATGATTTTTATTGATTTAAAGAAAGCATATGAAAAAGTTTCAATAGAAGTGTTATGGAGAGTTCTACATAAGAAAAGGGTTAGTAGTGTTTGTATTTCAAGTCATTAGGATATGTATGCAAGAGTTGTTACTTGTGTTCAAATACAAGATGGTTTGACAAAGTATTTTCCTATTCGAGTTGTATTACATCAAGGATCATCCTTAAGCCCATATCTTTTTGGTTTAAACATGGATGTTCTCACCTAACATTTGTAAGAGGTTGTGCCCTGGTGTATGCTTTTGTTGATGATATTTAGGCGTGTCAATTTTTGACAAGACCCGAACCCGACCCAGAAAAATCCGTGTTCGGGTCAACCTGAACCTGAAACAGGTCAGGTTCAACAAATCAACCCGTTTTAAAAATCGGGTCGGGTTCGGGTTGACACAACAACCCGAAATTGACCCGAAAACTCATATTTGACCCGAAAACCCGAGATTGACCCGTTTTGACCTGAAAAATGAATATTGATCCGATTTTTGACCCGAAAACTAGCAATTTTGGGTCAATCTCGTGACATTCATGTCGGGTTGGGTTCGGGTCTGGAAACCTGACCCGTTTTTAAAAACGGGTCAGGTTCGGGTTGACCCAAATAGTGCCGGGTTAGTTCCGGGTTCGACACAAACCCGACTCATTGACCCGAATTGACACCTCTAATGATATTCTTCTTGTTGATAAGACTAGAGAGGGAGTTGAAAGTAAACTTGAATTATGGAGGTCAATCTTAGAGTCTAAATGCTTTCGTTTCAGTAGATCTAATGGCGAGATTGTGACTTTGAGCGATCAAGTCATTAATAAGAGTACATGTTTTAGATATTTTGGGTTTATTGTTCAGAGTGATATTGAAATGGATGTGAATATTATTAGTAGAATTCAAATTAGATGATTGAAGTAGAGGAATGTATCAGGCTTGTTGTGTGATAGAAAAGTGACCATCAAACTTTAGGGAAATTCTATAAGATGGTGGTGAGACCTGCAATGCTTTATGGTGCAGAATATTGTCTATTAAAAGAGAAGCATAATATTAAGTTAAGTGTTGTAGAGATGAGGATGCTCAGCTGGATGAGTGGTTTACTCTTAGAGACACGATAGGAAATGAGCATATATGTGAAAAGGTTGGTGTAGCTCTAGTGGAAGATAAGATTAGAGGGAGTTGCCTCAGATGATTCGGTCACATAAAACGACAGCCTTCCGATGACCCAGTTAGGAAAGTAAATATATTATATTTGACTTATGTTAAGAATGGTAGTGTTTGACCTAAAAAGACTTTGTTAGAAAATACTAGAAATGATATTTCCTTATTGGATTTAAACGAGAATTTGACTCTTAACATAACACAATGGAGAAAAAAGATTCATGTAGCCAACCCCACATAGTGGGATAAAGGCTTGATGTTGTTGTTGTTGTTGTTCTCTTTTAGGTTATCTTTGGTCTATTACTTAAATTAATGAGATGTAGATTGTTGGAAATAGTTGGGCATTTCTTTTGAGTTGATTGTTACAAGTTGAAGATTATTTGATGTTGGACTACAATGCTTAAAGTAATTTGATAAAAACTTGCATGACTTATTGATTAGAATAATAAAGACAAGAACTACTAGCAAATAAAACGACAAAATAAAACGTAAGAGCGATCACTTTCGTTTAGGCTAACTTGCACAAATAAGAGCTTTGAATTATCAAAATAATAAAGAAAATCAACGGCATGCAAATATAATAGCTTTCAACGAAAATCCCTATTCTAGCAATAAGATTAGAAACAAGTAAAGTGCACTCAATCCTACACTTACTAGGTCTTGGGCAACGATGAAGCAAAACCCTACATTTACTAGCTTAGGCAAAGGTGAAGCTCGGCTCTTTGAGAATCATCATCACCTATAAGGAGAGGGGATTAGAGAGTTAATTGAAAAGGGGAAGAATGTTCACCTTTGTCAAAATCCGGAAATAAGTTGTTAAGAGGATGAGGTCATTCTTCGTAGCTTCTTTTGAAGGTTCAATTGGAGAGAATGAAATTTCTCTTGAAGTGTTGAAAGCAATGATCCTTGGCTCGCCTTGAAGAATCCTCTTGAGAGAAAGAAGTTTCTCTCAAGAAATCAAATGGAGGGAAGGATGGGAGGTGGCCGGCCAATGGAAGAAACTTGGAGAAGAATTAAGTTCAAAATTTCATGATTAGGTTTAAAGTTTGGAGGTGAAAAATTAGTTGGGAGGGTTGAAATATCTTTCCAAATCAAAATCCTTTGATTTGGCAAGAATTTGAATAACCTAAAGGGGGGAAGAGAGGAGGAGGGTAAGGCTAGGTTGAAATTGGGTTTAATTCCAAAGAAAGAGGTGTAATTTTGGGAAGGGAATTAATTGGGTGGGCCCTTGGGAATTTCGGTCAAGAGAGAGAGAGAGGGGGCCAAGTGTCTAGGTGAAATGAATTTGGAGTTAAGACTTTAATTATTCAATCCATCATGATTTGATTGATTGATTTAAATAAGAACATTTATCAAAATAGGATTAAGAGAAAAAGGAAAAATTTGAAATTTGGAGTTAAGGCTTTAATTAATCAATCCATCATGATTTGATTGATTGAATTAAATAAGAACCTTTCCTAAAATAGGATTAAGAGAAAAATGAAAGATTTGAAATCTAAAATTGATTTATTTCAAATTCAAATCTTTTCCAAAAGCAAGTTGACTCAAATAAGGTAAGCGATAAAGGAATTCCAATTAACTTGAATTTCAAATGGAGTTTAATTTAGGAAACTTTCCTAAAATAGATTTTATTATTTTATGAAAGATTTTAAATTTCAAATTGAGTGAATTTGAATTCAAAATCTATCCAAAATTATGACAATCTAGAATAGGAAATAAATCCAAGAGAGGGAAGGGGCTAGGGGCCGACGGCTTGCTTGAGGTTCAGGTAAGGGAGCCGGCGGCTTGGTGGAGTTGACTTGGGGAGTTTTCGGTAAAATGGGAAAAAATAATTACAACATAAATAACAAATAACAGAATAAAACAAATACATGAAATAACTCAAAACACATCGACTCGATCGTGGACGTAGATCGACGGCCACGCCTCAGATATACTTTTCATTCTCTGATGTCCCCATCATTATTAGGTTTTAGTGAACATTATTATGAGTTGAGCAAATGTTTCTAGTTACTATTAAGTTCATTATTTCTTTTTTAAATATTGAATAAATGATGGTGAGCTAAATAAATATGACGATAATTTATATCATATTTATGATTTTTTAAAATTTTATGAGTTTTTAATTTTTCTGTTTCAAGACTTATGCCTCAATCAATTCCTCGAGATTTATGCCTCACTTCGCTAATGTAAAGTGCATCAGTTCCTGATTTCACCTTTTTAAACATTGCATTTAAATCACTAAGCTATCGCACAACCTCAACTCAATGATAGCCTGAAAGCTATCCATGAGTTTCAATCTGGTACAATTGCATTCTTGAGAGATATCACTTTATATATTTGGACCAAAAATTAACAAATGGGGAAGAGACGAGATAAATGAAAAAATGTATAAAGATCGATGACTAAGTCTTCAATTTAGCCGAACCAAAGATTAATATTTCTTTTATTTTTTATCTGCATTATTTTGATCTTGCATAGTCACTAGCAGATCACCCCTTTTATTTAGACCAAAGATCTAAGGAGGAAGGAGGGTCCTCTTGTTGGACCAAAGATCAATGATACGATGTCTTCTATTTAATTGGATTAAAGATCAATAACTCTTCATTGATTCACTTGTATTTGCAAGTTTGAGAATTATTGGGTTGTCAAATATATGGAGATAGAGCTTGACATCGCATGGAGAGGGGATTGCATTGGGGAAATACTCAAATGAGTGCAGACTGCTTATTGCTAAGAGGTACTAGAGAGAAAATGCTGCAGAAGAGAGAGAATGGGAAGATAAGCATCAGGAGTTGGAGATTTGTGGGAGTGGTTTTTAATTGTGTGAGTAGAAGAGATAGTGATGTGATACCACATGCGAAGGAGCTTCTTAAAAAAATTAAAAGTGATTGACAATGGAATTACAATTAAGAGCTTATTGAGATAACAAGTAAAATCATTAAAGGTTCTTAGTTGTTAACTTGCTTAGGCGAAGGAGTACAAGTAGATTAACCAAAAACTCATGGATAACCAAGGATAGTAGCAATACCAAAAGCTATTAATCAACAATCCGTAATTTAATAACGAGAGTTTCACCTTGGGGATTAATCACTCAACTACACTAGGCTTAGCGGGAGAAGATCTTCAGCACACCGAACGATGCCATGAGGAAGGTTGCAACGCCAATGGTCTTGAGCAACGGAAAGGTTGACGGTGGTGGAGGAGACTTGGACGGATAGCCGTTGACGGTCCACGAATAGTCCTCGAATTGCTCGTCGATGACGTCTACGAGCGTGGGGAGGATGCGATTCAAGTAGTCTTCAACGGTGTCGTCGAAATCAAAGCCTACATCAAAGAACGACGATTGGTGGATGTCGACTTGACCTCGATCGTCATGCACAAATCCAAAGTTCCATTCGGATTCCGCCATGCATGCTTGGCGTCGGAGAATCTTCCACACGAAGAGAGGAAGAACGTGGTGTTGAAAGAGAGTACTTGTCGTTTGATAGGATGGGAGAGGAGGGGAGAGGGCCGGCAGGAATCTCAAGGAGAGAGGGTGGGGGCTGGCGGGTGCAAGAGGAGGAGGCTAGGGTTTGAGGGAAAATTGGTTTTGGGGAATTATGGAAGGGATTACTCAAATCTGAAATTTAATTTCAGTTTGAGTAATTTAGGAGGGAATATATTTGAATTTGAACTTCAAATCAATTGGAATTAATGCCTTGATTAGGGAATTAATGGGGGGCTTAATAGGGGGGTGGCCGACGGTTTCAAGAGAGGAGGAGGGATTAATTTAAAACCTGAAATTAATTTCAGGTTTTAAAAGAATTAGGAGGGAAAAGTAATTTGAAATTGATTTCAAATTCAAGCGTCATCAATGCCTTAATGATGGCATTAATGGGGCTCCTCCAAAGATGAGGCCGGCGGCATGCTAAGGGGAGAGAGAGGGGAATTCAAGGGAATAAGCTTCCAATTTAGGATGATGACGTGGCAATAGGTTTCATAACTCCAATCTAAATCAAATTGAAATTGAATTCCATCATGAAAACTTTCCGAAATTGGATTTCCAAATTAGGAAAGAATTTGAAATTTGAAATTCAAATTTCAAATTTGAAGCAAGCGGAAGGAGGGGTTGGACAGGTGGGGGAAGTCGCCGGCAAGGTGGCCGGCCGGGACCGTGGAAGTGGCTGGCGGCGGGCTTCCAAGGGGCGGCGGCAACTTGGGTTATGGAGGGATTTTCTTGTGGTGGAGGAAGAAGATGGAGGTGAATGCGAAGGAGAAGATAGAAATCCTAACCACGAGCCGCGGACTCTTCCAACGACTGATGGGCCTTGCGATTTGCTCCCCTTGAGCTCTCTCCCTTCTCAAGCCCTCATGCAAGAAGAAGAAGTAGAAACACAGATTTTTTTATTCAAATATTCATTAGCTATTACAAGAGGAAAGACCCATATATATAGGTCTCAAGCATACATGAATAAATAAAGACTAAATTGCCCTCAGGGCCCCAACATGACTCAACTCAACATAAGGGTACAATAGGAAAATATAAAAATAAAAATGCATAAACAATTAGAAAAATAAGCTCTGAATCGTGGCCATCGATCGGTGATGCACATGTTTGGACTTTGAATCGATGTCCTCATCAGATAGAGATGAATGGGACATTGGTCATTGGTGGGCACATGTTAGATATGTCAAGAGCGGGAGGTATGTTTGTTGTGTGCGGTAAGTTGCGAGAGCATTGAAGTAAGGATCTATGTGTAGGTGGAGAAGGAGTTTGCAAGCAAGCAATGAGAGGAGGGTCTTTAAGCTTGTAGTAGAGCTCAGAGCGAGGTTTAGCACCTGAGAGTAGTGAGCTGAAGTTGAGGGTGAGCGGGCAGGAAACTGGCGGATTGGAGCTTTGTGCATTATGGAAGGGAGAACCAGAACTTTTTCATGTGAGTGGGATAGATTGTGGTTGGGATATTTTGTAGTTTCACATGAGTGGAAGAGAGCGTCACTCGAGATTTGCATTGTAGGCGTAGGCATGTGTATAGCTCACATATTGGGATAGGTGCGTAAGTAGATTAAACTTTTTAATTAATTTATTTTTATTTTTCTTTTTTAGCTAACGTTTGAATGGTGTAACTGAACTCATTGTCTTGTTTGCTTGGTGTTATTTCAATATGATGCTTGGATTTTTCCCATCTTATGGTCAAATTACATATATCAACGTACATTGCCGTTTTTTTCCTTTTTATTATTCTCTTTTAGCTAACATTAGTATTTAGGGTGAATAACATATATGCTGGCCATTAGTGAAATTATTATCATATTTGCGTGATACTGGTTTAATACCATCCTTGGATTTTTATCATCTTATGGCCAAATTATTTAATCAAAGAAGGTTGTGAATTTGATGAAAAAATCCAAGATAGCTCGAAGGTTTGTTACTCGGATTAAGCTCATATCTAAATCAACAAGCCAAAGCCTGACTCAATTCAAACTTGAATTGAACCAAATTAAATTTGGATTAAAACATATTTGCATACATGTAAATGTTTCTGTGCATGTATGAATCTATGCATTACATTCTGTGTATAAGCAATTATATATATGAATATCAGGCTAAAAATGTATTCTAAGATTGAAAATCAAACTTATTTCTAGCCCGAATAGATGCTAATGAGTGAGTTGGAGTTGAACGTAGCTCTGTTCGAGATTGAATCAAATGATTTTGAGGCAATTATGGACCAGATTTTAATAGTCTTTAGATTGGGTCATTAGAGGCCTTGGCATTAAAACCCCCTTGCGCTATCATGTCTCTGAATTATATATGTTGTCATTTAGTATGGTATACGAATTTATTGAATATTGCTTGTATGTTGTTTTGCAACACTAATCTAGTATTTTTAGTTGTATTCAGGTGTACTTATATGGAGGTCATGTAACATCTTGGAAGAATGATCTTGGGGAGGAATTGCTTTTCTTGAGCAGTAAGGTAACAAAATTTTCTAGTCATCAGATCGTTATTCAAGCATAAATATAGTTGCATCCAGTCATTTTGCGGAGAGATTTGTTTCATTTGCTATCCTTGATAGAATTCCAGTATAGTGGGTAGCGTCCTACATAACATGCTTCATTAACCATTTTTCTCGGCAAATATTTTCTTCCAAAATTTTGCTGATTCTACTCTTTTAATTTGGTTGTGATGCGGTTATTTGAAGTAATTTGTTCAAATAAAATTTTAAAATAAAATAATTAAATATCATTATTGCTTACAATGTCATTTATCTACGAACTAACATAATAATTAATTTAATGGCAATATATGATTACTAACTTATGGATCCCCATCTCATAATTAAAAAAGGATTTTTTGACCTATGTAAAAAGATTTTCACATATTTAAATGGAAATCATTGTAGAAGTCAAATTAGCAATTCATAGTAGAAACACCTCATCTAAATAATTTTGAAGATTTGAAAAGAAACTATTATATGATCTGTTTTCTCTTTTAAAATCTTTGGAATCATATGATGATGAAGTGAATAATTGATAGAAGCTAATTTGATATCTATATTATAAAAACAAAAAATTAAAATTCTTGCATTGCAATGATCATTACTCTTGAAGCATGCAACTGTGATTACAAATGATTCTATTGTACTACTCAATTACTAGTTGAATGCCAAAAAAAAAAAAGTTTTTTTAAATTGATTAACTTAATTCAAATAGATTTTTTTGAATTGATTAACTATATTCAAATAGAAATTAATTCATTTAATAAATTGAACTAATTTTGAAATTACCATCTGCATGATGAATTCATGCATGCTCTTTGTAGTATTGATGCCACCATCTTTTAGCTGCACTATAAGAAGCACTATTTTCTGTTTTTTTTTTTTTTTTTATTAATTCTATGTTCGTATTTGCATATATTTGACAACTATATTCTCATCTTCGCTTAGCTTCCTTTGCTAATATTTCATAAAAAAGATTGTAGTTTTGAATATATATTTTTTTGTTCGATATACATATTAATTTGGTCTAGAAGTTTAAGAATAAAAAATAATTATGAATTTATAAAATTGTACTAATTAATTTAAATTGAAGAGAAAATCTAACCATAAAAATAGGTGGAAAGGAAATTTACTGTGCATCTAAACCTAAAATTATTACACCACTTTGTTTATTGACGTGAACTTTGGAGGAAAAAATAAAAAAAGAACCTAATTTTTCTTGGCTGAATTTATTTTAGTGGAATATCAATCATCTTTGAATAGTACTATAGACAAAAATTGAATGATTATTTTGTTTTTTCTTGGTAGACTTTATTTGAGTGGAATTTCAAGGGCCATTTTAAGTTACAATGATTTATTTGGGCACAGTGTTAATCACCTTTTAAAAGGAGCATAATTGCAATAAATATTTGAGTTATTTGTCTTACTGTTGAAATTTCCACAATATTGAGTTGAGTATCAATTTTATATCCATCTTTCATGTTCTTAATTTTTCAAAGACAATTGAATTTTTTTTAAAAGAAAGCGCTTTACAATTTTAAAATCTCTTGGTTAGAGATGTTTAAAAGTGAAATGTACAACAACAACATGCCTTTATCCCACTATGTGAGGTCGGCTGCATGAATCAGTTTTCTCCACTGTGTTTTGTTAAGAGTCAAATTCTCAACTAAATCTAACAAAGAAATGTCATTTCTAATATTTTCTAACCAAGTATTTATAGGTCTACCTCTACCTTTTTAACGTAAGCCAAATCTAATATATCTACTTGGATCATTGAAAGGCCGTTGTTTTATGTGACCAAACCATCTTAGGCGTCTCTCTCTAAGGTTATCTTCCACTGGAGCTACTCTAACCTTTTCACGTATATGCTCATTTCGTATCATGTCTCTTAGAGTAAAGCCACTCATTCACCTGAGCATCCTCATCTTTGCAATACTATACTTAATAATATGCTTCTCTTTTAATGGCCAACATTCTGCACCATAATGCATTGCAGGTCTCACTACCATCTTATAGAATTTTCCCTTAAGTTTGAGAGGGACTTTTCTATCACACAACAAGCTCGATGCATTTCTTCACTTCAACCATCCAACATGAATTATACTAATAATATCCCCATCAATTTCACCATCACTCTGAATAATAGATCCAAGATTTCTAAAACGTGTACTCTTATTAATGACTTGATCACTCAAAGTCACAATCCCCCCACTAGATCAATTTTTACTAAAATTACACTATATATTCAATTTTAGATCTACTCAAACGAAAGCCTTTAGACTCTAAGGTTGACCTTAATGATTCAAGTTTACCTTCAACTCCCTCTCTAGTTTTATAAAAATAGAAGAATATCATTAGCAAAAACATACACCAGGGTACAACCTATTGCAAATGTCTAGTGAGAAAACATCCATTACTAAAGTAAAAAGATATGGGCTTAAGGCTGATCCTTGATGTAATCCAATTGAAATGGGAAAATACTTTGTCAAACCACCTTGTATTTGAACACAAGTAATAGCTCCTGCATATAGATCATTAATGACTTGAATTTAAGCATTATTAACCACTTTCTTATGTAGAACTCTCCATAGCACTTCTATTAGAATTTTATCATATGCTTTCTCTAAATCAATAAAAATTATATGTAGATCCTCCTTATTCTCTCTATACTTCTCCATTAAACCTTTCAGTAAATGTATAGCTTCCATAGTAGACATACCTAGCATGAATCCAAATTGATTTTGTGAAATATTAGTGCACGCCGCAACCTATGCCCCATAACTCTCTCCCATAGTTTTAAAGTATGACACATTAACTTAATTCCTTTATAATTTGCACAATCTTGTGCATCACTTTTATTCTTAAAAATAGGAATCAACACACTCATTCTCCACTCATCTGACATCTTTATAGTCTTCAAAATAATATTAAAAAGTTTAGTAAGCCAAGAAATTTCTTCAATCTCTAAGCATTTCCACATCTCTATTGGTAAAGATTATAAAATTGGATTATGGAAGTCATTATAAAATAAATGAGCTTCAAAGTGAGCCTTCTCATTTAATATCCCTGCCTCCTTCACTATCCAAAACATTAGTCTTTACATAATATAGGTTTACAAATCAGTTTAAATAAATAAAAGACGGCGATTGTTTCTATTTCAAAAAATTAGCAAATTCTCTTCATCTTTGTAATGCACTTCATTAAAATATTAAAATGTGCATTAATGTAAAGCATTTCATTTTCATCTTTATAATTTATCAATAAAAGTATTGAAATTTTGCATTAGAACTTAAACTAACTTATGTAGCATATGTGTAATACAATTTTATTTATGAGTAGTATAAAGTTTTAAATTATTTTCTATTAAAATTTTAAGCTTTTTTTTTTTAAATGTAAATATACTTAATTCGTGCATATCTTGAAATCAAATTATAAATATACTTTGTCAAAAGGAAAAACAATAAAACTCAGTGAAAAAGCTTCATCTTTATTGATTTATCAGTAAAATTATTATTGTTGAAAATTAGTTGCTCATAATTTAGGATTTAAATTAAAAGGTTTAGAGTATATATAATACAAATTTATGTATAAATAATATTAAAAATATGAACTGTTTACCGTTTAAAATTTCCATACTTTTTTTTTAAGGTTAAATTCTTAAAAAATTAAAAAATGTCTACCAATGAAATTTTCAATTGGCAACATCAAAAGCCCAAACAGTTGAATTCAATCTATTTTCAAGTACTTCATCATTGGTATTTATCAATTAAATGGTCCAAATTTATTCATCATAACTTAAATATGTGAATGTATCATGTATATAATTCATATTTGTCTTTTAATAAAATTAATTAAAAAATATTAAATATTTAGAAATTTCATATATTTTTTAAAATTATAAATGAACTTAAAAATTGAAACATATCTAGCACTAAAATTGTAAATTGACAACATTGAAAGTTGAACAATGATTAATTATTTCATCTTTATTTATTGATCAATAGAATTGTTGTTTTTGTAAATTACATTCGTACAATTTCGAACTTAAACTGTAAAAAAAAAGTGGAAAGTTTGAAAATTGTGTAGTATTTAAAGGCCTTGATTTTATTTTAGTGCGATATTAAGTGTTATTTTAATCATAACATAAATAAATATACAAAAGGATGAATCCATGATTTACTATGGGAAACATGCCAGAGCATTATTAATAATAGTATATAGATGCTTTAAAGGTTATAGTGTGTATATTATATATATATAATCATTGTTTAAAATTGCGCAACATAAGGCTCGTCTTGAGGCCCGCCTCAACGCAATTCTAGTGAAAAATGCATCGAGGCTTACGCTTCAATTTTTTTTTATGAGGCTTGCACCTTAGCTTGGTTGAGGCCCGCCTTGAGACACGCCATGTCTCACTGGTGTGAGACTTATGCCTCACCCTATATATATATATATATATATATATATATATATATTAAAATTTACCTAAATCCTAAACTAAATCCCCGAACAAATCGTGTTTTAATGCACCCCAAGCTTCAGCAACTTCCTCTCGACTGCCTTGACCTCCACCCCTCTATTTTTTTTTATAATCACCACCATTGTAATTATTGTCGGGGATCACTTGAAACCCGCACATCACAATTACCTCATCTAAAATTTTTAGAGTATTAATATCATCTTTATGTTAATGAAAATTTTCATGAAAGAGGAAGATGACTAAAATAAATGAAAAAGAAGCAATTTGGGAGGCATTGGACTTTATAGGATGAGATAAGGTAGAGACCAATTTGTTATGATGATGACTCAATTAAAAAACCCCTCAGTGATGATGTGCAGATTATTTTAATTTGTTGTCAACTATCTTAATTTTTTTTAGGAATTAAATGTGGATTAGGAAATTGAGAAATAGGGAATTTGGAGTTGAACTTAATATTATATGATACTTTTATGTTATTCCTATACTTAATATTATTTTGCTCTTATAATATTTGTATTTCAATTCTATTTCACATAATTTATCACTTGCCACTTTATCTCGTGTAATTTTTTATTTTATATGTATGCCGATTTGTTACTTCATAATTTATCACTTGCCACTTTATAAGTATTTCCTATTAATCTTCGAAAAGCAGCGAGAATTCTCCACAAAAATCCACACAAAAATAGGAAACAGTAGATAATTTGTAATATTTGATGAAATGGAAACGAAAAATACCAAGATACAATTGATCCTCTATTTGAGAGGAGGATCTCTCTCCCAAATTTCTAGGCCCCACTAGAGCCCAAAGAAAACCTAAAATCTTGGAGATCTCAAATTTCAGCCAAATTCAAGATGCCCTAACCCTAGAAAAAAAAAACTATTTAATGCATACAAATCAAAGGGAAATCCTTAAACAGTCCCTACATTCAAATTTCCCTCCCAAAACCCTCAAAAATCCTTCCTAAAATAACTGTTTGGTGATTGCGGTGCGGTCGGCCATGGAAAGAGGCGAAGTTTCCGCCTAGGTTTCGCGTCTGGGCCGGTCTCACGTGGACCGGATGGACCGATCTAACAATACTCCCCTCCCAAAGATACATCTTATTCGCAAGATAGAAAGACGACACCCTCTATTCCTTCTTCATCACAAATGGTAAGAACCTGAAGAGTTCGGTCCTTACACCTGTGCCATGGTGTATACCTCTTGTCATATTTGAAATAGATCCCCTTCATCCTCTTCTTATATAATTCTTTCTCTGTGAGCTTCTTGAAGTTGTCCCCAGATCTTCCTCCTGTAGTCTTTTCTTTCGAAGTCCCCTGAATAGGATCCGGTATTGGCTCCTTGGATTTTAATAAAGTGGTGGTTATCATGTACGAGCCTCCTGAGCTGCCACCTCCCATCTCTCCCTCCATGTGCCTCTGATCTTCTACCAATTGAGCTAGCTCCATAGCCTCTCCCAAGTCACGAGACCTCATTACTCTAACCGCTACTCGGATCTCTGATGTCAATCCCTTCATGAAGTTTTCCTCTAGCACTATCTCAGAAATGCGGTCCAATCGGCTAGCAAGGTACTCGAGTCTCTCCTGGTACTCCGTCACTGAACCCTCATGTGTCAAGGCGAAGAACTGCTCGTAGAAGTCTCCTCCCCTTCCCGTTCTGAAACATTCTACCAAACAATCCTTGAACTCTCTCCAACTCTGTATGGGTCGTCGCATGTCCCTCCATTGATACCAAGACAAAGCCTTCCCTTCTAAACATAGGCCTGCCGCCGTCAATCTCTCCTCCTCTGTCAGCCCATTGACGGTGAAATATCTTTCTACCTTTTAGATCCACCCGTGCGCATCCTCTCCCTCAAAGATTTGCATATTCAGTTTCCTCACCCTCGGGTCACACCCATTTCCCCTAAATCATCCATAACCTCTCATTCCTCGAAGCGGAGGTGTTCCTCAATTGTCACGATCTTCTCTCCGACATTCATACCCAAACCATTCATCAAAATCCCCTCTTCTTCTTTCAAAATCAGCACTTTGATGATCGAAATCATCCCATCTCCTTACAAATTCAACACCCTTTCTTGCGCAGCCAATGCTCATCTTCTCCCTAGAAAGTGGTTCTAGATTAGGCATTCCGTCTTCTCCCTCCAGGATCTCCACTTATGGCTTTTCCCTTCCCCTGGATGTGTTAGGGTTCTCATCTCTTTCATGGCCGCCGGTAGTTTCATTTGCTTCCGATGTCACCGGTTTGGTTTTGGCTTCAACCAATTTTTTCAACGTGTCTTCCACCATAGAGAACTTTTCCTCCATCTTTTCATTGACGGATGCAATCTGGCTTTGAAAATCATTCATCTTTTCCTCAAAATCTGCTTTGAGTTGCCCAAGTTCACCAATTTCCTTACGACCATTTATTCCCCTTCGATCGACATGCTCTGATACCAATTTGATAGGAAGTACTTGTAGATCTCAAGTATTTCCTATCAATCTTCGAAAAACAGTGAGAAGTCTCCACACAAAAATAGAAAAATAGTAGATAATTTGTAATATTTAATGAAATGGAAACGGAAAATACCAAGATACAATTGATCTTCAATTCGAGAGGAGGACCTTTCTCTCCCAAATCTCTAGACGCCGCTAGAGCCCAAAGGAAACCTAAAATCTAAGAGATCTCAAATTTCAGTCAAATTCAAGATGCATACAAATCAAAGGGAAATCCCTAAACAGTCCCTACATTTAATTTCCCTCCTACAACCCAAAAAAAATCCTTCCTAAAATGACCGTTTGGCGCTTGCGGTGCAGTCGGCCACGGAAAGAGGCGAAGGTTCCCCCTCGGTTTTGTGTCTGGGCCGGTCCCATGTGGACCGACTTTACCGGTCCAATGGACCGGCCTAACAAATTTCTATTAATCTTAGTATAAATATAGTTTTGATATCATTCAATTTCCAATGCATTGTGATGTGCATCATATAAGGATTATGGAGCATACCCATGGATTTCTCATTATAACTCGTGTTTCAGTCCAATTAACCCATAATCTAATTAAAGTTACTTTCAGGGTTCTCTCAACATGTATCTAATATCATCCAATGACGTTCTATATATTTTTTATCCTTAGGCTCAAATGCTTGACTTACAATAGTGTTTTCTCATGTTCACCCTTAAGTGTAACAAGTGTCAGGTAATTGAAATATAAATATGATATGAAAATAGTGCGAGCTTAATGTGATGAATATAACTAAATAGAAAGCTACGAGATGATGATGAAAATGCAAATTAATCTGATTTTAAAATCGTTGGTTTGCTAAAATATGATTTTAAAGTCAGTGCATTTATAAAATATTTTGAGGTATCTGAATATTGATTTGTGTTAGTTGTATGCTGGTGGAATGATTGATTCCATTTTCCTTCTTAATCATTTTGCATTAATTTTATCTACTCGTTTGAGTGTCCACTTTATATCCTTATACATGTCTAAACTACTTTGTTCTATTTTCAATTAACATTTCTTCAATAGATTCCACTTTAGTTATCCATTTAATAGAAATATTTTTTAATTTAACCTTCCTTATTTTGTTACACGCTTTCTTGACATTCTTATTTCTTTCATGCTCAATATAGTTATCAACCACTTTTTATTAACCAACACTCAAATCTATATTGGCCGTCAGTGTCAACAACATCAACTATTAGTTTTATCACAATTTATTTTGGGATTTATTTTTTTATAAATTTATCTTGAAGTCTCTATCACATTCAATATTTCTGAGACACTTATTTAGTTTAACCACTCAACATTAGTTACAGAGTTTTTTTCTATTCTTTTTTTATTTCCTCATTCATATAATAGATTCCAATACTTGAAACTAGCACACCAATCTCCTAATAATAATGTTTACTTATAATTGATTGTATCACAGCAACTAAAATTGCATATTGGATGCTCATATTTAAACTCTTCTAAAATTTATACTGCTGTTTTACTTTTTCAATCATATCACCAGATCTCTCGTCATTTAAATCTATATTATCTGTGAAGAGTATATATCAAGGCACATTCCTTTAAATATTCTTTGTAAGTGTCTCCATATTTAATAAAAAAAAGATATGAGCTGATCCTTGATATAAAACTATTGTAAGTGGAAATTCTTTGGCCACTTAGATGCCTACTCGCTGTTCCATCATAAATATCTTGAATAACTTCAACTTACTTTTGCAACATGTTTATTCCTTAATGTTCACAATATCAATTCTCATGATACTTATTCTTTTGCGTTTTCAAATAAATAAAAAATTAAATGAAGATCCCTTTTTACTCTTATAATTTTAATTATTGTCTTAAAATAGAAGCATCTTTAATTGAGATTTCTCTCTCAACCCTGAGAGGGTAAAACTTAGGAGCTTGTGTGCGTGAGTAGTCTCGAACTAGGAATAAAAAGTTAAAAAGGATGAAATTTTTGGGTAGTCCTTATCCACTGCTTAATTTGTCTTTACTTGATAAATCTAAGTTTAAACCTGACAAAACATTTTTCTAATATTGATTTCTAATAAAAATCAATTAGTTGAAGCTTGCACTGCAGGCTTGAAGCTTATATTACACTTTGCTAGGGGGCCTACTGCTTCACTTAACGATTTTGCCTTTTTAAAAGTTGCTCATGTTATGTGTCAATTGATTTCACAAGATTGATGTGTAATCTGACAACAAATCTGTCATAAGAACTGTAATTTCTCATATGATCATGAAAGCGGCGTCATTGGCATTCCAAACCTATTGCTACACAATTAGAAAATAAGCTGGTAGTATGAATTTTAATACTACTATGGATTCTACAAGAAAGAGAATCAATGAGCAACAAAACCTCAATACTGATGGAATGTACAGGTACAAGATCAACATGTCTAAATGAATCTAATTCTTGTCAAAATGCTTTGTGCGAAGGTTCCGAGTTTGTGCAAGTCCAAATTCCCAGCTATGGGCTCCACCTCATTTAGGAGGCCATAGTTTGTGAGTAGTCCGACTGCTTGAATTCGAATGCTTTCGTGTTTCTGTTTCAAAATGGTCAAACTCATTGGTTATCTATTTTTACTCCAATTTAATTCTTGAGAAATGTGTTCCATGTGCCTTGCTTGATTATATTAAATTTTTGGCAGTATGTTTTGAATGGATTCAAATGATGAACTCTTTCTTGCTTAGCATCACTAAACTCCATTATTTTGCTCGTCTTGTACAGGCCATCTTCAAGCCGCCTAAAGCAATTCGTGGTGGCATTCCAATCTGCTTTCCGCAAGTATAATTCATTTCATATTTGCACGTCTATGTAATTGTATGTAAATTTGATTATTCTTCCTGACCCAAGTAAATTTCTACATGTAGTTTAGCAATCATGGAAATCTTGAAAAACATGGGTTTGCAAGGAATAGATTGTGGAGTATTGATCCTGACCCACCACCCTTTCCTACTGCCGCCTTAGATAAAGCTTTTGTCGACTTGATCCTCAGGCCATCTGAAGAAGATAACAAGATTTGGCCCAACAGGTATATTTTCCAGGAACATAATTATACATGAGGTCTTTTTTTATAAATAAATTGCAAAATCTTAGTCGACATATTACCAAAAATAATCAAGAGCAAGTACATGAAAAAGTCTATGCCTAACATGAGGCATACCCAATTAGGCCAACGGGGTACCCCAACAAGAATCCCTGACACCTTATCAACAACGGAAGTCCTAGAGGATTTAATATTATGACCAATATTATGATAGGAAGTGCTGGCAGAAATTTAGGAAAAGCTTTAGATGAAATATGATTTCAGCAATTTCAGAAAACCAATGACAAGAAAATCAGAAATAGAACACACAAGAAAATCTTTTTTATTGAAAGTTTTATGAAAGAAAGACAAGATACAAGTGGATCTTCAATTGGAGAGGAAGATCCGACTCTCCAAAATCTCTAGCTGCCGACCAGAGTCCAAGCACCCTAAGAACAATCTAAATTTAGCAAAATACACATACCCATGACCCTAGGAAATCACCTACTTAAAGCAAATAATAAATAACAAATACCCAAACAGCCCTCTCTCAATTCCCTCCCAAATCTGTCATATTTCCTTAATTATTTCTCTCCCAAATCTGCTCTCAAATCAGCCCACAAATCTTCCCACTTCAATCAAGGAACATTTTATAATTAATCAACTCTAAATCAACCCCTAAATCTGTCCTCTTCAATTAGAATATTTCCTACTTAATTCCCTCCAAATCAACCCCAAAGTTAGCCCCCAAATATGTCCTCGTCAATTAGAAAAAAATTCTAAAATAATTCCCTCCAAATCATCTCCAAAATCTACCCTCTTCAATTATGAAATATTTCATAAGTAATCCCCTCCAAATCACCCCCCCCCCCCCCACCCCCTCAGGATGGAAGGATAGAAAATAACTGAGGAACACCTTATCTCTTCGTGTGTGTGTGTGGGGGGGGGGGGGGGGGGGGGGGGGGGGGGGGGGGGGGGGTGGAGGCACCTAGCCACCCCCAAATCTCATACCTCCTCCAGGCTCTGCAGCTCGACCAAATAGCCCAACTGTGCTCCTTATATCGCCTTGAATATTGGTTCTAAGTGAAACCATGGTTTTGGATAGGCTAGGATCCCCTATAATAAACACTTTCCTCCCTTCAAACTTGAACTTCATCATTAGCATCTACTAATCAATTTGTCTTTTCCAACTTGTGCAGTCATTTCAATCCCAGGATGACATCAGTGCTCTCTAACTCCAACGGAAGAAAGTTCTACCTCATTTAGACTCCCTGTATGGTCAAAATGGCCCCCTACACACTCTTCTACTTGTCTTCATCTTCCCAGTCCCCATCATCACCCTATAGCAGCCTGTGTCCACCTGTTTCACCCCTCATTGCTCTACGACCTAGTTTGAGATGAAGTTGTGTGTGGCCGCACTGTTTATCAACACCACTACATCTATTCTTTGTCTCTCAGTTTCATGGTATGATTTAGAGTGAATCCCACCACTAAGTTTGAGGAGACCTCTACCATGTCTAAATGAATTTTTCCCCCTCCACTGTTGCCTCACTCCCACCTCTTTCCTCAGCTTCTTCATCGTTAGCATCTACCAATCAATTTGTCTTTTCCAGCTTATGCAGTCATTTCAATCTCAGGATGACATCAGTGCTCTCTAACTCCAACAGGAGAAAGTCCTATCTCACCTGGACTACCTGTATGGTCAAAATGACCCGCCTACACACTCTTCTACTTGTCTTCATCTTCCTAGTCCCCATCATCACCCCATAGAAGCCCGTGTCCACCTGTTTCACCCCTAATTGCTCTACGACCTAGTTTGAGATGAAGTTGTGTGTGGCCGCGCTGTCTATCAACACCACTACATCTCTTCTTTGTCTCTTAGTTTCATGGTATGATTTAGAGTGAATCCCACCACTAAGTTCGAGGAGACCTCTACAATGTCTAAATGCATATTTTCCCCCTCCACTATTGCCTCACTCCCACCTCTCTCTTCAGCTTCCTCATCATCACAGACGGTGAGAACCAGAAGTGTTCGGTCCTTACACCTGTGCCCTGGTGTATACCTCTCATCACATATGAAACATAACCCAATTGCCTGCTTATCCTGCACCTCTGTTTTTGTAAAGCGCTTGAAGTTGTCTCTAAGGCGAACTCCAATGCCTTTCTCCTTCGGTGCTTCCCTCTAAACGACATTGTCTGGGTTCTTGGTGCCAGGGTCATAGAGGTACTCCTATATGCCCGTCCCATGATATTTCTCCTACTGGCCTTCTCCCTCCATTGTTTTTCTTCTACCCTCTATGCAAGCTCCATTGTCTCTCTCAGCCCTCTAGTTCTCAGCACTCTGAGCTCTGCTCGTTTGTCCTCTTTAATCCTTTTCATAAAATTCCCTTCCAACCCTTCCTCGGAAATTCCTCTCAGGCTTCCCGACGGTAGCTCAAACTTCTCCTGATACTCCGTGACTGTCCCCTCTTGAGCTAGGGCATAAAACTGTTCATGGAGGTTTCCTTCCTCAATGGCTCAAAAGCACTCCAATACACTCTTTAAATTCCTCCCATGAATAGATCGGATATCGAGCCTCCCTCCATTGAAACCAAGCTAGGGATTTTCCCTCCAAACATAGCCCTACCGCAATGAGTTTTTCCCTTCTGTCTTGCTGTTGATCGCAAAGTAGCACTCCACCCGATACACCCAACCCCGAGCATCTTCCCCTTCAAACACGGGCATCTTCAACTTTATCAATCTCACATCGATGCCCTAATGTCTTCTCCTTCCTCAATGGCTCTTAGCTGATTTGGACCCCATCAATATGCCCAACCATGACCTCCTCCATTCCACCTCTCCCAAGCTCGGGTAGTCTCCCAATGGGTTCAGCCTCCCCCCTCCTTTGCTGCCTTTCCTTTAGATTACCCTGATTTGCCCACCCAAGAGAGCCCCCCGTGGCGGCCCTAGATGGAAAACTCTCTCTACTTTATCATTGTGCTCAGTAATCTCTTTCCCCTTTGGTTCAGCCCTCAGAACTCCAGGTGAGGCTTTTGACTACATTTCGATCAACTTCTTCATCATGTCTTCCATATTTTTAAAGCAACTCTTTATAGATGAGAGCCTCCTTTCCATGTCGGAACATCTTTCCTCCACTCCGGCCTTGAGATTGTCCATCTCATCTTCCAACATCTCCATCTTCTTTGCTGTCATTCACGGATTTAGGTTCCAAACCATGAAAAACAATAAAAATTGACGAATCTGGTCTTCAAACGGTAAAATCAGCAAGGTGGGAAGAAAAATGCAGGAGAAATCAACAATGGGGATTTAAATTTCAGCCAAGGACACCGTTTTGATACCAATTTGATAGAAAGTGCTTATAGAAATTTAGGAAAAGCCGTGACTGAAATCTGATTTATGAAAGAAAGACAAGGTACAAGTGATCTTCAATTGGAGAGGAAGATCCGATTCTCCCAAATCTCTGACCGCTAGCTAGAGCCCAAACACCCTAAGAACAATCTAAATTCAGCAAACAAAATATGCCCCTAACCCTAGAAAAATCAACTACTTAAAGTAAATAATGAGCAACAAATACCCAAATAGCCCTCCCCCAATTCCATCACAAATCTGTCCTATTTCCTTAATTATTTCCCTCCCAAATCCGCTCTCAAATCAGTTCCCAAATTTGTCCTCTTCAATTAGGAAATATTTCATAATTAATCCCCTCCAAATCAGCCCTCTTCAATTAGGAAATATTTCATAATTAATCCCCCCCCCCCCCAAATCAGCCCCAAAATTTGACCTCTTCAATTAAAAAATATTTCCCAAGTAATCCCCTCCAAATCTGCCCCCAAATCAGCCCTCCCCTTCCTGTGGCTTCTACTTCCGCTCTCGTTCCCGCTATATCATATTAGCAAGAAAATCAGCAGCTTTATGATAAAAACCTTTCTAGCAGCCATAAGAAAATCATCAGCCACATACTCTTTACACTAAATATGAGTTAACCTGAAATGAACCTTAGACAGCAAATGTTTTGATAACCCTAACATGATAAAAACCTTTCCAGGCACTGTTGTTTAATCTTAAGAGTAAGCCTCTAACAATTGAACCATCAGTTTGAATCCAAGCACTGTGCCAGTTATGCTTCAAACACAATTTGAGACCTTGGACAAGACCAAATAGCTCAACAGCCGGAATAACTAACCCTAAGATATGAATAAAAAGAAAACAAAATATTCCCCTCATGATCCAAATAATAATCCACAAGCATTTTCACCACGATAAGTCTTAGTAGATCCATCGATATTAGGCTTATCTCATCAACCAAAGCCTTAATCCACTGAATAAAGTTCACGGGACATAAAGTTAGACATAATAAATATTATAATAACTAAAGAATGAATGAATCGCCTAAAAACTATTTAAAATTTAATAAATCTGCATCCAACGTTAACTGAATTTGATTATCCACTGTAAAAATAATTCTATCATAATTAAAATAAACATTATCAAACTTAGCTGCATTTCTCTCTAAAAAAACCAGAGAACAAAAACTGCAACAAAAATAGTAATAGAAAACCGACCACCCCCATAAATAGAACTATTCCAGGTAAGGATAAACAACTGCAGATTATTAGTGGCAGGAATCTGAATCAGGAAAATGAAAACTCAATGAATTCACACCTTAGAAATACTGGTTTCAAAAATAAAAACATGGAAAAAAGGATTTCCAAATAAAAATAAAAATAAAAACATTGGCCCGTAGACGCAAATTAAAACCAAGGTTTTTCATTTTAATGTCACTATGGAGAAACTCATGATATAAATGTCAACTAAAAAAGAAAGATGCATGAATAGATTTATGCCAAAAAACCCACAAAATTTTCATCCGCTTAAGGAGGACACGGCTCAGCATAATAAATTCAGTTTGAAAAGAAACATCAAGTGTAACATTACATTAAATAATATATTTATTAAACCTTTTCAAAAGAATTTTGAAAATATGAACAGCAAAATTTTGAGGTAAGCAGGTCATAAGCTTAACATCATCCCAATCATTTCTTAAACATAATTATTTAACTCAACTAACATTGGGAATAAGAAATACAACTACTGATATTTGTAAGTTCTCTTACTTGTAGTTCGTTTTTTGGAATTATAAATGATTAAAAAGTTCACTGATGTATTCATGACGGATTCTTTTAACTAATGTAGCCATGAATTTCGTTTGAGGGTCACCCTGGGACCTGGAGGTGACCTTATGTTGACCTCACGAATAAGAAATACAAATACTGATGGAAAGGCATTCTCCTTCACATTTGCATACCACACCTACTTTTCTGTTTCAGATATCAGGTTTGTTTCACTCTATCTGAGCATAGAGTTTATGTAAATATATAATCTCAAAATTGTGCTTATTTTATGCCTTTCCTATTATTGCAGAAAGAAGTAAGTTAAAATCGTGTCATGCATTTCCAATATCATCAATTCAGATTTTATTAAGTTGTTTTTTTAGCAGATTTATGTTCCACTTGGATGAGGCTATCATGTTGAGAGAGAATATGATTCAGTGAGTGATTTAAAATCTGGAGTGGTTTTAGCAAGTCATATGGACTGTATGACTGTACCTGCAGCTAAAATGTGTATCTGTACTTGAATTCTCTATGTAATGTGCTTCTTCGGTAGTTTTTACAAGAACTCTTGTCTTCTTGATTGTTACACTATATTTGGTGATGTGCCAAGGGTGGATAGGGGTGTAAGTGAGCCGAGTCGGCTCGAGCTCGATGTCACGACCCAGCCCGGCTTGCCCGAATTAACGGGGCGGGAATAGATAGTCGTACGGTAAGCAGTAAAATTTTAACATTAACCAACATAAACATAAACTAAATTTTATTCCAAAAGAACATAAAGAGCCATTAATTCAATAGACTGAAAGTTACCAAATATCCTCGAACCATAACTACTAAAAACATCAACTGTAAAAGTCAACATAAACTTCAATATAAACTCTAATAGACTCCTCAAATACAATCCATTGACTTAAACATAAAACAAAAAACATAAAACCTTTCTTCCTAAGGTCCTCTACGACGGTAGATGTACTGTCGTCTCATTGCCATCACTTTCCAGATGGTTCTCCTGAAAAAGATTCCCACAAGCAGGGGTGAGTTTACTCGCTCTGCATTTAACTCATATTTTTCATAAAAATTTGCATAAAATCAAAATAAAATATCTTTTCATAATAAAACATGAAACGACGATCAATTTTGTAAAAATTCATAACATTTGTATAATAAACCTTTTTCATAAATTTCCTCAATCATAAACCTCACTTAATGTTTTTCCTTAAACATCAACTTTCATATTACGTAGAAAGCATAT
The DNA here is from genome assembly GCA_016618105.1 of Dendrobium huoshanense. Lineage (NCBI taxonomy): Eukaryota > Viridiplantae > Streptophyta > Magnoliopsida > Asparagales > Orchidaceae > Dendrobium > Dendrobium huoshanense. The sequence continues at coordinate 87,029,157 of CM028358.1, forward strand.
ATAAATCATATTATGTATAATGTCTATTATATCACCCATCTCGGAGGTGCTCTTAAATTTTGTACTGATCAGATACACATTTCATATCATTTGACCATTCCTTTACCATTGGCTCTAACGATCCTTCTTTATCATTTGGTTCTTTTGAGCCCCTTTACCATTTGGGTACTCCGCATCATCATGCACAATCTCATATTATAATTTATAATTTATGTTCAGTCAATCATATACGTAATGAGAACAATTATGAATAAAAAATCATTTGTTTAAAACATGAAAATCTTGAATCTAAACATAGTATGAAAGCTCACTAACATCATGAAATAAAAGACTTGAGCATGGTATTTGCCAAAAATAAAATTTGTAAACCATATAATTTGAAAGTTCAAACTATTTGTATTGAATAAAAGAACAAAGCATAAAACAATAAATATGAGTATCTATCTTTAACCCAAGCACAATACTTCCTCAAAGTGTCGCTTTGACACACTTCGTTCTCCTTAAAGTTCACAACTTAATAATCACATAAAAAATAAAAGTCAACTAAAATTCTTCCCTAAAACTTTAATTAAATTCCCACTTGTTTAAACCCTTCGCTTATTCTTAATTGTTCCTTACGACGTTTAATTAAATTTACATTATTTAATCTTAACTTTTGAGTTTTATTAATTAGAAAATTAAGAAAAATGAAATTTCTTACAAAAATTCAAAATTTTGTTTTAAAAACATTCTTAAGGCCCTTAGAAACGATTTTTATAAAAGCACTTTAAGGAAATTAAATTTTTAGGTAAAAGCCCTAAATTTTTTATTTAAAAAAATTCTCAAAGAAACCTCAATTCTATCTTTAAAATACTTCCCTAATCCTTCCTTATAGATTTCGTAAAGAAAGTTTTGAAAGAAAACACATTTTTGGTAAAATCCTAAAAATTTCTTCTTCAAAAATCTTGAGATTGAGAGAGATTTGTTTCAAACAAAACATACCTTTATATTCCCCTTATCATCCTCTTCGATTTCCACTAATTTTCTCGCCGGAAAATCGCCACCAGAGCCACCCTGCCGAAGTTAAGTGCGTCCACCCCTCTCGGTTTCTCTCGGCCGAAACTTGCGAATAAAATGAGGGAGGGGTGCGGTTTTGCTAATTTAGAGAAGTAGTGAAATCCAAATGACCCATATACCCTCACTTAAACAATTCTGGCATAAGAAAAGGTTAGGGGTAGATTTGGTATTTCTAAACTTCTAGAATTTTTATTTGTTAAAATACACAAAATTACCTATAAGTTCTATATATTAAATCGTACAAAATTTTGCATAAATTTTTTATAAAATTACTTCCATCAAATTTCGTTAACTTTGAATTTTCACTTAAGTTTTGTCGCGATGCATCGAAATGCGTGCGATAACTTACGATCGTCGTTTTTCAGGTTTTACACTATACTCGTTTTTGGGCTCGCGAGCCTGCTCAAAATTATTAAATTTGAATATTTTAAAAAAATTAATAATAAATGCCCGCCTATATTTTGAATTCCCGCTGTGTTTTAAAATTCGGCTCAGCGTGTGTTTCGAGAATTCATAAATAATCCTGCGTGTATTTCAATCACCTGCCCATCTCTCTCTCTTGTCTCTGACAGACCTTGAATAATAAATGCTCAATACCTCATTATTCTCATTTGAATATTCATTCTCTTGCTTTGACAAACCCAAAAAAATGTCTCATTACCTCTCTCTCTCTCTCTCTCTCTCTCTCTCTCTCTCTCTCTCTCCTGCTGCAGTTTTAAAAGACCGTGGAGTTTTTTTGGAAGGCAAACGTGATTGTGTCGAAGGCTGGAAGAGTGGCTCGAACTCGTTTACAATTGAACGAGTCGAGCTCGAGTTCGAGCTCGTTTTTCGACTGATGAGCTGAGCTTGATTATGCCAAAACTCGACTTGATTCGTCTCGTTTACACTTCTAGCGGTGGGTAGTATTATCATCATTAATGGATAAACAGGTAGAAGTTGTGCCATTACCATATTACTTTTTGAAATCACAAAAGTTCAAACAATGTATTTTGATGAGAAGGTAGCTATTAGTACTGATGATGAATTTCTTAGCTCTGACCAAGCATGTTCTTGAAGATGTTTCACTGGAAAGGAGGATGTCATTAACCAAGGCTGTTAGCTAAAGGGAGAATGGATATTTTTATTTATTGTAATATCTTCTAGTTAGAGGTTAGAGTTCAAATATTAAAGTTCATTTAAAATGAGAAATTTGTTGCCAGTTTTAATGGAAATTTGTTTTTCAGCAAAGGCCCATTTTTTTATCAATTTTGTGATAGAATAGAAGATTAGATGAGGAGCTGTCTTTGCCTACTCTCATTGATACTCATTATTTTCTATGGTTGTACTATGAAGTACCTTTATATTGAGTTCGTAAAAGTAAGATTATGAGTATTATTACGTGTCAAAGCAATCTTTAGTGCCTGTAAAATATGGGTTGATGGGTTATATTGAGCCTAATACGATGTCCTAGACATAATTGGCAAAACAAGAAGTCAATAAATCAACCCAATGATTTTGTACTCAGGAAGATCATCGAATTCTCAAGTCAATGGCTGAGCTTGAAGGTGATAAAAGCTGAAATTTATTTAGTAGAGTTTCCCATATGACATGAAAAGTGAGGCTGATGAGGACATCGAAGATCAACGGCTACGATCGTGTCTATTTATTTTCATGTATTTTATTTGTTATTTGTACTTTTCATTTCTACCCTCACTTGAGGGCTTTGTTTTATGTTTGCCCTAGGGACAATTGTGTCTTTTATTTTCCCTCATGTATTTGGCTATTTAAGCCCTCCCCTTCCTCTTGGAAATGGATGATGATGATTGATAATGAAAAGTTTTATGTTCTTGTTGATCTCTTAGTGAGTTCACGTGATCTCTTAGTGAGTTCATGAGAGGAGAAGCCAGAGGAGGGTAATTCGTAATACCCGTCAATCTTTGGAAGAGTCCGAGGTTCGCGGTTCTTACGATCTCTGTGTGAGTTCGTTAGTTATCTCTATCTTTCTCGTATATTCTTGTTCATCTCCTTTCTCCCCTCTTCATCCACCCAAGTATTTCCCCTAGCTCCACCTCCTCAACCCACGGCCGACACTCCACCCGACCCCTCATACCGCCGGCCCAAGCTCTAGCCGCCTGGCCACCATCCACCTCTTTCTCCCCATTGAAATCCTTGCCTAATTTGGGTAATTTAATCTTTGGACAGATTTTTGAAATTCAAATCCAACTAATTTGAATTTGAAATCTTTCCTAATTTGTCATTCCAATTTTGGAAAGTTCTTAAATCAATTCTTTTGAATTTCAAATTCAAATGGATTTGTTTAGTTACTTTTCTAATCCTAAATTTATAGTTAGGCAAGCATGACACCTCATCCCCACATTCCCTCTTGCCCATTAATGCCGCCGGCCCCTTCATTGGGCTTCCCATTAATTGCCCAATTAATCCCCCTCCCTATTTTGAAATTCAAACCTTAATTTCAAAATAATTTCCTCCATTCTCACTTAAAAACTGAAATTCCTTTCAGTTTTCCCAAGCCCTACCCCCTCATAAATGCCGCCGGCCCCCCTCTTGGCTCTCTCCATTGAATGAGCATTAATCCTCCTCTTTATTTGGATCTTAAGATTCAAATACCTATTCAAATTAATCTGAAATAAATTCAGGTTTTCGTTTGGAAGGTTTCTCCCTAATATCACTCTTCCCTAGTACGTGATCTACTGAGAAATTTTCTGCCTTCACCCAGCAGCTGGCCCACTGTCCAGAAATTCCTGTTTTGCTGTCCAGGAATATCCCGCCAGCCATCTGTTCCTTCAGAACTGAGAAATAAGCAATTTCATCCCGCTGATCTGCTGATTGAATAGACCCCATTGCAGCCCAGAGATTTCCAGCAAGTTTCCTTTGCTGTCCAACAATTTGGGAGCTCTCGTTTGATGTCCAGGAGTGCCCAAATCAACAAGAAAACTGTCCAACAATACCTCCTTGCTGCTGTCCAGTTGCTGTCCAGAATTTTGGAGCCCAGAAAACTGCTATCCAGCATCCTTGAGAACCAAAATTGCTGTCTGGAATCTGCTCCAGGCCACCTACTTCCGATCCAACCAACAAAGCACCACCGAAACGTTGTATAACTTCATTCCTTGGGTGAAACTCTTCTCCTAACGCTCTTATCTTCCTAGTTTACTTTTTGTTTATGGTTATTAATGGATTCATGAAGATCATGTCAATTATTTGCCGCTAGAACCTAGTAATAGGAAGAGTTGTGCGAGGGATCTTTCATAGACTAATCTTATTGTTAGTATTGGAATTTATTGTTGGAATGATCCATGTATGCAATGTCGGATTAAGTTGGCTATCTTTTGAACTTAACTTTTATTCATGTGATTTAACTTAAGCTAAGTGTCATTTAATAATTATCTTATCGTTCAATTCCGCATAAGATATTGCTTATTATCACCTCTAAATCTAAGCTTGCAAATTTTTCTTAAGCAAATCATTTTCGCATGAGATTGTTTCACATCAGAGGCCCTCCTGCCACTTAGGGGAAAGAGTTTGTTGGTCTTTTTACTTCTCCTATAAAGGAGTTTTCATAGAGGTGAGAGTGAAGGGATTAATCGTGAATAAAGAAGACATCTCTTATTTGAGATATGTGTTAGACTGTAACTTCTTTGGTTTAAGGTATTTTGGTCCTCGATCGATCAAAGGGTTTGGAAGTGAGACGACTTATCTTCGAGATTCACATCTACCCATTCTAATCGTAGGGTGATAGAAAGATGGATGGAATGAATCTCAATATTATGGTTGGATGGCCTGTTTTAATTGGGGCCTAATAATTTTGTGGGGATGTATTAGTTGCCATTCTAATTTTGGATTTTTTCTAAAGGACCCAAACATATATCTTTAAGATGAGCCACTTCATAAATCTTTAGTTCTAATTTTTTTATTCCCATGATGGTGAAACTTTTGTATTTGATATTTAAAAAATGTTGTTTCATCATGTTTTTTTATTTTAGGAAGCTTATTATAATGTTAATATGGCAATGAACTTTTATTTTTGCCTAAATCATGTTAAGTAGGCACAAATTTAAGATTTGGCCAGTTGGCCTATTTCTTCATAGGTTGAAATCTTGGTTGGTCAAACTATTTTAATGGGTTGGCTGATTCATGGGCTAGTCTTTTGAGTTTGAATAGTTGGACTTTGGGACTAGCTCACTGGTTCCATCCTGTGATTGATTTGTTGTTGATGTGAAGACGATCAACGATGGCATTTTTGGGCTTATTGTTAGTTGATAGTTTTGGCCCTTTTAGACTTTTTTTGTTGAATAAGTCGAAAAACTGATGTCTGTGGTGGAACCACCTGCATCTGTGCAAGAGCTTGCATTTTAGTTTAATGGAGAAGTGTGCTAGCACCTTATGGGACCCAGCCCACAGCTAATTGTGCAACCATGACTACCATGTTTGCATTTGACAGCATATTGTTGCCTGTGCTGCAACAATTATGTACAAGACCTATTAATTGTTGCATAGTTGGCATCAAGTTGTTGCCTACATAATACATCCGCATTCATCGCTAGTGTATATTGTCTAATAGAATTTGAATGGGTCGTTTAGTGGTGAACATTGTCTTTGCATGATCTTCATGTCTAAGACATTTTTTTTATTTCTTTTTATTCATCATATATATGAATGTACTTATAAATTTGACAATTCAGGTGACTAAAATAAAATGCATTTAATCTAACATCTTTTAGAAGATAATGACAACATTAAACAATATCTAATTTCTTATTTTTTTTAAATTATTCCTACAACATAACATTTAAATCATGATTATATATCATCATAATTAAATTAAAATATCTCATCATGATTAAATTATCTACGTTTTATTGCTAACTTATAACCTTAGTAATTCAAAGTTAATTTCATAACTTAGACAAATATAAATTCCAAAATTTTATGTATAAAGTTCAAGTCTTTAAATCTATAGAACTAGATGTATCATAGAACAAAATCATAACTTCCCAAAATTTTCAATAATTTTTTTTTTAAATATTCTGATTTAATCATTTTTCAAATATACTTCTTCTTTTGCACAATCACCATTTCTTGATTTACTTTTTACCTATGCTTTGAATATTGTTATGCCTGGACCGGTCCCAGCTAGACCGGTCCAGTTCTACACCCGGCAGCTCAAGGCCGGGCGGAACCAAGCGGAACCCAGAGGAGGGGGCGGAAGCCTGGTGGGCCCAAGCATGGGTTAAACGCATTGTGTGGAGGGAAATTTTGAAAGAGAAGGGTTTTTTTTAGGTATTTTATAAAACACCTTTATTGTTAATTAGGAGGATTGGGGGGAATTGATTCTCATCTTGAATTTGAATGTAATTGGGAGATCTAGGGTTTGGAGTTTTGGGCTCTTGGCGTTGCCGGAGATTGGGAGAGTTATTCCTTCCTCTTGGATTGAAGGAAATTGTATCTTTGCTTGTTTTAATTCTTCTTCTAGTGAAATACAATTGTTCTAGTGGAACTTATCCACGTTTTTTCTCAGTTTTCTCCCCGTTTCCATTGTTTTGGGCTGTTTTACTGCTGTGGACAGCAGTTTTCTTTGTTTAGGTACTTGTTTTGGGTTAGGTTTGCTTGTGCTTACAAGTATTTCCTATCAAATTGGTATCAGAGCATCGATTGGGAGCCTTAGGCGGCTGAAATCCCGATTTTTCAGCGAGCTTTTGGCTTCCGGAAGTGAGTTTTTTGAGATCCGTTGGGAAGAACGATGTCCGGAAAGAAGGTAAAAGTCTTGGAAGGCGAAGTCGGACAATTGAAATCCGATTTGGAGGGAAGATTTTTTTATTTTCAAAATCAAATCACCACCAATAATGAAAGGTTGAAGAGGAAGTTCACCGTGATGGAAGAAATGCTTAAAAAATTACTTGAGATGAAGATAAATCTGACGACATCGAAAGTAAGAGAGACCACCGGAGGTCATGTCTGGGGAGGAAATCCAAACCCTTTTAGGGGGGAGGAGAAATTCGGAAGTGGAGGTCATTGAGGGGGAGAATGACATGTCGCCTATAGAGCCGCTTTCTAGAGAAGAGATGAGTTTGGGGAATGATCGGAGAGGTGCTGATTTCATCGGGAGAATGGAAGAATTCCATCGACGAGGGGCTGAATTTGAAGGGAGAAGAGGAGAATATGACGAAGGGTTCGGGTACAATCGCCAGAGGGAAGATCGTGACAGTTGGGGAGCACCTCATCTTCGAGGGATGGGAGGATATGGAGGATTCAGAGGACATGGGGGAGACCTGCGGGTGAGGAAGCTGAAGATGCCCGTCTTTGAGGGCGAAGACGGCCATGGCTGGATCTACAAGGTGGAATGTTACTTCGCTGTCAACGGGTTGACAGAGAATGAAAAGTTGACAGCGGCGTGGTTGTGTCTGGATGGAAAAGCTTTGGCATGGTATCAGTGGCATGATAGGAGGGAGCCCATCCGGAGTTGGAGATAGTTCAAAGATTGCTTATTAGAGCGTTTTCGAGCCGATGGGGGATGAGACTTCTATGAGCAATTCTTTGTCTTGACTCAGGAGGGGACTGTGGCAGATTATCGGGACAGGTTTGAGTACTTGGCTAACAGATTGTATCATATTTCAGAGTCAGCCCTGGAAGGGAACTTCATGAAGGGGCTGAAACCAGAGATCCGAACAGCAGTCAGGGTGCTGGAGCCGAGGAACCTGGGAAAGGCTATGGAGCTGGCGCAGTTGGTGGAAGATCAAAAGAGATCAGAAAGAGGAACTCGAGGGAACTATTCTGGGGGATCATACAAGATGACTACCACTTTCTTACCATCGAAAGGGGGAGCACAAGGGGGTCAGAAGGAAGCACCCAAGGAGAAGACGGGAGGGGGAAATGGGGGACAGTTTAAAAGGTTGATAGAAAAGGAGATGCGGGATAAGAGAACAAAGGGGTTGTGCTTCAGATGTGATGAAAAGTATAAGTCGGGGCACAAGTGCAAGGATCGAACTCTTCAGGTTCTCCTTGTCTGTGAAGATGAGGAAGACGAGGAGGGAGGTGAGAGCATATCTGAGGAGGAGGGGGAGAAGCTGCACCTGGATGTGACAGAAGTCTCTCTGAACTCCGTAGTGGGATTCACCCTGAGTCATACTATGAAAGTGAAAGAAGAGATAGCTGACCGTGAGGTGGTGGTGCTGATTGATAGTGGGGCAACCCACAATTTCATCTCCAACCAGATCGTTGAGCGGTTGGGAATGGAGTTGGTGGATATAGGAGGCTATGGGGTGATGATGGGCACAGGAAAGGTGGAAATGGACAGAGGAGTTTGTAGAGGGGTGTTGTTGAAGATTCAGGGGATCCAAGTGAAGGACTTCCTTCCCTTGGAATTGGAAAGCATTGACGTTATCCTGGGGATAAAGTGGTTGCAGACACTGGGGGATACCAAAATCAATTGGGGTACACTGAGGATGGAGTTGGTGGTTGAGGGAAAAAAGAGGATGATTCAGAGTGATGCCAGGCTGACCAAGGCAGGGGTTTCTCTCAAATCCCTCATCAGAACCATTCAGGAGGAGGGAGGAGGCTACTTAGTGGAGTTGCACCGCCTGGAAGGGGTCAGATTGGAGGAGGAAGGCAATGTTCCCTCTACAGTGCAGCCGCTCATACACCAATTCAGCGAGGTCTTTCAACCTCCCCAAGGTTTACCTGCTTAGAGAGAGTTGGAGCATGTCATTACTTTGAAAGAATGGGAGACCCCGATCAGCATTCGCCCTTATCACTACCCACAAATTCAGAAAGATGAGATTGAGAAGCTGATCCGGGAAATGCTGGAGGCGGGGATCATCAGATCCAGCAACAGCCCTTTTTCTAGTTCAGTCCTCCTGGTCAAGAAGAAGGATGGGAGTTGGAGATTTTGTGTTGATTACATGGCTCTGAATAAAGGCACTGTACCAAACAAGTTCCTAATTCCAGTGATTAATGAGCTGTTGGACGAGCTACATGGGGCAGTGATGTTTTCTAAGCTGGACTTAAAATCAAGATACCACCAGATCAGAATGAGGGAGGCAGATGTTCCAAAGACAATGTTCATGACACATGAAGGACATTATGAATTTTTGGTAATGCCTTTTGAGTTGACTAACGCTCCTGCTACGGTTCAGTCCTTGATGAACGGATGTTCAGACCGTACCTCAGGAAATGTGTCATGGTTTTCTTTGACGATATCCTGATATACAGCAAGACTGGGGAAGAGCACCTGGAGCAATTGAGGATGGTTTTAGAGGTACTGTAGGAGCATCAATTGAGAGCCAACCTGAAGAAATGTAGTTTTGCACAGCCCAGTATGGAATACTTGGGACATGTAGTATCTCAAGAGGGAGTGGCGGTGGACCAAACCAAGATTGAGACAATGCAGAAATGACCACTGCTTAGGAACATAAAGGAGTTGAGGGGATTCCTAGGATTGACTGGCTATTACAGGAAGTTCGTGAAGGGGTATGGTACCATTGTCTGGCCTTTGACTGAGCAGCTAAAGAAAGACAACTTTGCATGGGGAGAGGCAGCGACCCAGGCCTTCTTGAGGTTGAAGAAAGCCATAACCACTGTTCCAGTTCTAGCTCTTCCAGATTTCAGCCAAGTCTTTGTTGTAGAGACCGATGCGTCAGGATATGGTTTAGGAGCAGTGTTGATGCAGGACCACAGGCCGGTAGAATACTTCAGTCAAGTGCTATCCACCAGGGAAAGACTGAAGTCAGTATACGAGATGGAGCTAATGGCAATTGTGTTGGCCATTCAGAAGTGGCGCCCCTATCTGTTGGGTCATCACTTCATTGTCCGGATTGATCAGAGCCTAAAGTACCTCTTGGAACAAAGGATGGTGACGGAAGAACACCAGCGGTGGCTATCCAAACTTTTGGGTTACAACTTTGAGATCCAGTACAGGCCAGGTTTGAAAAATAAAGCAACGAACGCTCTATCCAGATGTGTGGGGGAGCTCCATGAGTTTGCTCTGTCTGTACCCTTGTTGGTCGACTGGGGGGCCATCAAAGAAGAAAGCATGTTAGATGAGGAATTGGGTAAGATCAGGGAGGATTTGAGGAAAGACAAGAGTAGCCATCCGGGTTATGGCATTGAGGGGGAGAGACTATTGTATCACGGGAGGTTTGTGCTGCCACGAATGTCCATACACATTCCCCACTTGTTACAGGAGTTCCATGGCAGCGCAGTAGGAGGCCATTCAGGAGTGCAAAAGACATACAAGAGATTAGCAGCTGAACTCTACTGGAATGGGATGCATAAGGATGTGGAGGAGATGGTGGCAAGGTGTGAGGTGTGTCAGAGAAATAAATACATGGCAATGGCACCAGTAGGGTTACTCCAACCATTTGCACTTCCAAACAGAGTATGGGAGGAAGTGTCCATGGATTTCATTGACGGCCTACCCCGCTCAGAGGGATTCACAGTCATTTTGGTAGTGGTGGACCGACTCAGTAAGTACGCACATTTCATCCTCCTATGACATCCGTACACCGCAGTATCAGTGGCAGCAGCTTTTATCAGGGAAGTGGTTAGACTACACGGGATGCCCGAATCAATTGTGTCTGATAGAGACAAAGTGTTTCTTAGTCAGTTTTGGAGGGAACTATTCCGAATGCAGGGCACTATCCTCAAGAGAAGTACTGATGTGAAACGTAATGCATGGAAACAAGAACTGCTTGGGGATTTTAATATAAGATTGTTAAAGCTTTGCTAGTTATAGAATTAATGCTTACTCAAATTAAGTTCTCGGAATTATCAAGTCGAAATTAAGTAAGGCATGTAGTTACAACTAGATTAATGGGACAATATCAAATTGACAACATAGGATTAGATAGTAATGTTATGAAGAGAAACAATAATCCACAATTAACAAATAGAATTTTTCACCTTGGGTCTCTCACTCACTCTCTTGTTGGTGGCACTTTTAATGGAGAAAGATTGAGAGCAATCGAGCGATGCCACTAGGAGATAAATGGCGCACAAAGTGTAGTCCGTTGGAGTGGTAGCCGGTGGCGGGTAGTCCATGGGATGACTAGAGAGCATCCAACGTCTTATCCTTTCTTCCTTGATCATCAAAGACGAAGCCGTGGTCAATGTTGGGATCGGCCGTCCATGGATGTGGAGAACTCTCTTCTTGAGTCCTTGAGCCGACCACTTGTTGAAACAAAAGAGGAGAAGAGGGGGTGGGGAGGTTATGAGGAAAAAAAACTAAAATCTGAATTTTATTTCAGATTTTCAAAAGCGAGGAGGGATTAATTTCAGTTTTCAAAATTTGAAATTGAAATTAATTTAGAGGGGAAGGGATTAATGAGGTAATAAAAGAGAATTAAAAGGGGAGAGAGAGAGGGGAGTGGCCGACCATGTGGAGTGGGGAGAGGTTTGAGATTTAAGTGGGTGGGGACCACTAGAAATTAATAAAAATCTGATTTTAATTTCAGATTTTGATTGTTTCATGTAACCCCCTAATTGAAATATAATGAGGAGGGATTTTGAATTTAAAAAAAAAATTGTAACTCCCCGTAATTAATATCCTAATTTAATTTGACTTAATTAGGAAACTCATTAGGGGCTGAGAATTCAAAATTCAAATGGTGGGCTAGAGGGAACCGGCGGCAGGGCTTCACGGGTGGCCGGTGACAAGGCTGAGGGTGGCTGGCGGCAAGGGCTCCACGGTGGACGGCGGGCCACTGGGTGATTTTCTGGCCGGCGGGAGGGATCTGCAGGCCGGCAGGATGGGGCTGCTGGGCTGGCCGGCGGGAGGTTGGGTTGCTACTGGCCGACGGGTTGCTAGGGGAAGGGGCGGCGGCAAGGATCCGAGGGAAGAAAATTGCAATTCTTCTATGGATTAATATGCCACGGCTTCACCTTGATTTCCCGCACCAATTGATCACAAAGATAATGGAGGAGAAGGTCTAGAACTCACAAAGAGATCTAGCTATTCTCAAAACTCACTAAGAGATTTGAGAGAGAGGTGCACTCACAAAGAGAACATAAAGAGACAAATTTTCATTAATCAAAAACTGAAATTACAATGCATGAGGCCTCATATAAATAGGCCAAAAATGAAAAACAAGAAAAGACACAATTGCCCTTCCGAGTTACATAAGCGACTCAATGCCCATAAGGGTAAAAGCGGAAAAACATAAAAAATAAAATAAACTTCTACATAAAATGACAAAATACAACTCATGATCGCGGCCGTCGGGTCAATTTCGGGTTACTGGGTTGACCCGGAACCAACCCGTTTTTAAAATGGGTTGGAAATCGAAACCCGAACCCGTCCCGTTTGTTAAATGGGTCGACCCTAACCCGAATTTTCTGGGTCGGGTCAATTAATTGGCACCCCTAATTAAAAGTTATCTAATGCACATAACCACCACCCCCCCCCCCCCCCCCCCCCAACACACACACACAAACACACACAATTGTGAGATTTATTTTTAAGGTGCTGTTCTGCAAAGATATATAGGTTCCCTTAGAGGCAAATGGGTTATAGAGAAGGCTAAGGAGATTGATAGTTTATGATTTAAACTTTGATATTCTGGTAAGAGTCATTGGTGTGATTATAGATAAAAGTTTGAAGGATAATGTTGTAAAAATTAATATAATTAGATATATAATTATAGCTTTAAAGATTGTTTATGATATTAAGATTATTAATATGATAAACATTTATGCTCCTCAAGTACATTTGGATGTGTTTAAATCAAAATTTTGGAATGACCTAGAACAATTAATGCAATAGATACCAGTTGAAGAAAAAGTTTTTATTAGAAGATATTTAAATGAACATATTAGTAGAGAGGTAGATGATTTAAAAAAAATACTCATTATGGCTATGTCTTTGGAATGACTAATGAAGGCGGTAAGATCATATTATATTTTTTTTTAGTTTATGATTTTGTAATTACTAATACCTTATTTAAAAAAAGAGATGAACATCTCATCACTTATAAGAATGGATAGAATAAACTCAGATTGATTGTTTTTTTATAAGAAAAATGGATTGTTTAGATTGTAAAGATTGTAAAGTTATTCCAAGTGAAAGTTTATGTACCTAATATAGCTTATTAGTTTTGACTTTAAGATGAAGATGAAGAAAAATAAAGTAAAATGTTATTCTAGATTTAGATTGAGACATTTAAAGAATATTAACAAAAATAATTTTAAGAGTAAAATTCTAGATTTTAATATTTTGTCTGTGCATGAGGAATCTCATGTTATATGAGAAAAAGTTGCTAATGATATTAAGAATGTTGTAAAAGATGTACTTCTAGTATCAAACAAAAAAGCTACTAATAATAAAATAGTTTGTGGTGGCATCAAAATATGCAAAAAAAGATAAAAAATAAGAATATTTGTTATAAAATTGGTTTTGCTATAAAAATCTAATAATTAGGAAAAATATAAAGAAGTCTGTAAGGAATCTTAAAAAAGCAATATGCGATGCAAGGATTTTTTCTTTTAATGATTTATATATAGATTAGATATTAAGGATGACGATAACTATATGTATAAGTTAGCTAAACAAATAGATATGAGTAGTAAGGATTTAGTTCAAGTGAAGTGTATTCATGATGAGTATCAAAGAGTGTTTTTATTAGAAGAGGATATTCAACAAAAAGTGAATGAAATATTTTGCTAAACTTTTCAATGAAGATTGTGAGAATGCAATTGATTTTGGTGACCTTAACACCATAAATGAAAATAAATATTTTTGTTTTTATCTGCGTTTATGATGCACGGACACGGATACAACGACACGAACACGACACGGACACGGCAATTTTTAAAAATATAGGACACGGGTACGGCGTGGACACGACATAATATTTTTTTAATATAATATATAATAATTTTTAAAAATATATGACACAGACACAGCATGGACAGATGGCTCTTTTGAACCTTTACCTAATCCACCCCCGCCAGTAGCAGAGCTCATTTTGCTAACAGACCAATCATACATATGAATACACCAAATAAAATTGATATTAAGTGAAATCAAAATATCCCAATGATAAGACAACATGAATACAACAATATATCAGTCTGCCGGGGGTCCAAGGGGGCGTTGCCCCCTGGTGGGGTTCGACCTGCTCGATCATGTCCCAGTGTCAAGGGGCAGCGCCCCTGCGGGAGTTTCCGGGGGCAGCGCCCCCGGAACAAAATTTTATTGTAAGAGTAATTTTGAAGTTTTGCTTATTTTTAAAGTTCGTAAGTTGTTTGTATGGGAAGATACCAAGTGGTACCGAGCATGTACCTAGCAATACCGAGCATATACCTAGCAATACCGAGCATGTACCTAGCAATACTGAGCGGTACCGAGCGGTACCGAGCATGTACCAAGCGGTACCGAGCATGTACTGAGCGGTACCGAGCATGTACTGAGCAATACCGAGCATGTACTGAGCAGTACCGAGCATATACTGAGCAATACCGAGCATGTACTGAGCAATACCGAGCATGTACTGAGCGGTACAGAGCATATACTGAGCGGTACCGAGCATGTACTTAGCGGTACCGAGCATGTACCTAGGGATACCTCATTTAATAATCGGACACGCGTGTCCGATTTTAATTTTAATTTTTTTAATTGCGACACTCCAAATCGTGTCGGTGTCCGACGCGTGTCCGTGTCCGACACTGCATACCCTCTCTAAGTGCTGTGTCGGTGCATCATAGATCTGCGTATTAATAAAATTGAAATTAAAGAAATTTTAAAGAAAATGAAGTGTGAAAAAGCTGTTGGACCTGATGATATTCCAATAGTGGTGTGGAAATGCTTAGGAGATGAAATAATTTATTGGCTTACTAAACATATAGATATTATTTTGAAGACAAAAAAGATGCCAGATTAGTGGAGAATGAGTGTGTTGATTCCTATTTTTAAAAATAAAGGTGATGCACAAGATTGTGCAAATTATAAATGAATTAAGTTAATGTGTCATACTTTAAAACTATGGGAGAGAGTTATGGAGCGTAGGTTGCAGCGTGAAACTAATGTTTCTCAAAATCAATTTAGATTCATACCAAGTAGGCTACTATGGAAGATATACATTTATTGAGAGGTTTGATGGAGAAATATAGAGATATAAGGAGGTTCTATATATAATTTTTATTGTTTTAAAGAAAGCATATGATAAAGTTCCAAAAGAAGTGCTATGGAGGTTCTACATAAGAAAGAGGTTAATAATGCTTATTTTCATGTCATTAAGGATATGTATGCATGAGCTATTACTTGTGTTCAAACACAAGGTGGTTTGATCAAGTATTTTCCCATTTCAGTTGGATTACATCAAGGATCAAGCCTTAAGCCCGTATCTTTTTGCTTTAGTTGTGGATGTTCTCACTAGACATTTGCAAGAGGTGGTATCCTCGTGTATGCTTTTTGCTGATGATATTCTTCTTGTTGATAAAACTAAAGAGGGAGTTGAAGGTAAATTTGAATTATGGAGGTCAACCTTCGAATCTAAAGGCCTTCGTTTGAGTAGATTTAAAACTGAATATATTGAGTCATTAATAAGAGTACATGTTTTAGATATCTTAGATCTATTGTTCAGAGTGATGGTGAAATAGATGGGAATATTATTAGTAGAATTCAAGTTGGATGGTTGAAGTGGAGGAATGCATCGGGCTTGTTGTGTGATAGAAAAGTCCCTTTCAAACTTAAGGGAAAATTCTATAAGATGATAGTGAGACTTGCAATGCTTTATGATGTAGAATGTTGGCCATTAGAAGAGAAGCATAATATTAAGATAAGTGTTGTTGAGATGAGGATGCTCAGGTGGATGACTGGCTTTACTCTTAGAGACAGTATACAAAATGAGCATATACGTGAAAAGGTTGGAGTAGCTCCAGTGAAAGATAAGATTAGAAAGAGTCGCCTTAGATGGTTTCGTCATATAAAACGGCGGCCATCCGATGACCCAGTTATGAAAGTAGATTTATTATTTTGACTTATGTTAAGAAACATAGAGGTGACCTAAAAAGACTTGGTTAGAAAATATTAGAAATGACCTTTATTTATTATATTTAGATGAGAATTTGACTTTTAATAGGACACAATGGAGAAAAAGGATTCATGTAGCTGATTCCATCGTGGGATAAAGGTTTGTTGTTGTTGTTGTTTTTCTGCAAAGTGAAATTTCTTGTTTCTATTTCTCTTCAAGCGAAAATTTCATTACATACTATCTTTTCTACTTTTGATACACCATTTACGAAATCAATTTTTCTCTAGTGAGTGATTTCCAATGATTTTTTCAGTGAAGTTCGTATTGAAGGTTTAGAGACATTGGATTACCTCGACAACCTACATGAAAAAGAGCGTTTCACTGAACAGGGTGACGCGATCACATTTGAATCTGAAGTGAGTTTACTGATATCTCAAGCTGATACTCGGTTGCTTTCAGATATTTACTGACATTGTTGTTCGTAAAAGGTGGACAAAGTATACTTAAGTACGCCAAATAAGATTGCCATCCTGGACCATGAAAAGAAACGGACATTTGTTTTAAGAAAAGAAGGCCTACCAGATGCAGGTTCCTTCTCCAATCATACTCAATCAACTTAAGCTTGCAAGTCTTTCTGAAGATTTCAAAATTTTCGCGCTTATATCAAATGCCAAATTTTCATTTGATGGTTCTCTTTCTCTGCAGTGGTGTGGAATCCATGGGATAAGAAGGCCAAAGCAATTGCAGATCTTGGGGATGATGATTACAAGCACATGTTGTGCGTGGAGGCCGCTGCTATTGAGAAACCCATCACTTTGAAACCTGGTGAGGAGTGGAAGGGAAGGTTGGAACTATCTGCAGTTCCTTCCAGCTACTGCAGTGGACAGCTGGATCCTCAAAGGGTTCTTCATGGCTGAGCTCGTTTCAGTTCTCGAGGCGCACACCATTCACTGGTACTTTCATACTTATATTTTAGTTTTTGATGGCGATCACGCATAAAACTGATGCATATTTTGAAAGCACCCTGCATGTAGATTAAATCCATAATCATTTTTTGTGAATGAAAGATTATGGTCCGAACCTAACAACAAAACGAAGAAGAAAACAGTGAGAAATGAGATAATTAGGCAACTTCAAGTTAGTACAAAACTCTACAAACAGGTTAGAGAAGAAGAAGGGCAATTCAAGGGTACCTACAAGTCCAAAAATTCTTTGGGAAAAAGAGGAGGGGGAGTTGTAGCTTAATTTATTCATCGCATACCCTAATTATGCTCCCACATGAAGAGTAAATGTAGACTCAAAAGACTCATTATGACGCATGAACTCTCTTTATGTCGCTTATAGTTAGTTTATGTTGTTTGCTGAATATATACTGCCAACACTTTTTAGATTATTATGTGATAGAAATCAGAATCAAAGTTGAATTATCTGATAGCTCCACAGTTTTGCTGAATGGTTTGTGCAGGAGCAGGCTATGGATGCTGCTGGTGATATATAACGAGTGAAGATGGATGAAATAGTACTACTACTTGTTGTCTGTGTGGAGAAATATTTAAAATCTAACACAGGGGAAAGGGATATGTCAACCTGAAGTACTGTGGCTATAATTTATAAGACTATGAGCTTGTTATTTGCATAATACACACATTTCATGAGAATAAGTCAGACCCATTTTCTTTTATGAATAATTTGTTTTTCCAGCGACCATGGGCTCATCTGCTGCTGATTGCGCTTGCCCTGGGGAGAATATTCTGCTGGTGGGATCAGTAGCTTGAAATGTGATTAGTATTTTGTATTAGTTTCATATGGATGCTTTTATTTTAAACAATTATTAAAATTTTGTACTGAAAATTTGCTTTAAAAAACAGTAAAAAACTGTCTTAAACAAAATCATAATCTAATTAAAAATGCTTGCAATGGTTTTGGTTATCAGTAATAACTAAATTTATTGTTTAGAAATCAAACAATCACTATAAGTTATAAAAAATTGTGCTTAAAAGAGCCTGAATTAGACTGTGTTCTAAGGATATGCCTAAAATCACTCAATTGATGCATCGTTAATAAACTATATACATATATTATATTTATTTTGTAAAACTAAAAGATACCTTACCTAAGCTTTGCTCTAAAACTAGCCATACAATTTTGATAGATTTTTGTATCTACAATGTTATTATCATATGAAAATCTATCAAATATAACTATTTAATGTCACTGTAATAGTCATTAACCTGATTGCATGTTAGTGATCATCTACATAAGTTTGCTATTGAGCATAACCCTTCGTGCCAATGAAAGCAAATGAATGCAGAGTAAATCAGATATTTGTCAAATCTACTACTAATGTTACATGCTAGAATATTCATAGTGGTAGAGAGAGAGATAGGGTTTAGCATTCTAGTTTTGTATGAAGATGTAGCACATACAAATAAAAGAGATGGGTGCAAGGGTCTTAAGACATACCAATATTTTTACATGGGAAATCCTAAAAAGATCAAAAAAATCACGAGGCTTGACCCAACTCAAATTATTCCATTAGTATTTGTAGTCGATTACAAATGATACCCTTCCTCGGAGAAAGGCCTTTGCTCAATGTAGCAAATATACATCATATATAGCATATTATATGATGGGAGTTGGAAAAATCCAGTGACATAATAGTTGTTCTCAGAAAAATGTTGGCTCATTTGTTTGGTTGGTAGGACTGTAGTCGAGCTACCGATGCTGGAGGGGTCGTAGTCCGGCGACTAATGTAGAGGGCATCATTGTCAAGTGGTAGATATTGGAGAGACCAAAATCGATGGACGATAGACGTCGGAGGGATCATAGTCAGGGGGTGACTAAGGTCGGAGGGACCTTAATTGGCAGGCGATGTTGGTTGGAGGGATTGTAGTTGGTGGGAGACAGAGGTCGGAGAGAATGTAGTCGGTGAGCAATGGTGGTCGGAGGTATTGTAGTCAGCCACCTTTGTCGAGCAACAATGGTCGAAGAGACCTTAGTCAGCGAGCGACGGTGGTCGGAGGGATTGTTTTTAGCAAGCGACCTTGGTTGAAGAGGTCGTAGTCAACGGGTGACAGAGGTTTGACAAAGGCCGACGATGGATGATAGATGTAGGTCTGACGATAATGGTCGGGCAGAGGCCCAACAACGACGGCTTGGTGGTGAGAGTTTGATGGGGTGGAGCTCAAGGATACTTTAAGCCTTAATGCTCTCTTGAGTCTCTAACACATGGTCTATGCCTCCAAAAGTCTCAGCCCCCTTTCATATGGGAAGAGGAAGTCTATTTATATATTTTTAGAGTGGCATATTCCGTAAATATGGAGAAGATCCTGGGTAAATTCAGAGTGCTCCATCGAACGACCCATAATAATTCCCTTGATTATGAAGCATTTGTCAACTATTTAAGTACCTCAATGATGTTAGAATTAAGTGATATTGGGCTCGTTGGATTCTTCTCATCGAGCTCTCGATTCGACTAAAGTATGTCATATTTGAAGATCATTTGGTTATCCAATTAATGCTTTGAAGATTCTAAATATGCTTTGGTCCCTTGATTTAAACCCATTTGGGCCAGGACTGAACTAGTTTTGGTGTTGGATTTGTTTTACTGAGATGTCAATTTGACTGTAAGTTTGCTAAAATTGAAGTTCTGATGGTCCCAAATTTAATTTTGGGAGATGACAACTTATACCTCAAGATCCATGCTCGATCAAGATAATTTTTGATAATGTACCAACTATCAATATCGGCATGTGGCACAATCTTTCATCTCCATCCCAATGAGATCAAATTTCTTTTAGTCCTTTTCTCCATAGGCTTTCCTCTTATATCATGTCAACCAAATCAACTGCTGCCTTACTTCTTACCTTTCTAATCCATGAATTGAATGATAATGCCATGTATCTTGTCTTGTAATGATTTTTATTTTTAATTGAAAATTCAGTTTTTGACTACGTGCCAAAGATAGCAAGTAAGAGTGAAGTTATGGGAAAATATTAAATAACTTATTCATTTTGGCATCAAATTTATGTTTGTGTAGGTCTTTATAACAAATCATATTAAGGCTTTTTTTGGGACAACTTTTTTTTTTACTTTTTAAGATGATTTTTTAGTACAAAAATAATCTTTGTACTAGAAAGTTGTTTTAGAAAACAGTAAGAAAACTGTCTCAAACAAAGCCTAAGTCCTGAATATCGTGACTATTATTTTAATGAAAGCATGTCATATTCTTCCGCAAATGTGACAGTCAAATCCTGTGCTCCGCAATAGGAAAATCAATCTTGACTTCATCATCTAGACCTTCCTATATATATTTGATATAAAAGTCAATTTGGTTTAAGTTAGGTCCAAGTGATTATGTTAAATTCTCTAAAAACAGTCCCCATATTTTCTTGAACTTGAATTTAGCCAAAGCGAAAGCAATGATGAAAAGGCCATTATTGCTTTCTAAAGAGTTTATGAATTAAAAGTCACTTAATTGTTTTGTTTTTGAATGGTAAGCATCAAGCCCAACTAAATATCTACAACAAGCTAGAAATTCAACGATGCAAAACTTGAATTTGACAAAGAACCACTTGAAAGAAAAATTGTGTATAGAATATGTGTATCTAATATGGAAGTCAAGATTTATATCAATAATTTTTCTCTTAGTGTTGGAACCGCCTTAGCTTCAAATATGCTATCTCGGGCTTACTCTCTTAAGTTCCTTAGCTTTATATATGGTAGTAAGAGACTGAACAAACTCTCCAAGTTTTTTTAAATTTATTTTAGAGATATTTTTAAATGATTTCTGAAGATATCTTGAATATGATCAGCTATTCATGCAAATGTGGCCTATTTGTTGCTAGCTTTATTGACACCATGATATAATGTATGTTGCTTCTAATTTCTTTACTTCAAAAGTTTGTCTATTTTGCCCACCATGTTGCTCTTATTTCCTATAGACATCCTCAATGTAACATGGTGGCTATGACTTTGATTCTATTATTAGCTATGATCTCGACACCATAATTACTTATGATTGCTTTAATATGGAGGGCTTGTTTGAAGGCTATTGAATCATGGAAACGTGCACCAAAAGATAAATTGATAATCTCCTCGAGTAATTAAAGTGATCATCACTATTCGAGAGCTTGAATGGTGCCACTTCAACATGTCATTAGCATCTTTGATTTATCGGCCTTTTAAACACATATCCTTATCTTAATCATCTTGTGTTAGAACCACCACCTTAGCTCTGCCTACATTCATCCAATAATACAATTATATTTGCCATGTCAAATATCGCTTGCAATTTTTGCTTCTCTCATTTATAATTTTTTATGTGTTGGCTCTTAACTTACATCCACTATCCACCAAATTTAGAAGTAATAAAAATAGACTCATTCTTATTGATTATTAAACATTTTTATGATATAAGATCAAATAAATACTATATAGTTAAAGGAAAAAAAAAGTGAATTGACAAATGAATATATAAATTAAAACATGAAAGCATCCTCATTTTAAACAATTACTATGAGGTCATTTGGAAACCGTCATAGAAACATTTCAAGAGCTCAATTCACATGATAGAATCAAAACAAGCTAGAAGTAAAAATGGCTATTAGGATATAACTTGATGAGTTTCCAATTAAAAAAAAAAAAAACTAAAAGGAAACAAAAAATACTTTAACAACTACTTAAAATTGTAAATAATAAATAAATCTCAATCATCCCTTGATTAAACCCTAAAAATGGAAACAACTACGTTTAAATGAGCTAAATACTAATGAAACAAAATGATTTAAGAATTATGTCATGAAAAAATTTTAAAGGCTTATGTTTAATAAACCTATAGAGGCCGATGAGAACGAACGTCATAGAACTAGTCTTTCATGAGAGATATATTTTTAGCGTGACAACATAATAGCACAATCGGTTTTGTGCGGGACTAAGAGAGAGAAACGAAGAGACGATGTAAATCAATTTTGAGATATTCAAATATTTTAGGTGTGATAAATGTAAATTGGAAGTTTGAAATTTTAAATATATAATTAGATAAAATTAAAGTGCTATTTATGTGTGACTTTTTTGTAAAGAAATATGGAGTTGGATTTAGTTCTATTTCGTAGTTGAGTTTTGGATAATAATTTTTTCAATTCAAAATAATTTATGAGTGGTCCCTCTGAGCCATTATTCGAATTTAGGGTAAATTTCCGAGTCATCTGAACCCCAAAGTTTAAGATTCTTTCTTTACTTGAGCACTAAGGACGCAGTCCCGAAGCACTCTTCTCCGTTTTCCGTCCCCCAACCTTCTCTCACCTCTCTCTCTCTCTCTCTTCGCCCAAAATCCCCGGCCTCGGTTTCTTCATATCCATCCTGGGAGATGGCTTCCAGTTTTCCGTCCCGGCAGTGGGACGAGTTGGGATCCGGCGGGAAGGTTATCCACGACCGTCGCCGTTTACTACCATCTTTCTCGCCTTACAGCCGACCGCCGCCCGCTGCGGCGCTGATACCACGTCCAGTTCAAGAAGAGCAAACCGGAAGAAGCCTGAACTGGCTCAGGGGCCTGTTTTCCGGCATCGGGAAGCTATTCTTGTCCGTCCTTAGCTCTGAGGATAACAGCCCGTCCCCATCGGAGTGCTTTTCCAATTCCGATGACTACTACGATTATAGTCCCAGTGAGTATCCTTTCTCTGCTAATCTCCTACCCAATAGGGCAGCAATTATGTTTCTAGGCTAATTGGCTACGCGAATGATTTCTAGGGCAAATTAATTTTTTTTTTTTTCAAGTGACCGATATCACATTCGATTTGGTATTTTTGGTGGTGATTTCTCGAATCAATTGCCTGTTTCATGTCGCTTGGCTTTCTGTTGTTAGGTGCAGAGACCGCACCTTTAATGTGGAGCCAAAAGCAGGCTAGTAGATGTACCCAAACGTAAGTCCAAACATTAGCTTTAACCCGAGCCTGAAAAGTGCCCGCCTAAAATAAATATGCGCCAGAAGTTTTATTAAAGATGGGATTTTGCATGAGTTGAAGCGACATCCATATACAAACTCTAATTTTTTTCAGAGAAGTCCATTTGACGACTGAGAGCCAGTGAGATTGAAAACTGGTATGGTGAAGAAGTTTAAAGTTTAGCTGTTGATCATTGTCCTTCATCGAACTAAACCATCGTTCAAGCTTTACGTTGTTGTGAAAATTCATGTTCATCCTTACGAAAACCTAGCTTCAGTACAACGTTTCACTTCCTGCAACCTTTAGCCCCTTGAAGGACAGTTATTCTCATCACTGCACTATGTCTCTCTATTCATCATCCCAATCTTAAATTTTTTAGGTTTCTGTTGTCATCTCCTCTCGAACATTGAATTGATCAATAGGCACTAATGCACACCTGACATTATATTTTAGGAAATATCATATCGTAACATATCATATCATATTTTTTTATGTAAATGTGTAGTTTTGTACATAGGAATATTAATATATAAGTTGATATTCACTGTTGTATGCAGATGCAAACAAAACATAGGTACCATTTTTTGTGCTGTACACACTTGTGTATATGTGTGCAAAATTGTTATTTTACAAAATCATCTCTGTTGTATAAAGAATTGCTATCATATGACAGATTTTCCATGCAGAAAAGTCGAATTTCAATGCGAAGGGTAAGAATCCTTTTTTGTATTTTGTACACAATTGTGCAAACCTATAAAATCAATTTTAGGATTGTACACTGTTGCATACAAGTGTTTTTTGGAAAATTTCTTCCAATTTTTGTGATTTAGCTACATGCCCTTTAAACTCAAACAGATGTAAAGTTGTGTGCATATATTTTTTTCCAAGTTAATACAGTTTTGGTTCTGTACACAATTGTTTTCAAGCCTCAAATCAAATTAGGATTTGTACAAAGTTGTATACTGATGCATTTAGATTTTTCCTTAATTTTTTGTTATGAACTTTTTGTTATATTTTCTATTTTGTTTTTACACTATGATGGTGGTAAACAATGATTATGGTAGGAAGAGGTGATTTTGTTTCCTTGGATTTGCCGGCTTGGGGGGGTCCATTTGTCCTTTGTACCTGGTTTATGAGAAATGGCTGTTTCGATGAGCTTAAGAAATTAAACTTTAGTTGTGCCAAGCTCATTAATTTCTATGGAGAAGTGCTCATTATACATGTCTTGCTATAAAATTTAAGGTTGCTAGATTTGGTGGGTGGAATTTGTTCTTTCACATCCCCCTTGAAGTTGAGTTGCTGCAGCCTTTTTTTATTTCTCCTTTGGAAAAGCCTCTCTTTTTTGGAATTTGCCTCTTCGGGTGCTGTCTTTGACGCCTTGGCATTCCCTCTTGACCGAGCATTTACTGCCGCCTGGTTTCCTGTGCTGATTTCGGTTGTGATTTTCTGGCTGGAACCGTGGCTTGTTCTCTGGATTGTTTTAAAGCTGCCTCTTGGGCTTCAACGGGATTACTCTTGCTCTTCAATTCTTCTTGGAAAGTTGGGAACTTTTGGCTGTTAGTTCCCCTTCTTTGGCCTATATATATGAGGTATTTTGTGAAGAAAGGTTGGTGAATATTTGAGAGCTAAGTGCTTACAAAACTGAGGGTTTTCTTTGGAAAAGCTTGAAGCTTTTTCCATTCTCCTTCTCCCCTAAGAGCTTCTCCTCTTTCTTCTCGGTCTTCTACCTCCTTCTTCTCTACGCAAGTACCCCACCTGTATCTTTCTTCTATGGCGAAGTTGTTGGCTGATTTTGTGTGCTGTTTTAGAAAAGCTGTGGGCTGTTTCTTTTGTTGGCTGTTTTAGCAAGACTGTTGGCTGTTTGGTGAAGTTTAGACGGTTTGGTGACATTTTGCTGGAAGTTAAAAGGAATGAATCCCCCAGTTGGTGGACCCTTGGTTTGCATATCTAAACCTTATTTTAAATATTATTCCTACAATCGGTACATGTGAGGAGTCCTCTTGAAGGATGTTCTGAGGATAGTTTTTTTGTTAAAAATATTGTTTTCTTTGTTAGTCTTCTTTTGTTTTGGAAGTTGGAAGTTGTCTTTTCAAATCAAATATAGGATCTTGTGACTAAAGCTTGTATACTGGCATTTTTGGTGAGTTATTTCAATTTTGGTGTTGTAAATAATTGTGTTTAGTCCTCTAAACTCAAACCAAGAGATTTACGTAGTCATGTACAAGTGATTTGTTCCGCTTATTCTAGTTTTTGTGCCATCCAAAGATGTGTGCAGCCCTCTATACTCAAATTAAGAGTTGTGCATCGTTGTGTATAAGTAAATTTTTGGCAAGTTCTTTTATTTTTTGTGATGTACATCATTGTGTACTACCCACTAAACTCGAATTAAGGGTTGGACATAACATGCACTTATGTATTTCAAGAAATTGTTTTTTTTGGGTGTTATGCATAGCTATGTATATCCCTTTAAGCTTAAATTAAGGACTATGTATAGATGGGTCGCTTTTTACAATCTATGTTATACAAAATTGTGTGTGGACCTTTAAACTCAATTTCCGATTCTACAAAATTGTTTACAAGTATTCTTTTGCTAGTTTTCCTATTTTTTGTGCTGTATATAATTGTATACTTCAAACTCAAATTTAGGGTTGTACACAACCATGCATAGATTCTTTTGGAAATTTAATTCAATTTTTGATGATGTACACTATTATGTTTAATTCTTTAAACTCAAATAAAGGTTTGTACACGGTTGTGTACATATATTTAATATAAGGATATCAAATATGTGTTATTCATTTATAAAATTAATTTAAAAATAGTATAAAAATATCAATTTCACAAGAAAAGAAAAAATACAAGATTTTTATTACAAACTTAGTTCCACTTCAAAGAAAAAAGGAGCAAGCATCTCACTTAATAACATGCTAATCTCGTTTAAAATCAAAGTCTAAATAATTTTTAAATACAAGAAACATAATAGAAATATCCTAAAGGAAGGAAAGAAATGGGCCACACATTGGCACAGGGAGTTTCCCTCCAAAGATATCCGTCCACACATGTGACGTACTCAAAGAGCACAAATCCAATAAGCACATGCACCCAAGAGAGGAAAAATTGATTTATATTTCAGTGTCCATTGTTCCACTTTTACGAGTGGCCAAATTTTGAAAACGAGCATGTTTCATGGCACTTTCATCGGAAGCATCGCGTTTAAAAAAAGTTGAAAGCGAGCAAATACGCCAAATTGTTCGGCGTATGCTTTCAATGCGCGGTTTGGATTGGTGCAATCAAAGAATGCGCCGAAGTTATAGGCGCATTCAAAGCATTCTTTGAATGCGCCTACAGGTTACGCGTATTTTTTAGAATGCGCGCAAACATGCCGCGCATTTTTCGCATTTTAAGTTTTTTTTTGAGTAAGCATTTTAAGTTCAACACAGCTGGCGCCAGCGCAATTTTAGTGGAATTTCGTCTAAAGCGGGGGCTAGATCCGGAAATTAAGCGAATTTGATGCAGAAATTCATGACGGACGTTGAGTTGTTGTTGGCAGATGGAAAAGTTATGAGGGGAAGTGGGAAGCAAATTTGGCTATAAAAAGGGGAGTCGCAGTTCGTTTCCTTCCACTCTTCTTCAAGCTCAGCTTGCCTCAAACAACCGAGAACCAAAATCTTAAGGTATGTTGTTCTTTCTTTTATTTTTCAGTTTTTTTTTTCTTTTATGTAAGTTATGAATTATTTTTTGTTATATTATTTAGCACAGGTTCATTGAATTATATTTGTAAGTTGATGCTATTAATTTTTTTGTAAATTTTTATGATGTATTTGTTGCAATTTATGTAATATTTTTCATGATTTTTTGTTGATATTAAGCTGTAAAGTATGAAATTTGTAATTATTAGATCTTTGTTCAAGCACGAATAAGTATGTGGACGTGTAAGCAAAGGAGCTGTGTCAACCAAATAATTTTTTGCGTGTTTGTTATTTTTATAGTTATGTTATTTAATAAATTATTTTTAGACTAGCTATAATTTATAATATTATTAAAAAAATGAAAAATATGAGCTAAACTTTCATTATTTTTAATAGTGAGCTGTATTAATTATTTTTGGACTTGATTGCTTTAAAAAGTAAACGTGAGATATATTAGGTTAAGAACACACTAGTTTATTGTAAAAGTAATTTTTTGTAGATTTGACGTTACAAATAATGCATTAAAATAATGTTATTTTAAATTATTATGATTATTCTTACTAGTAAAATAGATAAGAAATATCTCTAAAAAAGTTGTTTTTTATTATATAAATTTGAAAAATAAAAGATATTTTGATGGAACAAAAAGCAAGTTTGCCAATCATAATTTTTCATGGAACAAAAAATTGGCTTCAAAGCTCTCGTTTTTTAAGCACAACCATGCAAATTTAATAAGAATTAATATTTTCATACATTTATGTATGAGGATTGTGGGGGGGATTTGTCATCATATTAAAAAAAAAGTATCACAAACATAAATCTTAATATACAAAATCACATTTAGCATGTTCAACATCTTATAATTTAAGAGTGTGTATAACCATTTTTTAAGCATGTCATTTAAGAATATTTATAATTATTATTTGTTTACATAATAATGTAATAATCATTTTTATTTACAAATTTTTTTTATTAAATGGTTAATGACAAAATACGTGCTTTGACAGCCATAGCTTGTTTAAGTATGACTAAAAATAAATTTTTTTTATATTAATTTTTTTTAAATCAATCTAATTTTTTAATAAAGATGACATTCATCTAAAAATTGATTATAGATTTTTTGAAGCCCGTATTTTTAAGAAGTATTTTCAATTTGTTTAAAATTTCAGTTAGGATAGTATTGTATAATATAATATTTCAAATCGATTTTTTTTTTGCAAATGAATAATCGAGGCACTGAACCAAAGCCATGCCACAGCAAAAAAGATATTAAAAAAATCATTTACAAACTAAAAAGATATTAAAATTTACAAATTATATTTAATTTTAAAATTTAGTTAGTATAAAAGTTAAAAAATCATTTACAAACTTAAAAAATATTAAAATTTAGTTATTATATATATGTGAATTAGTAATAAGTATTGTGTATATATTTTTGTAAATTAAGAGAACTATTTTTGTGAATTAGTTATTTTATAAATCATGGTTGCTCTAGCTATTATATAAATATTTAGTTATTATTTATTTTTGTTAATTAGTAAGAAGTATATTTGTTAAAAAAATGGATTATAAATTATATGTATTTGATTTTTACGGTCAACTATCTAAATTTTATAAGGATGGGCAAAAAATATTTTTTCAATATTAAGATTTTTTAAATTTTATATTATTTAAATTATTACCATCTACCTAACTTATCTCTATATCAGCAATTAATGTATCACCATTCACTATTTCGAAGTAATATTTACTGTTAACAACAATGAAAATTTAATTAACTTAAATCGTAAAAAAATAAGCTATTGGATTCAAAATTAAGATAACTCACCCAATAGTATTTATTTATAAATACAATTATATATTTTCGTTTCCAATTTGACGAAGTTATGTATAGAACTAAAACATTATTTACACATTAACAGGGTTTACTAATGTATGTTGAAAAAAATTTAATACTACATATATGATCTTGGAATATGTAAGGAGATACTATCTCATGTATGTGATATTATAATTATTCTCCAATAATATATAGATCAATCACTTTATTATAAATTTAGTTTTATCTAATGTAATTAAATGTAAATATGTGTAATTGATATTATAGAGAAATTATAAATTTCAGTTTTATCTCATGTTAAATTAAAATAAATTATGTGTGTGATCGAATGGAGCAATACTAATGTCAATATTTTAAGCCATACAGAGATATATAGAGAAGGAGGTATGATAATTGATTTAAGCATATGATAAAGTTAAAATATCTTGGAAAGGAGATGTTATATGTATGCAGGAGCTATCTACTTACACAAAATTAAGTAATTCAAGGATCATACAGTCTCTTAGCTATATGTTTTTTTGCTTGATATCCATGTATATTCTAAAGGTATTCGCAGTAGATCTAAATATAAGTAATTTCTAGTAGTAATCTAGTGTGTGACTTTTAGTCATTAATATGAGTAATTGAGTGATTGAAATAGATTAATTATAATTCAAGTTATTAGAAAATCAAACTTAAGGGAAAATTCTACAGTGAGTTAAAAATTATAATAAAGTTAACAGATATGCTCAGGTTGAGTTTTTTGATAGGGATATATTGTTGGAACAGTAGACATAGAGTAGTCCGATGACCCTAGATGTTAAGAAAGGTAGGGCGTAGACCTCCCCATTTGAGAATTTGAGGGGAGGGCATGTAGCCCCCCACTCATAAATTTTTTATCTTGTAATTATAAATGTTTGGAGATGTCAATATTTGGATAATTAATTGGAATATTTGGGTAAGAGTTATAGTTGGGCCCCTTCTAAAAATAATTAAGGATCAAAATATGTTTTTTTGCCCTGCATTTTAATCAATTGCTAAAGCATCCTTATGAATTATCTCATCCCCCACAAGTTAAAATATATAAAAATTTGTTGATTAATTGCCCACCCTGAAAAAAGAAGCTGGATCCGCCCCTGGATGTAAACACACCAAATTAGTAGTTAACTAATATTTAATTAATATATTGAATATATAGATGTATTATGTAAATAATGGTGTATTAATCAAAATTTGTATACAACATAGGCTAGTAAAAATTCATTGAGATATGATTAAAGATTTGTATTGATGATAATAAAACTTTATAACATAAACTAAGTAATTACATAATTTTTCTTATCTTGATAGTATGTCTCGATTGATGTTGTATTTCGATGGAGAGTTACGTATTTCGGGGGATTTCACACCAAGTTATATTGGCGGGAGAATAAGACCGCTCCTTATCGATGACAATATTTTCCTTTAAATGATAAAACGAAGAATTATGCGTGCACTTAGAATAAATTCAACAACAACCACTATTAACCTCACATGTCGTCTTCGAAATAATGGTGGATTTTGTGCGATTCATGTCACCGATGATGAGGTCTGTGAGTACATGTTGATGGAGGCTAGAACACAAACTGTTGTTGTATATGTGGGGGTTGAGAAAATTTCACCCATCGAGGTTGCTGCACCACCTGTTGAAGCTTACATGTTAGTATCAACCATTGTATTTCATGACCGTTTGATTGAACTTGTCCTTAAACCTAATTTAACTTTTATGTATTAGGCCCACTCGCACATCTGAATCCTTTATGGCTAGTGTAAGAGATATTCCGAGAAATGTTGAAGAAAATTTAGATGATCGTCTTAATTTATGGGAGCAACCTAGTAATTCAACACGGCAGCTTCCAAGTGTTCAACCTAGACAAAGTTTTGGGGAGCATCCATATTGCGACACAACTAATTATACACAAGTAGAAGATATCAACCCCTCAGTGCCTTGCATGGAGCGTAATTCACAAAATGAAGATGAAGGATATGAAACGATGAATAACGATAGTACTAATTCATCGAATGATGGTAGCCTATTATTGGACTCCCACATACCTATGGAACAATTTAACAACACGGAATGTAATAGGCAAGTGTTCATGGAAGATCACACAACACAAAATCGTGATGGGATTGATGGCAAAAGAACATCAATAACGATTTTGTCGAAACTGTTCGGACAACTCAACAGTAGGATGATGATGAAAATTTTGATGCGCCATGTGTTAACATTGTTAGCTCGATAGAAGCTACTACTCCAATAGAGTTATATGAAGGTCAGATCTTTCATACAAAAGTAGATTTGCAAGTCGTAGTTAATGGTTGGTCGATCCTTCACAATGTTCAATTTTTAAATTCAACATCCAACAAAAGCCGATTGAGTATCATTTGTGCTCAACATGAGAATCCTAATCGTCCCTGCCTTTGGCGCTTACATGTTGCACGTAGTAAAAGACTAGGTGGGTTATGAAAAATATCTACATGTGGACCTCCACATACATGCATCCACCCCATTTTGATTTTTGACTAGTGGACATCATAATTGCACCTCAAAATTTATATGCAGACAAATTATTACTATAATTAGACAACAACTCGACATGAAACCGAAGGAGATTATAGCTAGAATGGAGTCAAAGTTTGACATTAAGGTTTTATATATGAAGGCATGAGACGCACGTAGAAAAGCTATTGAAGCCACTTTTGGTAGCTACGCACAATCTTTTCATTCTCTTTTTTATTTTATGCAAGTCTTAAGGTTATCCGAACCAGGCACTGTATATAATATTCATGTCGTACCTCCTGAACGCTTCAAGACACTTTTTTGGGCATTTGGTCCTTCTATATATGGGTGGCAACACTGTAGACCGGTGTTGAGCATGGATGGGACATTCTTGCTTGGGAAGTATCGAGGGACCCTCTTGGCAGCTGTAGGCATTGATGGAAATGACGGATTGTTTCCACTAGCTTTTGCAGTGGTGGAATCGGAGAGCAATGAATCATGGATTTGGATTCATACAAAAGCTACAACAACTTCTACCAACTGTAGCTAATCGAGAGAAGTTGTGTATAGTTTCTGATAAGTACCCAGGACTAGTGCGCGGGTGCAGTGAAGTATTTCCTAATGCTGTTCATAGGCATTGCCTTCGTCACTTACATGAAAATTTTAAAAAGATGGTCCGTCGTTTAGGAACTCCAGATAGTGAGGGCTTGAGTAACAAAATGTATTTTTCCGGAAATACCGATGATTATTCATATTTCAATCGAATGATGAAATTAAAATGACAAATTAGGATGAAATTGTTGGTACAACGCGATGTTCTCTAAATGGTCCCTATTATTTGATGAAGGCTGTCGGTATGGTATTATTATCACAAACGCATCTGAATGTTTTAACAGAGTGCTTAAACGTGCCCGTGGACTTCCTATTCAAGGACTAATAATGTCAATTTACTATAATCTCGTTGCATTATTCTTAAGGAGATCAACCGAAGCTGGAAAGTGGGTTGAGGAAGCCCAATCAAAGTTCGTTCCACGCACTATGCTTGTCATACAAAGAGCTGAACGTGATGCTCGACGGTATCCTGAACTAGTCACGATAAACATGAATGAATTTGAAGTTATTGATACATCTTCTCGAGCAAACAAGATCGAGATAATCAATGCATCCTCCTGTATGTGCACTTGTTTGAAACCACAACTTTATCATGTTCCTTGCGTTCATGTCGTTACAGTAGCTGGAGCTAGGCAGTGGGATCATAATGCATTTGTATCACAAATATTTAAGATTGAGAAGTACATTGCTACGTACTCCAAAGTATTTCATGTCTTTCCCCCGAAAGACATATGACCCACCTTTAATGAAGAGCATGGATTAATCCCTTTGATGGCATCAACTTTTAGGCATCGTGCTGGACAACCACGAATGAATAGGTTCCGTACCACGATGGATGAGCCATCGAGTAGGTCAAATAAAGCTTGTGAATTTTGTAAACAAATAGGTCACAATAGATCAACTTGTCTGCATAATCCTTTCTCATGAAGGTAATCTATATTTAGTCAAAATATTTTGCTTTTAAAAAATTTAGAGTTATAATAATATGAATTATATTGATTTTATTTTTGATAGGTATGGCCGACAGATCTAGATGTGCTCGTTCAGGCCGACGCACACCGCATCATACTGCTGCAGAAAATGTCCCAATTATGATTTCCACTAGTAAAAATGGGGTGGGTGCATGTATGTGGAGGTCCACATGTAGATATTTTTCATAACCCACCTAGTCTTTTACTACGTGCAGCATGTAAGCGCCAATGGCAGGGACGATCAGGATTCTCATGTTGAGCACAAATAATACTCAATCGGCTTTTGTTGGATGTTGAATTTAAAAATTGAACATTGTGAAGGATCGACCAACCATTAACTGCAACTTGTAAATCTACTTTTGTATGAAAGATCTGACCTTCATATAACTCTATTGGAGTAATAGCTTCTATCGAGCTAACAATGTTAACGCATGGCGCTTCAAAATTTTCATCATCATCCCACTGTTGAGTTGTCCGAACAGTTTCGACAAAATCGTTATTGATGTTCTTTTGCCATCAATCTCATCACGATTTTGTGTTGTGTGATCTTCCATGAACACTTGTTCATTACATTCCGTGTTGTTAAATTGTTCCATAGGTATGTGGGAGTCCAATATTGGGCTACCATCATTCGATGAATTAGTACTATCGATATTCATCGTTTCATATCCTTCATCTTCATTTTGTGAATTACGCTCCATGTAAGGCACTGAGGGGTTGATATCAACTGCTTGAGTATAATTAGTTGTGTCGCAATATGGATGTTCCCCAAAACTTTGTCTAGGTTGAACACTTGGAAGCTGCCGTGTTGAATTACTAGGTTGCTCCCATAAATTAAGACGACCATCTAAATTTTCTTCAACATTTCTCGGAATATCTCTTACACTAGCCATAAAGAATTCAGATGTGCGAGTGGACCTAATACATAAAAGTTAAATTAGGTTTAAGGACAAGTTCAGTCAAACGGTCATGAAATACAATGATTGATACTCACATGTAAGCTTCAACCGGTGGTGCAGCAACCTCGATGGGTGAAATTTCCTCAACCTCCACATATACAACAACAGCTTGTGTTCTAACCTCCATCAACATGTACTCAAAGACCTCATCATCGGTGACATGAATCGCACAAAATCCACCATTATTTCGAAGACGACATGTGAGGTTAATAGTGGATGTTGTTGAATTTATTCTAAGTGCACGCATAATTCTTTGTTTTATCATTTCAAGGGAAATATTGTCATCGATAAGGAGCGGTCTTATCCTCCCGCCAATATAACTTGGTGTGAATTCTCCCAAAATACGTAACTCTTCATCGAAATACAACATCAATCGAGACATACTATCAAATTAAAAAAAATTATGTAATTGCTTAGTTTATGTTATAAAGTTTTATTATCATCAATACAAATCTCTAATCATATCTCAATGAATTTTTACTGGCCTATGTTATATACAAATTTTGATTAATACACCATTATTTACATAATACATCTATATATTCAATATCTTAATTAAATATTAATTAACTACTAATTTGGTGTGTTTACATCTAGGTATGGATTACTTATGTTACTTGTTCACACAATATATCCTTACAAAAAATAACCTAGATACTGTAAATTTTTCATTCAAGTTAATTCATGTAATTCTTATTATTCTAATTATTTATTAATTGTATCATTTTCATTTATGATTATTATATCAACATAATTTTTATATATATTTAACTTGAATCAAAATAATGATCATATTTATTTTTTATAGACATATCTCAATTTATTTAGTATTATAAGGTCCACCATAAATTATATTATTATCAATCATTGAGATAATTTCTATAATAAAATTGGATAAATAGTTATAAATTAATTATTTAATAACTCAATTACTCATACTAATATAAAGCAACATTGATTAATCAAAATTACTTTTTTAAATTATGCATAGTAAATGTACATGGATTGAGCAAAAAAATATAAGCTAAAGTGTGATCCTTAATTATTTTTAGTTAAGCTAGACTTAATGCCCAACTATAACTCTTACCAAATATTTTAAACTATGATTAAATCAGTTATTACTTTCTCATTATTTGATGCTTCAAATATTGATATTAATATTGCTCCATTGATCACACAATTTATTTAATTACATGAGATAAAATTAAATTTTTAATTTCTCTATAAATAATTACATAATTAAGTTAATTACATGAGATAAAACTAAATTTATAATAAAGTGATTGATCTATATATTATTGGAGAATAATGATACTATCATAAATACATGAGATAGTATCTCCTTACATATTCTATGATCATAGATGTAGTATTAAATTTTTTCCAACATACATTAGTAAATCCTGTTAATGTGTAAATAATGTTTTAGTTGTATACATAACTTTGTCAAATTGGAAACGAAAATATATAATTGTATTTATAAATAAATACTATTGGGTGAGCTATCTTAATTTTGAATCCAATGGCTTATTTTTTTACGGTTTGAGTTAATTAAATTTTCATTGCTGTTAACAGTAAATATTACTTTGAAATAGTGAATGGTGATACATTAGTTGCTGATATAGAGATAAGTTTGGTAGGTGATACTAATTTAAATAATATAAAATTTAAAAAATCTTAATATTGAAAAAATAATTTTTGTCCATCCTTATAAAATTTAGATGGTTGACCGTAAAAGTCAAATACATATAATTTATAATCCATTTCTTTAACAAATATACTTCTTACTAATTAACAAAAATAAATAATAACTAAATATTTATATAATAGCTAGAGCAACCATGATTTATATAATAACTAATTCACAAAAATAGTTCTCTTAATTTACAAAAATATATACACAATACTTATTACTAATTCATATATATAATAACTAAATTTTAATAGTTTTTAAGTTTGTAAATGATTTTTTAAGTTTTATACTAACAAAATTTTAATATTAAATATTATTTGTAAATTTTAATATCTTTTTATTTTGTAAATGATTTTTTTATTGTCTTTTTTTGCTGTGGCATGGCTTTGGTTCAGTGCCTCGATTATTCATTTGCAAAAAAAAAAAAATTCGATTTGAAATATTATATTATACAATACTATCCTAACTAAAATTTTAAACAAATTGAAAATACTTCTTAAAAATACGGGCTTAAAAAAATCTATAATCAATTTTTAGATGAATGCCATCTTTATTAAAATATTAGATTGATTTTAAGAAAAATATTAATATACATT
Organism: Dendrobium huoshanense; assembly: GCA_016618105.1. Lineage (NCBI taxonomy): Eukaryota > Viridiplantae > Streptophyta > Magnoliopsida > Asparagales > Orchidaceae > Dendrobium > Dendrobium huoshanense. Next base: position 87,064,995 of record CM028358.1, read on the forward strand.
TTTTTTTATTTTCAGTCATACTTAAACAAGTTGTGGCTGTCAAAGCACGTATTTTGTCACTAACCATTTAATAAAGTTTTTTTGTAAATTAAAATGATTATTACATTATTATGTAAACAAACAATAATTATAAATATTCTTAAATGACATGCTAAAAAAATGGTCATACAAACTCTTAAATTATAAGATGTGGAACATGCTAAATGTGATTTTGTATATTAAGATTTATGTTCGTGATACTTTTTTTTTTTAATATGATGACAAATCCCCCCCCACAATCCTCATACATAAATGTATGAAAATATTAATTCTTATTAAATTTGCATGGTTGTGCTTAAAAAACTAGAGCTTTGAAGCCGGTTTTTTGTTCCATGAAAAATTATGATTGACAAACTTGCTTTTTGTTCAATCAAAAAATATATATTTTTTTAAATTTATATAATAAAAAACAACTTTTTTAGAGATATTTCTTATCTATTTTACTAGTAAGAATAAACATAATAATTTATTATTATTTTAATGCATTATTTGTAACGTCAAATCTACAAAAAAGTATTTTTACAATAAACTAGTGTGTCCTTAACCTAATATATCTCACGTTTACTTTTTAAAGCAATCAAGTCCAAAAGTAATTAATACAGCTCATTATTAAAAATAATGAAAGTTCAGCTCATGTTTTTCGATTTTTTTAATAATATTATAAATTATAACTAGTCTAAAAATAATTTATTAAATAACATAACTATAAAAATAACAAAGACGCAAAAAATTATTTGGTTGACACAGCTCTTTTGCTTACACGTCCACATACTTATTCGTGCTTGAACAAAGATATAACAATTATAAATTTCATACTTTCCAGCTTAATATCAACAAAAAATCATGAAAAATATTACATAAATTGCAACAAATACATCATAAAAATTTACAAAAAAATTAACAGCATCAACTTACAAATATAATTCAATGAACCTATGCTAAATAATCTTACAAAAAATAATTCGTAACTAACATAAAAGCAAAAAAAATTGAAAAATAAAAAAAAGAACAACATACCTTAAGATTTTGGTTCTCGGTTGTTTGAGGCAAGCTGAGCTTGAAGAAGAGTGGAAGGAAACGAACCACGGCTCTCCTTTTTATAGCCAAATTTGCTTCCCACTTCCCCTCATAACTTTTCCATCTGCAAACTACAACTCAACGTCCGCCATGAATTTCTGCACCAAACTCGCGTAATTTCCGGATCTTGCCCCCGCTTTAGACGAAATTCCACTGAAATTGCGCTGGCGCCAGCTGTGTTGAACTTAAAATGCTTACTAAAAAAAAAAAACTTAAAATGCGAAGAATGCGCGGCATGTTTGCGCGCATTCTAAAAAATACGTGTAACTTGTAGGCACTTCAAAGAATGCGCCTATTACTTCGGCGCATTCTTTGAATGCACCAATCCAAACCGCGCATTGAAAGCATACACGGAACAGTTTGGCGTATTGGCTCGTTTTCAAAATTTTTTTTAAACGCGTTTCTTCCGATGAAAGTGCCATGAAACATGCTCGTTTTCAAAATTTGGCCTTTATAAGCTGCAAAAGACCCAAAATTAGAAAGTACACAAAACCTATTGAAATTAACTTAAAATAACATATTTCAATTTATTTCAGCTATAAAAATTCTCCCATAGTTCCAATACCCTAAATGAGTTAGATGAAAGCTTTAAAAAAAAAGCATTAAACAGAGAGATGATAGAAGGGTGAGTGCTAATCAAAGGCTGTGCGGGCTGTAGTGGTAAATAGTGGGAGGCATAAGGCGGCACAATGGAAATAACCGGAGCTAGAAGGTTGGCATGGTGGGAAAGGTAATGGTGGTTTGTGGAGGAGTGGGACTGTTTCTTAAGCTCTACATTCGGAGAGCTTATTGTTATTATCTTCATTCCACATCTATTGCTTAACAGCCTATGTTACTATAGCTTGAAAATCCATATCGCCATGAACTTTACATGCATATATATAACTTTATATATGTGTCTTTGTAGTTGTTTATCTCCATGCAACGCCGGAAGTCATGGTGATTTCCATTTAAAAGGAAATAAAATGTAGAGGAGATTTCATCATTGATGAACAATTTCACAAAGGGTTACGTGCAGCACAAAACTAAACGATAACTACTTACTTTTATCACTTCTGTGTCATTTTCCATGATAAAAATGCTGGAAAAAAGTTAAAATAACTCCAGAAGTATCAGCCCAACAAGAAAAAGACAAATTCTATGCATTTCACAGAGATTTTTTTACTACCTTCCTCTCCATTGCAGATGAACATGAGGATCAATTGCGCTCTGATGATTTAACTTCCTTTAAAATGGTAAGTTTCTATTTTCATTTGTCACCAAGCCACCTAAAACAAGCGAGCAGAAATCCTTATTCTTCTACCCATTTCTGCCTTTTGCTACTATCTTGTTCTCATTCTGAAAATATTACTGAATTTCTTGATTGTTTTTTTGAATAGGGAGAAAGTGAGGCAAAGACAAATGTGGAGTCGCTAGCCATTTTTCCAAAAAGTGAAACAAAACTTGTTATTGAGCAGTTGCTTCTGCAAGAGACTTTCACAAGGTAGCTGAAAAGTTCATTATGTATGTATATAATTTTCTTTTTTGTTTTTAGACCATCCATTTTGCTGCTAAACTATGTTTTATATATGTGTGTGTGTGTATATATATATATATAATGCTTATCAATACGAGTTTTCATTAAAGACCTTTCCTTGGGATGTACAGGAGAAACATATTATGGAAGCATTTTATTTACATGAATTATTCTTCTCCTAGTTTTGGCTGTTTGTTTTGAACCTGTAAATTAACATGTTGGGAAATAATTTATATTTTTGTTGGTATAATATTTTTATGAGTTTAACGCTTCTTCTGTTGACAAGACTAGTACTGCATTAGAAAATTGATTTTTTCATATAATCCATGTAACTGGCTTGATGATGCATTTGTTGTTCCTTTACACAGATATTTCTGCAATTTGCTCATTTGTCTGAAATATTAGCTGCTTGAATATGAGTGGTGTTTAATTACATATTACTCTACTTGTAGAGAATGACATAAGGATTCGTTACCTTTCAGTTTCATGGAAAATTTCATGTACTAAACCAGAGCTTGATTATCTTTCTCAATGTTTTCTACCAGAGACGAATGCAACAAACTGGTTGAGATGATTCAATCACGGGTACCAGAAGCAAATTCTGTTGAAATTGGCAAGGAAACAGAGAATGAGGTGCCAATAATGATTACTGACCAAGGACAGTCTTTGAACCATAACAGGAATCTCTATCAAATATCCAATTTTTCTCCCAGACTTCTACCTTCCTTATCTCCAAGCTTTTATGCCAAGGAAGCAGTTATTCCTGATCTTCGCAACAAAGCTGTTTTGGAGGCAAAGAGATGGTTTGAAGAGAAAAAGCTGACGCCTAGTCCTATATATGATCGAAGTTATGGACCTCGCAACTTGACCACTCGCATGAATCAATATGTTAGTTCTTTCCTTATTCTCTATCTTGTTGATGCAGTACAATATCTCCCTTCGATGGTCTATGGTTACAGGTTTAAAGTTTTTTTCACAATTATAATTGCTGCTTGTTTTTAGTTGTCAACGAATGAGCGGTGATGTTTGGGCATATTTAAGTTTTTCCTTTACATTTATTTGGATTTAACTGTGTTTTGCAGGGTTTTGAAGATGGTGCTGGTTCACCAATTGAGATGGCTAAGTCTTACATGCAATCCTTGCCTCCATGGAGATCTCCATCCTTCAGCACCAATGGTTTTATGACGTCACCATCATGTGGGAATAGTTCTTGCAATTTTGGAAGTCAATTGGTAGCTACATCAGAGGTATTTTTGGAACAAATTAAGTGGAACAAATTAAAAGGAAAATGAGAAAGTGATTTCTAAATTGTATGCCATTATTTAGTTATTATGGTTAATGTAGAGTGCTCTTTTCTTATGATCTTTCATTCGTTTTCTCTTCCTTTAGTTCCCCTTCTATGACTAATGTATTTTCCTCCTGCGACATTATGCTAAATGCCCCTGTCTGTGGCTTCCTCCTTGATGTAGACGGGGGGGGGGGGTTCAACTCATGTAAAAAATAATTAGATTTTTGGCTTCCCTTGAGTCTACTAGCTCAATCAAATTTGAGCTGAAATTTTAGCTCATTTATGAGCTGGTCTTTAGTTCACTTATTGAACTAAGGGTTAGCTCATTATTAACTATGATTTTAGCTCATAGTTATCTTATATTAAATGTTCTTTTTATGCTTTTTATGTTAGTAATTATGTTTGTCTCTTGGAATTCCAAACCGGCCTTTGGAATTCCAAGATTTTCTTTTCCCATGAGGTGGCTCTTTGGCTTCCTCCATGGCCTTTAGTATTTTGTGCATTTGCCCCCTTGAATTCCGGCCGGCTGCTGGTTTTCCCATGCCTGGGCTCTTTCCCGTGACCGTGCCCCTTGGTTCCGGGCGGTCTCCTTGGTTCCCGTGGATGCCTCTTCGGTTCCTTGGCTTGGGATGTTTTTTAGGTATTTTAATGCTATGTGATGTTTAGAATTCCTATGGGAATTTATTAGGTGTCTCTTTGTATTCCTCTTTCATACCTATAAATATAGGAGTATTTGTAGTATTTAAAAAAATTGAATGATATGTTATTTTTGGAAAAGCTATAACCTGTGGGTTTGCTTTGGAAATCCTACGGGCTCTTTCCACCCTTCTTTCTCATCCCCTCCGGAAATCCTGCGGACTCTTTCCAACCTTTCTTCTCGGGCTTCTAACCTCTTTCGTCTCTCCGCAAGTGCCACTCCACCTGTATCCTTCTTCTCTAAGTGAAGCAACTTTAGGGTGTCGTAAAGTGATCGAGTCAAGTTTGTAAGTCGGTTAAATTTTGCAAGAGTCATTGTTGTAAGTTTTTGATTTCTAGTTTTTACATTTTATTTGAAATGTAAGAGTTTGTTCTTCCCTCCTCATCCTTGGTCACTTCGTCTTTCGTGGATCTTAGTGGGTCGCTCGGTTTTCTTATTTGTGGGTGAAGGGTATAGGCACCCCTATATTTTTTGCCCGCATCACTCCTCCCGTGATATTTTCATCTTGTGACCCTTTGGCAATCTTGAAATCTTCTGCAATACTTTTATTGTGCCTACATATTATCCTTTACTACTAGGCGGTTTCCTTTGTCACAACCTAGCCTAAGTGCTCACATAAATTGAGGCAGGTGCAAACAATCATGCTGATAGTATTATCCAAGCCGCTCCTTTATTTATCTTTAATAGAAATTTCAACATGATAACGGCTGATGGTTGTGTTGTGGACAATTTTAAGCTACTTGTATATATAATTGTCAGTTTTTATCTATCAAAACAATAATTAGAGTATCTAAATTCAAAACATAAGTGTAGTATTCATCTACTAATTACATGCCATTTAACATTCCTTACAAAGGTCAATCCTAATCTGCACATAATCATTTCAGAATCATCATTGAGCATATATAAGGCTTATACATTCCTTAGTTAGGTCCCTTAGCTTGTAGTTGCACCATAAAGTTCCTGCCTAAAGCAAAATCAACATATATCAGGGTGAGTTTTATAAACAATTTTATGGGCAAATCTTAGTTCTGTGCAACAATAAACATAATGGTTAGATAACATAATGGTTAGATAATCAATACGCATGCTAATCGTTGGGCCTTGATAAATTTAAGTATATATTTGGGAATAGACTATCTAATTATGTGATCAGTTCTGTCACTTAAAACATCTATGCTTAGATGAATTTATTGAAAATTTGTATTTTCAACTGAAACATGCGTTACTAGTGCAAAATCATAGTTTATGGCATAACATTCAGATATCATAGTCATAAGAAATTGGCATTATTTGGCGTAGCATCTGATGCATAATTATGATAATTAGCATGATGTTTAAGATCATATTCATAGTAATATAGTCAACGTTGGAATCATAAACATAGCAGTATCATGGTTATAAAATTAGAATCACAAACATCCATATGCATAATTGTAGAGTGATTGTAGCAGTTGTCACTACATTATAACATATGTAAACTATAGGATAATCTTAACATTTGAATATCATTACATGACGTGATATAGCTGTAGCGTGATATTTGCATTTGAATATCATTAATTTAAATTATAGCATGATGTTATTAGCATTTGCATTTTGAGATAACTATCAATACTATTAATCTTGGGAACTGCAGTTATAGTAGCCTGTTGTAAACCTAACTTGTCATTGGCTGATATATCCTACATTTTGCACAATCGAGAAATAGTTACATAAGCTTTTTATTCTAATTGATGAGTTAGTTTTCTACAGCTAGTCGTTATTCATTGGCACAAGTTGAGTGTAGTTCTTACATTTTTCTATTCCTAGTGACAAAGTATGAGTCATAACACACATGTATGTTAGCATTTTCAGCTAGTACATAAGGGGACTTTATCTTTCAATATGCATTTGTAAACATTTATGTTTATAAAATTCTTTTGCATACCCATTTTCTTGCAATAGCTTTATTTTTAGGTGCAATTTTCATGAGATTAGATTTTGTTGCAAATTTGATCCAAACACTATGATTTTGATGATAACAAACATTATTGTGTATGTTATTCTCTTCTCCTGTTTTTGTGATATTTTATTTTGTTTTGTGTATTAATGTTTTAGGAAATCACTTGCAATTCTGATCAGCTCAAGACTGGGTAGACTAGGGTTACAGTCGGTTTTCAATTTGTTATGTATTTTTTTCTTTCTTGAGTCGTATAATGTAATTGGGTTGGTATCTTTGCTGAGTAACCTTATACACACAAGGGGAGAGAAAAATATTTTTGAGAGAGTTTTTTTAAGTACATCGTACTGTACGATTTTGTCTTTGTACTGTACGACCTTGGTTCGTGTTGTACGATTTTAATTCATAATGTACGATTTGTTTTGCTTTGTTAAAACCCTAGCCGCCAGAGGTTAAGAAAGATATTAATTATGCGCTGATCATACAATACGATTTGGTTCGTATTATACATCATAATTAAAATCTTTCTTAATTAACCCCTCGATATCAGACAATTAATAATGGACAATTATTGTGACCAATCATACTGTACGATACAGTTTATATAATACGATTGACAGTGTACGAATTGGTTGTCACAGAGATTGTATCGAACAAAATTTATGATTTTTTTATTGATCGTGATGTACGATGTCCACAGTGCTGGACAATCGATAGTGTATGAAGTTGGCCGTCCCAAGAGTCGTTCTAAATGAACAGAAGAAATTTCTACAGTTCATACCGTACGATATTTTGATCGTATTATGCGAAATGTTATGAAAGTTGAACAGTTTGTTTACACGAAATTGCTGGACGAGTCTAAATTACACTGATTGTATGGTACGATACGTGTATCGTATGATACGAACATAAGATGAAACTCTTGAAAATTAGAGTTTCTTGAGGCCCACTACTTAAGGTTTTCTAATACTTCAATTAGAAAATCTTTGGCTGTTGAGACTTCAGGAGAGAGAGTCTCGAGGGAGAGAATAAGGAGAGCTTTGTGAGAGAAGAGAGGGAGATTTTGTTAGGGAGAAGTTGTGAGAGGATTTACAAGGTTGCTCCAAGCAAGAATCTTGCCTAATATCCACAAGCGTCTGCCTGGATTCTCTGTTGCTCCGGAGAAGTTCTAGAAAAGAAAGGGGTTAAAAATGTTTATATTCAAGTCATTAAGTATATGTATGCAGGAGCTATTACTAGTGTTCAACACATGGTAGTTTGACAAAGTATTTTCATATTCCAGTTGGATTACATCCTCATAAATTTTTTGCTTTAGTAATGGATGTTATCACTAGACATGCAAGAGGTTGTACCTTGGTGTATGCTTTTTTCTGAAGATATTTTTCTTTGTGATAAGGTTAGAAAGGAAGTTGAAGGTAAAACTTGAATTATTGAGGTCAACCTTAGAGTCCAAAAGCCTTCGTTTGAGTAGAACCAAAACTGAATATATGAAGTTTAATTTTAGTAATAATAGATCTAGTGGGGGGGATTGTGACTTTGGGTGATTAAGTCATTAATAAGAGTACACATTTTCGATATCTTGGATCTATTGTTCAGAGTGATGGTGAAATAGATGGGAATATTATTAGTAGAATTCAAGTTTGGATGGTTGAAGTGGAGGAATGCATCGGGCTTGTTGTGCGGTAAAAAAGCCCCCCTCAAACTTAAGGGAAAATTATATAACATGGTAGTTAGACCTGCAATAATTTATGGTGCAAAATGTTAGCCATTAAAAGAGAAGCATAACATTAAGTTAAGTGTTGCAGAGATGGGGATGCTAAGGTGGATGAGTGGTTTTACTCTTAGAGACATGATGCGAAATGAGCATATATGTGAAATGGTTGGAGTAGCTCGAGTGGAAGATAAGATTAAAGAGAATCATCTTAGATCGTTTGGTTACATAAAACGCAATCTTCTGATGACCTGGTTAAAAAGTAGATGTATTAGATTTGATTTATGTTAATAAAGGTAAAGGTAGACCTAAAAAAGACTTGGTTAAAAAATATTAAAAATGACCTTTCTTTATTAAATTTAAATGAGAATTTAACTCTTAATTGGACACAATGGAGACAAAGGGTTCTTGTAGCCGACCCCACAGTGGGATAAAGGCTTGATGTTGTTGTTGTTGTTGTTTTAAGTAAAATGAATGTAGTGTAAAGTCCAAAGATGGTGATGATCGACGGCGTTTGTGGTCGCAGCTGACGACGGTAACATAAGGTGGGTATTGGTTATCGGCGGTGGCGACTGTGATGGTCGGTAGTCGGCGGTAGGTGGCTTAGGCCAATAGTGGTGGTGGCCGGTGGTAGATGGTGGCCGATAGGTGGAGCGATAGTCAAACGAGCTTTCATGCGGTGAATATGGTTCTCCCTCAAAACTGGGCGAGTTTAGTTTACCTAAAAAATGAATTAAAATGATTTACACCACATTTACTTTACTTTGCATTTCTTTTCACTCAACCAAACACCAATATTTTCAAAACCCTAATATTTCGAATGTTTTACACCACTTTACTTCAAACCATGGTGGGGGCAAGAAATATAGGGATGCCTATACCCCTCGCCCGCACGAGTAATAAGACCCGAAAGAACCACTAATTCACGAAAGTTGAAGAAAAGACTAAAGATGAGGAAGAACAAACTCTTACATTTCAAATTAAACTAAAAAAGAAGAAATTAAAAGACTACAAACGACGATTTAACAAACTCGAATCGAAATTAAAAGACACCCTAAAGTTGCTTCACTTAGAGACGAAAGATACAGATGGAGTGACACTTGCGGAGAGACGAAGAGATTAGAAGCCAAGACGAAAGGTTGGAAAGAGCTCGCAAGATTTTCGGAGGGGATGAGAAAAACGGAAGACGGATAAAGCTCGCAGCTCATCCCAAAAACAAAAAAAAACGAAACTAGCAGGTTTACATTTCCAAAATAAACATTATCATTCAACACTATTTTAAAAACATACAAATCCCCCATATATATGGGTAGAAAGAGAATGATCAAAAGACATAACATTAATTTTCAACAAGGAAAAAAGCACATGGTGGAATGAGCATCGTAAATAACCCCCCCCCCC
>CM028358.1:87075165-87116699 GCA_016618105.1 Dendrobium huoshanense
TTATCCGCCTCTTTTTTTTTCCCTTTACTACCTCTCACTTTGCCTCCCCCAGTTAGCCCTTTTCGCTTTACATTAATTTTTTCCTCTTGTCTTTGAAATTCCAAGATTTTCTTTTCCCATGAGGTGGCTCCTTGGCTTCCTCCATGGCCTTTAGTATTTTGTGCATTTGCCCCTTGGATTCCGGCCGGCTGCTGGTTTTCCCGGGCCCGGGGCTCTTTCCCGTGACCGTGCCCCTTGGTCCGGGCGGTCTCCTTGGTTCCCGTGGATGCCTCTTCGGTTCCTTGGCTTGGGATGTTTTTTAGGTATTTTAATGCTATGTGATGTTTAGAATTCCTATGTGAATTTATTAGGTGTCTCTTGGTATTCCTCTTTCATATCTATAAATATAGGAGTATTTGTAGTATTTAAAAAAGTTGAATGATATGTTATTTTTGGAAAAGCTATAACCTGCGGGTTTGCTTTGGAAATCCTACGGGCTCTTTCCACCCTTCTTTCTCATCCCCTCCGAAAATCCTGCGGACTCTTTCCAACCTTTTTTCTCGGGCTTCTAACCTCTTTCGTCCCTTCGCAAGTGTCACTCCACCTGTATCCTTCTTCTCTAAGTGAAACAACTTTAGGGTGTCGTCAAGTGATTGAGTCAAGTTTGTAAGTCGGTTAAATTTTGCAAGAGTCATTGTTGTAAGTCTTTGATTTCTAGTTTTTACATTTTATTTGAAATGTAAGAGTTTGTTCTTCCCTTCCTCATCCTTAGTCGCTTTGTCTTTCGTGGATCTTAGTGGGTCGCTCGATTTTCTTATTTGTGGGCGAAGGGTATAGGCACCCCTATATTTTTGCCCGCATCATTTGGTATTAGAGCAAGTTAGGAAGTCCTAGGGTTTGGTTGTCAAATTGAGTTGTCAAGTTTTATTTTAGTTTGTCAAAATTTTTATTCTGTTTTGTTTTGACAAGACAAGTATTGTCGTGAATCTTATTGCGAGTCTTATAATTTTTGAGTCTGTCAAAAAATGGAAAATACCAAAAATATGGACAGATGGATTTCTACAGAAGGTGACTCAACGGATCCACTTCAAGATCGTTTATACAAACTTCAGTATCACATGTTCCTATGTGATCAAAAATTCGAGAAGTACAAAAAATATATACAACAACAGTTCGAAAAGGAACATGAAGAAATTTTGAAGAGTTTTGGTGAGAAACTCAAAGAGCTGGATGAACAGTATGCACCTCCTCAATGGAATCAACAACCAACTCATCAGGAGTTGAGTTCGCAAGAAGGGGAGTTTGATGTAGACAAAGGGGGGGGGGGGTCAACTCATGTAAAAAATAATTAGATTTTTGGCTTCCCTTGAGTCTACTAGCTCAATCAAAATTGAGTTGAAATTTTAGCTCATTTATGAGCTGGTCTTTAGTTCACTTATTGAACTAAGGGTTAGCTCATTATTAGCTATGATTTTAGCTCATAGTTATCTTATATTAAATGTTCTTTTTATGCTTTTTATGTTAGTAATCATGTTTATCTCTTAGAATTCCAAACCGACTTTTGGAATTTCGAGATTTTCTTTTCCCATGAGGTGGCTCCTTGGCTACCTCCATGGCCTTTAGTATTTGTGCATTTGCCCCCCTGGATTCCGGCCGGCTGCTGGTTTTCCCGTGCCTGGGCTCTTTCCCGTGACCGTGCCCCCTTGGTTCCGGGTGGTATCCTTGGTTCCCGTGGATGCCTTTTCTGTTCCTTGGCTTGGGATGTTTTTTAGGTATTTTAATGCTATGTGATGTTTAGAATTCCTATGAAAATTTATTAGGTGTCTCTTGGTATTCCTCTTTCATATATATAAATATGGGAGGATTTGTAATGTTTAAAAAAGTTGGATGATATGTTATTTTTGGAAAGCTATAACCTGCGGGTTTGCTTTGGAAATCCTGCGGGCTCTTTCTATCCTTTTTTCTCATCCCCTCCGAAATCCTGCAGGCTCTTTCCAACCTTTCTTCTCGGGCTTCTAACCTCTTTCGTCTCTCCGCAAGTGCCACTCCACCTGTATCCTTCTTCTCTAAGTGAAGCAACTTTATGGTGTCATAAAGTGATCGAGTCAAGTTTGTAAGTCGGTTAAATTTTGTAAGAGTCATTGTTGTAAGTTTTTGATTTCTAGTTTTTACATTTTATTTGAAATGTAAGAATTTGTTCTTCCCTTCCTCATCCTTGGTCACTTCGTCTTTCGTGGATCTTAGTGGGTCGCTCGGTTTTCTTATTTGTGGGCGAAGGGTATAGGCACCCCTATTATTTTTTGCCCGATCACTCCTCCAGTGATATTTTCATCTTGTGACCCTTTGGCAATCTTGAAATCTTCTGCAATACTTTTATTGTGCCTACATATTATCCTTTACTACTAGGCGGTTTCCTTTGTCACAACCTAACCTAAGTGCTCACATAAATTGAGGCAGGTGCAAACAATCATGCTGATAGTATTATCCAAGCCGCTCCTTTATCTATCTTTAATAGAAATTTCAATATGATAACGGCTGATGGTTGTGTTGTGGACAATTTTAAGCTACTTGTATATATAATTGTCAGTTTTTATCTATAAACAATAATTAGAGTATCTAAATTCAAAACATAAGTGTAGTATTCATCTACTAATTACATGCCATTTAACATTCCTTACAAAGGTCAATCCTAATCTGCACATAATCATTTCAGAATCATCATTGAGCATATATAAGGCTTATACATTCCCTTAGTTAGGTCCCTTAGCTTGTAGTTGCACCATAAAGTTCCTGCCTAAAGCAAAATCAACATATATCAGGGTGAGTTTTATAAACAATTTTATGTGTAAATCTTAGTTCTGTGCAACAATAAACATAATGGTTAGATAATCAATACGCATGCTAATCGTTGGGCCTTGATAAATTTAAGTATATATTTGGGAATAGACTATCTAATTATGTGATCAGTTCTGTCACTTAAAACATCTATGCTTAGATGAATTTATTGAAAATTTGTATTTTCAACTGAAACATGCGTTACTAGTGCAAAATCATAGTTTATGGCATAACATTCAGATATCATAGTCATAAGAAATTGGCATTATTTGGCGTAGCATCTGATGCATAATTATGATAATTAGCATGATGTTTAAGATCATATTCATAGTAATATAGTCAACGTTGGAATCATAAACATAGCAGTATCATGGTTATAAAATTAGAATCACAAACATCCATATGCATAATTGTAGAGTGATTGTAGCAGTTGTCACTACATTATAACATATGTAAACTATAGGATAATCTTAACATTTGAATATCATTACATGACGTGATATAGCTGTAGCGTGATCTTTGCATTTGAATATCATTAATTTAAATTATAGCTTGATGTTATTAGCATTTGCATTTCGAGATAACTATCAATACTATTAATCTTGGGAACTGCAGTTATAGTAGCCTGTTGTAAACCTAACTTGTCATTGGCTGATATATCCTACATTTTGCACAATCGAGAAATAGTTACATAAGCTTTTATTCTAATTGATGAGTTAGTTTTCTACAGCTAGTCGTTATTCATTGGCACAAGTTGAGTGTAGTTCTTACATTTTCTATTCCTAGTGACAAAGTAATGAGTCATAACACACATGTACGTTAGCATTTTCAGCTAGTACATAAGGGGACTTTATCTTTCAATATGCATTTGTAAACATTTATGTTTATAAAATTCTTTTGCATACCCATTTTCTTGCAATAGCTTTATTTTTAGGTGCAATTTTCATGAGATTAGATTTTGTTGCAAATTTGATCCAAACACTATGATTTTGATGATAACAAACATTATTGTGTATGTTATTCTCTTCTCCTGTTTTTGTGATATTTTATTTTGTTTTGTGTGTATTAATGTTTTAGGAAATCACTTGCAATTCTGATCAGCTCAAGACTGGGTAGACTAGGGTTACAGTCGGTTTTCAATTTGTTATGTATTTTTTTCTTTCTTGAGTCGTATAATGTAATTGGGTTGGTATCTTTGCTGAGTAACCTTATACACACAAGGGGGGAGAGAAAAATATTTTTGAGAGAGTTTTTTTAAGTACATCGTACTGTACGATTTTGTCTTTGTACTGTACGACCTTGGTTTGTGTTGTACGATTTTAATTCATAATGTACGATTTGTTTTGCTTTGTTAAAACCCTAGCCGCCAGAGGTTAAGAAAGATATTAATTATGCGCTGATCATACAATACGATTTGGTTCGTATTATACGTCATAATTAAAATATTTCTTAATTAACCCCTCGATATCAGACAATTAATCATGGACAATTATTGCGACCAATCATACTGTATGATACAGTTTATACAATACGATTAACAGTGTACGAATTGGTTGTCACAGAGATTGTATCGAACGAAATTTATGATTTTTTTATTGATCGTGATGTACGATGTCCACAGTGCTGGACAATCGATAGTGTATGAAGTTGGCCGTCCCAAGAGTCGTTCTAAATGAACAGAAGAAATTTCTACAGTTCATACCGTACGATATTTTGATCGTATTATGCGAAATGTTATGAAAGTTGAACAATTCGTTTACACGAAATTGCTGGACGAGTCTAAATTACACTGATTGTACGGTACGATACGTGTATCGTACGATACGAACATAAGATGAAACTCTTGAAAATTAGAGTTTCTTGAGGCCCACTACTTAAGGTTTTCTAATACTTCAATTTGAAAATCTTTGGTTGTTGAGACTTTAGGAGAGAGAGTCTCGAGGGAGAGAATAAGGAGAGCTTTGTGAGAGAAGAGAGAGATTTTGTTAGGGAGAAGTTGTGAGAAGATTTACAAGGTTTCTCGAAGCAAGAATCTTGCCTAGTATCTACAAGCGTCTGCTGGATTCTCTGTGGCTCCGGAGAAGTTCTTCAGCAAAGATCGTGGTTCTCTGACCACACCTAGAGAGTGAAAATAGAGTTGTGGTTCTCTGACCATCACCTAGAGGGTGAAAATATAGTGGTTCTCTGACCATCACCTGGTGGGTGAAAATAGAGTTGAGGTTCTCTGCCTGTAAAAGAGTCACAGTTCTCTACTGCACCGGGGTGATGAAACATCATATGTACAGGCTTCTCCGCCTTGTTGTGAGAGCAAAAGGAAAGTGACTACTATTTAGTGCAATACTTGGAGAGGGAGTTTCTAAGGAGTGGACGTAGGTCAGGTTGACTGAACCACTATAAATTCTGGTGTGTTCATTCTGATTATTTTATGCACTTTATTTTCTACAATTATGTGTGATTGAAAAATCTGATTTACTTCGTTGTTGTGAAATTTATTTATTTCCGTACCTGTTGTATCGATTATCATGTGTGGGTTTGAAAATGTTTTAAAGAATTTCTTTTTCCCTAAAGATTTTTTTTAAACATCCAATTCACCCCTTTTGGTTAGCCCTCGGGTTAGTTCTTGAAAGTTTAACAACCTTCATAAAGTTTCAGATTTCATAACCATAGAATGCAATAACATCTAGAATCATAATCATAGCAGTAGCCAATAGCATAGCACGTGGAATCATTTTTATAATAGTTACCCGACATATGGAATTATAGTTATATTAACAAAATATCTTGGATATATATATACATGAATTATTAATCTATAATAGTAGCATGAGATTATAATCATAAATATAAATTGTAAATTCATCATGCTATTTATAAATATTTATGATAATGGAACATTATATTTATCATTCACAACAATATGAATAATATTAAAGAATCAAGATTTACATAAAAGACATTCTATGAAAATAAACTTTTACAAACATGTGAAAATCTATATGCAATATTCTAGAGGAAGGAAACACTACTCTCTTTTAGAAACAATATTACCTATGCTGAATTTTATAAAGGAGCACGTTAATCATTACATTTAGCAAAAGGAGCATATTTATTTAAATTTAAAAGGAGCTAATTCGCTAAAATAATTGACGCATTCAGAATGTGCCAAAAAGTTTGGCGCATTCTTAATGGGCCAAATGTTTTTGGCGTGTTCAGGCTAGAGAGAGAGAGAAAGGTGGCAAGTAGAGAGAAAGAGAGAGATAAGAGAGAGAGGGGAAAGGGGAAGAGAGAAGAGAGAGGTAGGAGTAATGTAGAGCATTATATAAAGTTTTTTATATTTATATATTATATATTATTTTTAACATGATAAATATTATTTTAAATACAAAAGTATAAATTTTAATAGTATATTAAAATATTATACACTTTATTTTAAAAATTATTTTTATAAAGTATAGACTTTATTTTATATTTTAAATATTATTTTAATTATTTTTTTCTTTTCTAAATTTTTTTATATATTTAATAATATTACATAAAGTTTTTTGTTTAAATTAATAGTAAATATTAGTTTATTTTAAATATTTAACAACTATTTTAATTGTTATTTAAACATTTAACATATATTATTAAATAATAATTAAACATATTTAACATATTAAAATAATATATAAAATATTTAAAAATTTATGTAATATTATCAAACATCTAAAAATAAAATTTTAGAAAGTAAAAAATAATTAAAATATACAATAAAGTCTATACTTTGACAAATATAATATAAAAAACTTTATACTTATACTCTCCTCTGTTGCTCTCTCTCTACTCTCCTATCTCTCTCCATCTCTTTCTCTCTACTGTTACCTTTCTCTATCTCTCTTAGCCTGAACGCTCCAAAATATTTGGCACATTCTGAATGCACCAAACTTTTTGGCGCATTTTGAATGCGCCAATTATTTTAACGAATTAGCTTCTTTTAAATTTTTAAATAAATATGCTCATTTTACTAATTGTGGTGACTAACGTGCTCCTTTATAAAATTCGGCTGATTACCTAAGTAGCTTGGATTGCCTAAGCATTTGCATCACCGTAGAGCCTCAAGGCATTGAGATATCTAATTTGTTATTCTTTAAACTTGATTTCACACTTCCTATGAACCAGTCATTGGTTTATGCACATAACTCTATGCAACTAGGCAGCTTATAATCTATACTCAACTAGGCAGCTTATAATCTATACTACTACCAATCCTCCACTATCTTCTTAAATCTCACCTGTAACATCGTTTATATGCCAGCATATTTTTTCATATTCTAAATAGGAAGGAATGATGTGGAAGAGAGATTAAGAAGATAAACGTGAGAGGAATCATTTGATGAATGAACTTAAGAGAGAGAATTTGATATCTAATGGTGAAATAAATCCTGCCAAAATAAAAATAACATGATATCCAAATGAACAAATGAATAAGTGTCTTGTAGCGCCATTGATTCCCCTAACTTTCAATGCATTTATCTTGTACAATAAGAGTGGCAATCATGTGGAATGTCTAGCTTTAGGAGCTATGTCATAATGACTATTGATCATCAAACTAGAGAATGATTTTGTGTGGATATATCACCACCATTGCTTAAAATTACGCAATATCAGGCACGCCTTGAGGCCCATCTCAACATAATTCCAGTGAAAAATGTCTCGAGGCTTACGCCTCGAGCTTTTTTATGAGGCGTGCATCTCTGTTTGGCTGAGGCATGCCTCGTTTAGCTGGTGTGAGGTGCACGCCTCGTCTAGCTGTTGTGAGGCGCACGCCTTGCCTAATTGGTGTGAGGCACACACCTCACCCTATTTATATATATATTTTATTAAAGCTTAACTTAAATCCTAAGCTATATCCTCAAACAAATCACACATTCATATACCCTCAAGTCCACAACCAAGGTTTAAAATTACACAATTATATATTGAGGCATTTTTCATTTGTGAGGTGAGACGTGAGACATAAGCCTCAAGGCTTTTTGAGTTATAAGCCTCAAAAAAAAAAAAAATTGTGTCAATTGAAAATAAATGTTAAAAGTGATCTTTTATATGATACCCAAATAATATATTAAAGTATGACATATTAACTTTTTATTGAACTATGAAGTAACAAATTTGAATACATATGAAACAAAAAATGGTACAAGAAATAAAGTAGTAAGTAATAAATTATGCGAAATAGAATTAAAATTCAAATATTGCAAGAGCAAAATAATATTAAATATAAGAATTGCATAAAAGTATCTTATAACACAAAATTCAACTTCAAATTCCTTCAAGTGATCCCCGACTGCGGGTACGATGGTGGTGGCTACGACGAAGGCGACATGTTAAAGGTTGAAGCAGACGAGAGGAAGTTACTATGGCTCGGTGGTGCATGAAGGAGTGACTTGTTTGGGATTTTTGTTTAGGATTTTGATAAGTTTTAATTATTGACCTCTTTTTACATGTAAGAGCAAAACATTACGCGCAAATCTTCCTCAAATCCTATGAATGCCTTACCTCGTTTTACGACGTCGTGCCTCACACAATCTCTGCACGTCGATGACGAGTCTCCCCATGATTTTTGTGCAAATCTCACAATTTTCTCCTCACACGTTCTCTGCTTGCAGCTGCCATTAACGTTATTAAGATGAAAGCAATCGATGCCCTTAGTTCCTGTTACATGCCTTCCTCTTAGCCAAACCCAGCTACAAGCAGAGCCGATCATGACCCTTCGGATCCTTCCACATCTCCGTATGCAATCCCGACCACCATTCTCCCCCTTACGTTCGATTGATGACCATCTCACCCCGTTATAGTCGATTGAGTCCTCTGATGAACCTAGACAAACATTTTGCACCCAATTCGACCTCCGCCTCCTGTTCAAAAGACCACCAGCCCAATATTCAATAGCCAATAGTCCGCAGCCGAACATCACCATATCAAACCCGTCGGCACCCAATCCCTCGCCATCCGCCGTCTGCAGCTATACCAAACCCAGCCGCAAGCTTCGCCTGTAACCTGACTCTCATTACGATTCCTCACGCAAAGCTCTTTTACTTTGCCGAGCTCACGCCAATTTTATGCCAAACAAATAAAGTGCGTGTTTGTACTTCGATCCTCCAAGAAGCTACAAGCTACTCGACGCCTTTCCCTCTATGTTTCCAGTAACTGAGCTCGAACTAAGGTGATCTCTCTCTTAAGTTCCTATATATATATATATATATATATATAAAGGGAAGAAAAAAAGAGAGAAAGTATAAAAAAGAGAAAAAAGATTAAAAAATTAAAATTTTACTTTGTTATATGTGCCCTCGACCTCGACGCAGCCATCATCCCGACATCGCTGTCGTCGACCCGATCACTAATGTTTAATCCCTTATACTTAAAATCCTATCCTTGGCGCTTGCAACACGGCGAGTAACCACCAATGCGTGCTTTTCTTAGCATGGTGGGTGAGAACTCGTTGCAATGCTTGCGACAAAGCAGGTAAGCCTTGTGCGCATTTTTTTTTATTGTGGCTGGGCAAAAATTAAGTATATGTGTACGAGCTCTAGTTCCTGTAAGAAAATAATTATGCATTTTATACAGGTACCCCTGAAGATTCATGTACGCCTTTCTTGGCGTGGTGGGATTGAAGACTATAGTCACGATGTCATTCAACACTGACCGTGCACGTCTTTCTTGACATGGTGGGAAAAGACTCCGCAAATTCCTCATAAATCGGGGAGACTTCGGGGTGTTGCCGAAATTCTGACTAATAGGGGACTTGATTGCAATAGAATTCAAGGAACATAACACATATTGAACAATAGGGAACTAGACCCTTAAATTTAAAATGCATAATTAAATTAAAAATACAATCGTTAAATAATAATTCAATTCATTTAAACATGTATGAATGAACGAACATGGTATATTTAGTGGGAAACCTTTGGGCATGAGCAATTTGCAAACATCATTCAATTACAAAAGATGCAAAATACCTCCTATATGCAATGACAAAAGACTTATCTTGTGAGCAATAGCTAGCTTGCAGATTGAAGTAGTGACACTTGGAAGCAAGGAGAGAAGATCTATCATGCATACAACAACTCACACAAGAGCCATAGACAATGAATGCAGTGATGCCCTGCGATCAGCATTAACATCTTGCATGTAATTAATGTTACTGCAGACAAGTGCTCTGGGCTACCTGTGAATGATGATAGGGGATATGATGCAAGTATAAAGGGAGACTACGACAGATGTATGAGCAGAAGAACTTATAATACGACAGATCTCATGCAAGCAAGAATCAGTAGTTCGATATGAGTATAAAAATCTATAAGTGACCGTAGGAGACTAGATTATCCCTGCAATCAACAACCATCCATTAGTAGACAAATGCATTGATCCCTCGCAAGCAAAGATCAAGTGATGAATGTGCAATATTCACATCAGTAGTACCTTGTAAGTGAAGGTACAAATGTGCATTGAATGATAACTTTCCCGACAACATGCATAGAAAATCAGTAATAAATACAGCTCAACTAGTGGCCTACATCAGCATAGTAATGAAAACAAAACCTACCAGCAAATAATAATGCTATATGCTTACATGTACATACATCATGCAACAAACACCAATGTGTTCGTACTGTCAGCGGCAACTAAGCTTTCATTAAATGCATCGGTATCTTGCAAGTAAAATTGATTGATTTGCAACAAAGACAAACACCTATGAGCCACTATAGGAGCATCGCAATATATGCTACATGTTATCCACCAACAAATACAAAAAAGTTGTCGTAAATGTCAACACCAACCAACAACGGTGATAGTAGATATGCTTCGTGGATACTAAGTCCCCTATGAACATAGATATGCATGCAAAGTGATATTTGCAAGCAGGGGTTGAATATCACTGCAAATGCAAGATTTTTTTTTCAAATGCAAGCGCCTATGAACTATTATAAAAGATCTTCACAGTTAACAACTATGCTGGGAAGAGGCACATTCATATTACATTGGAGTTAAAAGTTTTGTTGATCGTGTATAACTAAGTCCTCCAATTGATAACCTTAGAGGTTCTGATGGTTGCAACTGGGATAAAGAAATGTAACTTGGTGTAAGGAGGTCCACTGATGTGTTACCAGCAGAAGGACCTAACTGTGACACTAAGCATGCAAAGTTGAATGATTATGTAGAGTCAAAGAACAAACAATTGAAGAAAATATCTCATTTTATCAATTCTTCAGAAATACTAAGGTTTCTAGAGAAATGTTGTACTATTTGAATGAAGATTCGGAGAGACCAAGCTTCACGACCTAAATATACTACACTTGCACCACAAAATGTTGCAACTGTAGACCACAAAATGATGCAACTGTAGATTGGAGAAAATTGCTTTTGGTTACCATGTCAAGAACTATAGGAGAAGCTTCTGCATCTTATATGCATATTAGATACTAGAATATCGTTGGGATACTAAAAGCTATCCGGTGTTTTGTCCTGTTCATGCTTTGAGGAGAATACCTTGTGGCGAATTGAAGACGAGGAGAGCTAATAGTGCATCAACCTGGCCTTTGGTCTCATTAGATTATAATACCTCATCCATCACAAAACAATCTCATGCAACTTAGATGTCATTGTCTGGTCTAAGCAGATGATTCACGGACCTGACCTCTCGAAGGATGAGAAGATGGACCTTGCATCAAAACAATGAAGTATCTCATGGCTATTATGGACGATATGTTACGATTCATCTGTACATAAAAGCAGAGAATCAATAGTAAAAATCGTGAGCTACTAAAGCGCAACGTCGCGCTAATAGATTTGCAACACTCGTACAAGAAGATAGAAGGCGTATGCAAGCTTTTAAGTGGAACTTTGCGCACCTTCAAACGATAGTTGTCCGCACAATTGATTAGTGCCAAATATTTTGAAATGCCCTCATACATGCATTGCATCATACATAATAATTCATACAAAAATGTTATCTGACATCGCAAGATGCATTATATCATAACAATGCATCATACTTACATGCCGACATATTGCACGTGCATACCGTCGCAACATACAAAATGCATTACGCAGATACGCTATTAATCATATAAAGAGGTATTACGTAGCTGCAGTGTGTACTGTTGGCATGCATATACATTATGCATTACATGCGAGCGTCGGATTATCATTCAAACATATTATGCAGACAAATCAATGGCATATATATTCATTATGCATGCATGTTGCACAAATATGTTGCGTGTTATGCTAATGCACCACGCCACCGAATCCGTGACATTCGTACAGGCAGATAGAATGCATCAACAAAGCCCAAAATAAAGTTCTAGATACTTGTTTGCAATAGCTACCTGCATAACTAGCTATCTCAAAAAATGCAAAACACCCTCTCATGCATTAAAATGTGCATTCGTATGCATCCCATAATATGCGTGCATTTATGATATGCAGAGTGTTTCATTCCTGCATGTCATTTGACATTGCAATCATAATTCAAAATAACGTCTTGCATGCATCAGAGATATGTAGGGTTTCATTCAAGGATGTAATTTGACATTGCAATTATAATTCAAAATTACCTCTTACATATACATTTATGATATGTAGATGATTTCATTCAAGCATGTCATCTGACATTATAATTACATTTCAAAATAATCTCATGCATACATTTGTAGGATGTAGAGGATTTCATTTAAGTATGTCATTTGACATTACAATTGCATTTTAAAAAGGATCTCTTGTAGGCATTTGCAAGATGAGAAGGTATCATTCAAGCATGTTATTCGAAGTTGTAATTGCATTCTAAAACGATCTATTGCATGCATTTGTAGGATGCAAAGGGTTTCATTCCAACATGTCATTTGAGATTGCAATTGCATTATGTTACAATGCAGGCCTAGGAGGGGTCAGTTGATCTGGTCCAACAGGGATTGATTCACTGTTATAGCCAGTGGCCGGGGGGGGGGGGGGGGGGGGAGCCCTTGTGGGGCCCATTACTTATTTAAATAGCGTTTAGAAGGAAAAATTTGAATGGAGGGTTGTTTCAGGGATTTTGTAAGTTTCCTTTGGCTTTAATTAGTCTTGTGGAGGCTACGGTTTCGGTATCAGGAGATTTGTTGAATTTTGAGATCTAGGGTTTGTTTTGTGTGGGCTCTAGGCTTTGCTAGAGATTTGGAGAGTATTTCTTCCTCTCGAATTGAAGAAATTTGTATCTTGTTTTATTTTTCTTGTTCGTGGATTGAATCAAAGTATTTCCCTTGTGTTTCTTCTCCAATCTATTAAATTTCTTGCATGGTTCTTGCTGATTTCTCCTTGAAATCAGCCTATTTCTCACTGTTTTTGCCAATTCTTGCTAGGTTTGCTTGCGAACTCAAGTATTGCCCTTAGGGTTACTTGCGAACTCAAGTACTTCCTATCACATTCTAAAAAGACCTGCACGCATTCGTTGGATGTGAGGGATTTCATTCAAGTAATATCATATTATCATGTATTATTTTATCTACATGCAAAAATATTGCATGCTGCAACCGCATAGTGTGCAAGTAAAAATGCAAAATATAGAAGTCGATATATGTACTATATGCAGATGCGTCGCATACATCCAACACATACATATAACAATCATATAAATGCGTCATGTTAAATACATGCAACAACATATACTCGCATGGGCCTCGACGAGCGTATTATAGGTATACACATGACATATGATTATGCTATGCGGGTTAGAAAAGGAATTTAGATTTGAACCCGAACCTCTTTCGGTAAGCTGACACACCAAAATTCAATAAAAAATAAAATTACCCTTGAAAATCCGGTTGATAGCTGTGTCGACAAGAAAGCTCAACCGGCGGGGACAACAAGCATTTATAATGTCTCCCAAATGCCCATAAAAATTCAAAATCTCAAAAAGCACCAAATTTAAAATATTTAAAATTAAAATAAATCATTAAATACCAAAGCAAAATCCATCAACTTTCCGCAACAGTTTGCTGAGGTTGACAAATTTGAAAATTGTCTCAGCTCACAAAGACATAATATCTGGTCGAGAATATCACTAAGATTCATTCTCAAAACATCTCTTGGTAGTAAGGACAAGACACGTGTCCTCTAACCTGTGGTTTCGCCGCTAAATGACACCTTAGGTAAGCGGTTATGATTGGGTAGTCTTGCCGCCAAATGACATCATTAAATTACGGTTATGGCTAGAGCCCGTACGTTTCCCAATGACGTCAAATCATTGACTAATGAATTAATAGGGAATAATGTCTTCTGTTAGCTAAGGTGATTTCAAATTTATTTCCTTAGACAAATATTCACCCTAAGTCTATAAGATACCATTGAACAAAGTAACCCATTGATGTCGATAATGATCCTTTTATCAGGTTGGGTCGACTATCTCCTCTGACTAAGTGAACCAAGGACCACGATGACTCGGGATGACGAAACTATGAGATTTTAATCGGGCTCATCATCATTCCCCCACCATCTACATTAAGTACAAGGTGGTGAAATTTCTAATTTTAAATATGAAATCTCAAATATCTAAACCATGATGCTACTATTGCAGATACCATGTATCTGTTGATGAGTAGCCTTAATCAAAAGTTATTTCTCGTTATCGGAGGGGTAGTTAACTATAGGGGCTTGCACCTATAAGAAATCAGAACTCAGATCATAAAGTCCTCATAAAATGAGGGTGAAATCTCTGGTTAGTGCCTTATTTAAAAACTTAAATTGCCTTATGAAAATTTACCCCAGAACCTACTCGTTAAAACTCTCTTCGACGACTCAAAAAGAAAGAAAGGGGTCGACAGAGAGGCCGGGGTGGCAATTTTCCGAGCCCACATTAATTAAAAAAATGGTGAGGAACATGCTTCACGCCAGCGAGGCGAGGTGCGACTCGAGGCGGGCCTCATATAAAAAGCTCGAGGCATTTTTTGCTTGAATTGCGTTAAGGCCTCAAGACCTATCACCGATACACTTATTTATAAAGGCGTGCTGTATTTGATACACTCATACACAGATACGCCTACGATACGACACCGATACATGTCTATCCAATTAAAATACTATTTAATTTCAAAAGGACACGCGTATCGAATACGCATGTTCGTTGAAAAAAATAATCCGAAAAAAAGACCCGTCGTATTTACTTCCGAGGCTACGAGCGAGGTTCTCTCATTTCCGAGATGGATTTGAGTCTCTTGATAATATGAGAATATTGGAAATCCCTAATCTTTCACTTGATGAGCTTGAATTAGAAGCTATGATATTTATTGAAGATGATATAGAAGTTCAAAGACAAACCACTGAAGAAGCTAATCATATCATTCCTTCTATTAAATAGTTGAAACTTCATATGCTAGACAATATATATTTATGCTTTTGTTGTTGTACTAGACATTTATTGCTTACTTTTATTTTGATATTATATGCTACATGGCTATAAATGATGTTACTTTTATTTTTTTTGTAATTTCAAATATTATGCTTTGATTGTTTTCTTAATTCTTATATATAATTTATAAATTATAATGTCATGTTCGCGCCGTACCCGTATCCTATATTTTTAAGAATTGACGTGTCTAGTTGTTGACTCGTATCCAGTTAACAAAAAAAAAAAAAAAAAAAAAAATCAAATCCTTACCTACTCCCTGCCGTCCCACGTCGCACGATCCAGCGCTGCTCGTCACACGTCGAAACCATACCGAGCGTCGCGTCTAGCACGTCGCTCACACGACTTGTTTGAGTCGTTAAAAAGCCGAAGGGACGAGGCCTTTGGCCTCTTCTCACGTCTGCTCTCGCCACACTCCCGCTCCTCTTCTTTGACCCCTTCGTGTTGTTCGACTCTACTCACCCCGCCGACTTTCCCTTCCATCCGATCGGAAGTCACGACGTTTGGATCGGAAGCAACAACGGGAACTTGCGGCTGTGAAGGCAGCTTCCTCCCTTCCCGATAGCCTCTCTGGCTCCACTCGTGCTGTCCGACTTCGCTCAGACCGACGACTCTCCCTTCCGAGAGATCGGAAGTCACGGCTTTTGATCGGGAGCCAAAACGGAAGCTCGCGGGCTGTGGAGTTAACTTTCTCCCTTGCATATGCTTCTCCGGCTCCTCCAGGGCTGATCGACTTCGCTCCTCCGACGCCGTCCCTTCCTTGTGGATCAGAAGGCATAGGTGCTCGCCGGTTGTAAAGGCAACTTTCTCCCTTACCCGCACTTCCTCGGCCAAATCCCTGTTACCAAACAACCTTTAGGGCTGTTTTTTTATTTTTGTTTATTATTATTATTATTATTAAAATTTTAATAATAATAATAATAATTATTATTATTAATATAATTAGTTATAATTAACTATGTTTAATTATAATTAATTATGTTAATTATAATTAATTATAATTACTTAATTTAATTATACATAAATTATTTTTAAACGAGAATTAATTAATAAAAAGAATTAGTTATAATTAATTAATTTTAATTATAATTAGTTATTCTAATTTAATTAATTATAATTGATTATAATTAATTAAGTTAATTATAAATTAAATATTTTTAATTATAATTAATCAATATTTATCATAATTAATTGTAATTAATTAAATTTAATTATAATTAATTATTTTAACTATTATTAATTATAATTAGTTGCAAAAAAAAGAAGAGAAAAGGTCCCTCCTACCTCGGTCCACGAGCCTCCACCACCGACAGTCGCCGACGTCCCCAAGGTATAAATTTCTTACTTAAACCCCGCCCTCGACACGCTTGACGCGCCGGTGGACCCCCTATACGCGCTCTTGTAGCACGGTGGGAGGGAATCCGGTGCGAGAGGTGCAACGAGGCGGGTAAGCCCTATACACGCTCTTGTAGCGTGGTGGGGACAGTCCTCGACCTCGACACCGCCGACGACTGCTACGCAAGGTATAATTCCTAAAACTCAGATTCCTCATTCTCGTTGTTTGCGGCGGACCGACAAACCCCCTATACGCGCTCTTGTAGCACGGTGAGAGGAAATCCGGTCCGGCGCCTACGACAAGGTGGGTAATCGCCTAAAATCCCATTATCGACGTTTGCGGCGGATCGGAGAACCACCTAAACGCGCTCTTGTAGCACAGTAGGAGGGAGCTCGATGCGAAGCATGCGATGAGGTGGGTAAGCTATATACACGCTCTTGTAGCGTGGTGGGAGTCACTGCTATTCTAGTACGTCACTGTTGTTCTGGTACGGGTACTGCTGAAGGCCCCATACAAGCTCTTGTAGCGTGGTGGGATTAAAATTTGTATGGCCGCGGTGTCTGAGGACACCTACCATACACGCTCTAGTAGCGTGGTGGGAAGGCCCAGCTCCCCTATTTTCCCCCAAACAGGGGATATGCCAGGGTGCTGCTGAAATTTTCACTGAAATGTACAAAGACTTGAACAATTTGAAGACCTTCTTGGGCAACAATATAGAAAACCTGTAGTCGAACAAAAATGCACAGAAATTGAACTAAAATGAGCATAGGACTTATATGAACAACAGGGGACTTGGACCTGAACAAAAATCTAAGTAATTTCTAAAGATCAAATCCAAATAAAATAAAATCAAATTGGAACCAAACTCAAATCAATTTGAACTTGTTCTTGAAACTCGAACTGTGCAACATCAGGGGACCCGAAAATAGAACCTGAACTCGAGTGAAATACTATAATTTTGAAATCAAAGCAGAAGCTTGAACATTGAATTTGAGTGGGGCAGCGTCAAGTAGAACTTGAATGCAATAAACTCATACAATATTCTCTATAAAGTCAATGCACTGTACTTGCAAGTAACAGTAGACAACTGCAAGGTGCACAAATACTACCCACATTTAGCAATCAAAGACCTGCCACACAAACAACAGCTACCCTATAGATTGAGAGGGTGATGTTGGCAATTGATAAAAAAAATACCTCAAGACATACGTATAACAAATGATTATCAAAATGAGTTACCACAAATGAGGATCAAATATCAGTACCTGAATATATGATACACACTAAATGATGCTGATAGATACAGTGGACTTCTACAAATAATCCTTACAAGCATGTCTGTTGATTGAGAAGGCAACACTACTATTAGATAGTCAAAGATCCGTCCTCTATAAACAAATCCAGACATCAGACCACCCGAGATTGGTGAAAGGGTGGAGATGATGCAGAATAATGGGTCTTCTACAAACATTTTCAGGAGGTCGTAGCGGATACAACGGGTCCCTGCAAATGGATAATTGTGGATAACAACAGTGTATTTAAAGTACAATGAATCACTGTGGACACAAATACGGATATTACCTACAATGACGGTAACCAAGATCTACAAGTGCGTTGAGTATATGGGCGACTCTATGTACGAAAAGGACACCCCTTGGCAGAAAGGGGGGAAATGTTTGAACAAATTATAACCAAACTTCCTGGTGTTCCAAAGCCTCTTCTTAGTCCTATACTTAAGAAGAAAATAGTTCTGGTGCCCACAAACACCGGAAATAACAAGTTCACTACACTGACGACCTCAAAAGGAGTTCTCTTCAAAGCAACGGACTCCAAAGTCCAGAAAGTCCCGTCCCTGGTGAATGAGAAAGGGGGAGTCAACATCAAGACACCACGCCACCGGATCTGCAACACTCCTACTAGCAGACAGAAGGCGTCTACAATCTACAATGCAACGCCACCGGATCCGCAACACTCATATTAGCGGACAGAAGGCGTGTATAAGCTCTCAAATGAAAAGTTGTGTGCATCCAGATGATAGTTATTTACACAACTACAAATACTTCAAAGTACCCCTGCATCTACACTATAGTTTGTATACACATAGGTACACAATGGGGTACGTCTAAATCAATATAAAAATCACCCGCATGGGCCCCGGCGAGCGTGTTATTGGTACACACGTGACGCCTAGGGATGCTGCGCGGGTCGATAAGTGAATTCTAGTTCGAACTTGATCCTTATATACGGACTAATAGAAGTCGACAGGGTTCGAACCTTTAAATGAATACACGGTTGTAGCGGCCAGTGTATTTGTTTCAATACATTCATATTAGGCCTTCAAGGTCTACAGTTAAAAGAATTCACTAAACAAAAGGCATAAAGCCTATGAAACCCGATCCTCCTTAGTGGATAAATAGGAGTAGACAGGGTTCGAACTATCGGATAAATATGTGGTCACGAAGTCGACCGTAATATTTATCTTATACATTCATATTTGGCCTTCAAGGCTTTTAACAATGAAAATTCATGAACAAAGGCACAAAGCCTACGAGAAATCCGATCCTTAGTCAATAGCTTGTCTGAGTTGACAAGGTTCAATCAACAAATGGAAATGACCCCAAACATCCTGATGATGGCCGTGTTGAATGTTTATCTCAACCGGAGGGGTCCATTCAAATTCCAAAACTCCAAAAATGCCACTCAAAATTCTAAAATTTCAAGATATTTAAAATTGAAATCAAACCATCAATCACTCAAAGCAAAATCCATCCACCATTCGCAACAGTTTGTCGAGGTGGACAAATTAAAATCAACTTCAGCTCACAAAAAGCCAAATGCCTAGTCGAAAATATCACTAGGATTCATTCTCAAACAATATCCTGCCAATAAGGACGTGGTACATGTCCTCTAACCGGCGGTTTGCCGCCAAATGGCATTGCAGGATAAACGGTTATGACCCGGGGCCCTCTGAACCGCGTGGTTTTGCCGCCAAATGACACCATGATATACCGGTTATGGCCAGAGCCAATACGCTCCTTATTGGCATCAAATCCTTGAGATATGAATCAATAGGATATGATTGATAGAGCACAAAGCCCTCTGTTAGCTAAAGTGGATTTAAAGTTATCCTCTTAGACAAACATCCAACCCAGGTCTACAAGGTCCCCTTGGACGAAGCAACCCATGGCTGCCGACAAGGATCCTTCTGTCAGGTTGTGTCGACTACCTCCTCTGACTAAGTAGACCAGGGACCACGATGGCCCGGGACGACGGAACCATGGGATCTTGATCGGGCCCATCATCCATTCCACCATCATCCGCTTTAAGTGCAAGATGGTGCAATTTCCTATTTTAAATATCAAATATACCCAAATCCAATTCCAATTTCCAACACCTGAAACCCATGCTGCTATTATATGCCAGATGCACATATCTCTATACGAATCTGATTGACGACTAGCCTTAATCGAAAGTTCTCTCTCGTGATCGGGAGGGGTAATTAACTATAGGGGCTTACGCCTATAGGAAACCAGAACTCAGATCATAAAGTCCTCGCAAAATGAGGGCGAAATCTCTGGGTAGTGTCTTATCTACAAACCCATCTGCCTTCCAAAATTTACCCCGGAACTTAGTTCGTTAAAACTCCCCTCGCCTAAGTAAATGCAATCAGTATGTGCGGCGGGGAGGCCGGAGCCGAATTTTCGGAGCCCACACTCGTACCAGTATCGTGTCGTATCTATGTCGCCGTATCCGTATTGGTGCAACATAGCTCAAGACGAGTCTCATAGTGCACAATTTTAAATAGTGGCCACATCAGCTTCCTTTCAATTGCCTGGATCTCTAGCCCTCCTCCTTCACCACAACCACCACTATCGTAGTTGCCTCTTGGTGTCATTTGGAAGCCTCACGCCACCATCACTTCTTCTAAAAAATTTAGAGTTTTACTCTCATATTTATATTGATGATAAATATTTATAAAAGAGGAAGGTGACTCAAAATAAATGAAGAAGTGTTGGGAGGCATTAGACTCCATAGGATGAGGTAGGAGAGATCAAGCATAAAAAAGAGTGCATGTAGATATCTTAGATATTTTGTTCAGAACAATGGGTGAAATAGAGGGGGATTATTAGAAAAATTTAAGTTGGATTTTTGAAGCGAAGAATTGCATCGAGCATATTGTGTGATAGAAAAGTACCTATCAAACTTAAGACAAAATTTTATAAGATGATGGTGAGACCTGAAATACTTTAGAAGAGAACATAAAATTAAGTTAAATGTTGTAGAGATGAGGATGCTTAAGTGGATAAGTGGCTTTATACTTAGAAGAAAAAAAATGCAAAACGGGTATATACGTGAAAAGGTTGGAGTAGCTCCAGTGGTGGATAATATTAGATAGAGTCGCTTTAGATGGTATGGTAACATAAAACGTTTGCCTTCCGATGACCCAGTTAGGAGAGTAGATGTATTAGATTAATACTGTGCTATGAAAAGTAAAGGTATACCCTCTGTTTAAAATTGCGCAATGAGAGGCGCGCCTTTGCGCAATTCCTCCCAAAAACGCCTCATAGCCTACGCAATTTTGGTCTTGCAAGAGGCGTACGCCTCACAGGGGCTGAGGCGCGCCTCAGAGGCGCAATTGCGCAATTCCTTGTGAGGCGTACGCAATTCTGGGTAGGGTCCACTCACTTAAAATGAGGTCTTTTTATCTCTTTCACCCGTCTCCTTCAGCCAAACCCGATTTTTCTCCCTCCCGCACGCTCCAGGTCGCGAAAACAGCTTACGCACGCCGTCGGCCTTGCTTCCCGCCGCTCCTCCCGCTGGCGCCGCCCCTCTCCGGCGAAGTGGAAACTTCCGGCCACCCTCTAGGAGTACTCCACATTGGATTTTAGGTATTTTTATTAAGTTTAGGGATATATTTTGCAAGTTTAAGAGAAATTAGGGTTTAGTTTTTTTTTTATTTTTTTTAGTGTATTTGATTTTTTGCTTTAGGAGACATGGTTAGAGGTAAAGAAAAGACGAATACGTCATTGCGGAGGGACCCTTCTTGGAAGTATAGTGTACAAGTTGACATTGGCGGCGGAGAGAAGAGCTATGTCTATTTAAAGTGCAACTTTTGTGAGAAAGTTTGGAAGGGCGGAGTAAACCGCATGAAGGAGCACTTATCATGCTCTCACAAGAACGTAGCACCTTGTGCAAAAGTGCCGGACAATGTGAAGGAAGAAATAAGTGCTTACATGAAGAAAACTACCACTGTCAAATACTTACAACAGCAGCAATTTGATGAAAGGGTCGACCAATGTGCTTATTTTGGGAGCGAGAGTGGAAAGGGCTCTTCCTCCACTATACATAATAGAGGTGCACGGGGTCCTATGGATCAGTACATGACTACTCCAGGAGCAGATAGAGGAGAAGCAGAGATGATGCCTGCAGTTGGTACTAGAGAGGGTCGGCGACAGGTTTGCATGGACATTGGGAGGTTCTTTTTTGAAAATGCAATACCATTTAATGTTGCTACATCGCCTGCCTACTTCAGTATGATGCGGTCTGTAGGATTGTATGGAAGATGGTTGAAAGCACCTTCTATGTATGAGTTGCGCACTTGGATTTTAAAAGAGGAGTTGCAGAACATCGAGCGAACCATTGATGAGATTAAAAGGACATGGATTGAGACAGGTGTGACTATAATGTCAGATGGATGGTCTGACATGAAGAGTAGGAGTTTTTGAGGAGGTGAAGAATGCTACATTCATTTTCAATTTACTTGATGGAGTTATTGAGGAGATTGGAGAGCAGTTGGTTGTCCAGGTAGTGACTGATAATGCCAGTGCATACAAAGCAGCTGGTTAGATGTTGATGGAGAAGAGGACACACCTCTATTGGACACCTTGCGCAGCACATTGTATTGATCTCATATTGGAGGATCTTGGTGACTTACCTCAGCACAAGAGTGCTCTTGCTAGGGCGAAGAAGATTACAAAATTCATCTACAATCACTCTTGGGTCTTAAGCTTAATGAGAAAATTTTCAAAGAAAGAAATCATTCGACCTGCAACCACTAGGTATGTTCATATTTTTTACATTGTAAATCATTCCAACTGTATGTTCATAGTTTTAACATTTGGGCACTGTGAATCTATAGGTTTGCCACCTCCTATTTGACACTGCAGAGCTTGATGGAGGTGAGGCAACCTTTGGAAGCCATGTTTACATCAACTGAATGGCTAAACTCTGCTTGGGGGAAGAAGAGTGAGGGAAAGGAGATAAGAAAGATAATTCTAAATGATAAATTTTGGGCTACTGTTACCTATGCCATTTTGAGCACGAGACCCTTAGTGCAAGTTCTATGCTTAGTGGATGTAGAGAAGAAACCAGCTATGGGTTTTATTTATAATGCTATGGATGAGGCCAAGGAGATGATTGCTCACAACTTGGGAGGAGAGGAGGCAAGTTATAGGGAGATTTGGGATATCATTGATGCTCGGTGGGAGGTGCAGTTACACCGACATCTACATGCAGCGACATATTATCTCAACCCTCAATTTCAATATTCAGAGAAGAAATATTCAAATCCTGAGGTGAAGCTTGGATTATATCATTGTATGGAAAGATTAATACCGGAGCAGGCAGATAGGGAGATTGCAGATTTATAGCTTGTTCAGTTCCGGAATAAAGAGGGTTTTTTTGGATTGAATGCAGCAAAGGCAACCATTTCTAAACGATCTCCAGGTATAATTTTTTTGGTAAATGCAAAACACTTTATTCAGTTCTGATTATGTTTTTTCTTGAAAACAGTTGAATGGTGGATCCAATTTGGTGATTCCACCCCTGAGTTACAGAGTTTTGCTGTAAGAGTGTTGGGCCTCACTTGTTCTTCTTCTGGGTGTGAGCGAAACTGGAGTACATATAGCCAAGTGCAAACAAAGAGAAGAAATCAGCTATCAACACTCAGAATGAACTCTCTGGTATATATTATGCACAACAAGAGGTTGAGAGAGAGGAGGTTGAGGAATAAGGGGTTGAAGGATGATGAGGACCCATTAGTGTGTGATGATGTGTCGTCTGATAATGAATTGTTTATAGATGATGAGACAGATTTGTCATTATCAGACTTACAATTAGAAGATCTAAGTGTGGATGTCTTGAGGGGCGAAGCAGATCAAGTTGGCACATCCACTAGTACTGCAGTTGGCACATCCACTAGCTCTGCAGCACAACAATCAAGTAAAGGTACTCCACAACTTCTTATATGCTATTACATTACATTTATGTCAAGTGAGCAATGATATGAATACATGATAATGATCTTTTATCTTAATGAATAGGGAAGAGAAAAGTGAGTCATGTTGAAGATGAAGATGACATGGCATTCATAGATACAATTGGAGAAGAAGATTCACTTGAAGACCCATTTAGTGATGGGATATGATTGCATTTTATATATTTTTTGTACTTTGGGAGTTTTGTTGAACTAATATTTTGTGATTTTCAACTTTGGGACATGATTTTGTTGCATCTACTTTCTTCCTTTCAAGTATTTTATATATCATTTAGATGTTTTTATTGTAAGATACAATATTGCCATTATTATCCTGCAAAAACCCTTAATTTTTCATTTACGCAATTCTGTCTCCGTGAGGCTTACGCCTCAGACCGCCTCGAGGCTTACGCCTCGCCTCACAGACGAAAACCGCCTCGAGGCGCAGTTACGCAATTTTAAACCTTGGGTATACCTACAATGATTTGGTTAAAATAGTTTTAAAAATAACTTTTTTATTGGATTTAAATGAGAATTTGACTCTTAATAAGACAATGGTGAAAAAAGATTCATGTAGTCAAAATCACTTAGGGGGATAAAGGCTTATTGCTGTTTTTGAAGCAATGACAACATTGGAAACAATAAATTTTTAGCTTTAAAATAATGATTGTCATTTTTTTTCACTCTTATAAAATAGCTCCCATCATTGATGGATGCTATATTATTTAGGGGCGGTTGGTTTGATGTAGACGAGGGGGGGGGGGGGGGGTCAACTCATGTCCAAAATAAATCAATTTTGGCTTCCCCCGAGTTTACAAGCTCAATCAATTTGAGCTGAAATTTTAGCTCATTTATGAGCTGGTCTTTAGTTCATTTATTGAACTAAGGGTTAGCTCATTATTAGCTAAGTTTTAGTTCATAGTTATTTTATTTAATATACTTTTTATTATAGTTTTTAATGTCTTCATTTAAGTTGTCTCTTTGGTTTCCAAAAGGGCTTTTGGAATCCCAAGATAGTTGTTTAGTTTTCCCATTCGGTGGCTCTTTGGATTCCACCATGGGATATTGTTTTTTGTGCCTTTGCCCCTTGGATTTCCGGCCGGCTGCTGGTTTTCCGTGCCTTGGATGATTCTTGCGGCTGTAGCTCCTTGGTTCCGTGCGGCATCCTTGTCTCCAGCGGCTATTGCTTTGGTTCCTGGGCTTGGGCTGTTTTCCGTGATGTATGGGTGGTGGATTTTCGTGCTCGTGGTGCTTAGGTTCTTGTGCAAATTAATGTTATGTGTCTTTTGATATTCCCTTTCATATATATATATATATATATATATATATATATATATATATATATATATATATATATATATATATATATATATATATATATATATGGGGGATTTGTAATGTTTTAAAATAATTGAATGATATGTTATTTTTGGAAATGTAAACCTGCGGGTTTCGTTGGATAAGCTTGCGAGCTTTGTCCGTCTTCTTTCTCATCCCCTTCGGAAATCTTGCGAGCTCTTTCCAACCTTTCGTCTTGGCTTCTAATCTCTTCGTCTCTCCGCAAGTGCCACTCCATCTGTATCTTTCGTCTCTAAGTGAAGCAACTTTAGGGTGTCTTTTAATTTCGATTCGAGTTTGTTAAATCGTTGTAATTTATAAGTCGGTCTTAGATTTGAAATGTAAGAGTTTGTTCTTTCTTCTCTTTAGTCTTTTCTTCAACTTTCGTGAATTAGTGGGTCTTTCGGTTTTTATCACTCGTGCGGGCGAGGGGTATAGGCATCCCTATATTTCTTGCCCCCACCAATTTGGTATCAGAGCAAGTTAGGAAGTCCTAGGTTTGTGAGTTTGTCAAGTTTTATTTTGTCAAGTTAAGTCTTGTCAAGAGTTTTATTTTAGTTTGTCGTGAGTTGTATTGTGAGTCTAGAGTTTTTTTTTGAGTATTTTTGAGTCGTCAAAAAAATGAAAAAAGATAAAAAAATCAAAGAAAACAAGTCCGATGAAATTTAAGATTCTATGGATACGTGGATTCCATCAAAGTCAACACATCCTCTGGAATATGAACTGTACAAGCTTCAAGTATGGATGCATTACGTACAGAAAGGTACATGAAGAAGAAGCAACATTTACAAGATCAATTCCTTAAAGAGCGAGATGAGATCCTGCAGAAATATAAAGATAAGATCAATGAATTAGATGCGATGCCTTTGCCTTCTCAAAAGAAACCAAAGCTAACTCATCGGGAGATGAGTTCTTCAAGAAGGGGAGAATCTGATGTAGACAAAGGGGGGGGGGGGGGTCAACTCATGTCCAAAATAAATCAATTTTGGCTTCCCGCCCCCCCCCCCCGCGAGTTTACAAGCTCAATCAATTTGAGCTGAAATTTTAGCTCATTTATGAGCTGGTCTTTAGTTCATTTATTGAACTAAGGGTTAGCTCATTTATTGAATTAAGTGTTAGCTCATTATTAGCTAAGTTTTAGTTCATAGTTATCTTTTATTTAATGTACTTTTTATTATAGTTTTTAATGTCTTTATTTAAGTTGTCTCTTGGGTTTCCAAAAGTGCTTTTGGAATCCCAAGATAGTTGTTTAGTTTTCCCATTCGTTGGCTCTTTGGATTCCACCATGGGATATTGTTTTTTGTGCCTTTTGCCCCTTGGATTTCCGGCCAGCTGCTGGTTTTTCGCGCCTGGGATAATCTTTGTGGCTGTGGCTCCTTGGTTTCGTGCGGCCTCCTTGTCTCCCGCGGCTACTGCTTCGGTTCCTGGGCTTGGGCTATTTTCCGTGATGCATGGGGGGGGGGGGGGATTTACGTGCTCATAGTGCTTAGGTTCTTGTGCAAATTAATGTTATGTCTTTTGATATTCTCTTTCATACCCATATATATGGGGGATTTGTAATGTTTTAAAATAGTTGAATGATATGTTATTTTTGGAAATGTAAACCTGCTAGTTTCGTTGGATGAGCTTGCGAGCTTTATCCGTCTTCTTTCTCATCCCCTCCGAAAATCTTGCGAGCTCTTTCCAACCTTTCGTCTTGGCTTCTAATCTCTTCGTCTCTCCGCAAGTGTCACTCCATCTGTATCTTTCGTCTCTAAGTGAAGCAACTTTAGGGTGTCTTTTAATTTCGATTCGAGTTTGTTAAATCGTCGTTTGTAGTCTTTTAATTTCTTCTTTTTTAGTTTAATTTGAAATGTAAGAGTTTGTTCTTCCTCATCTTTAGTCTTTTCTTCAACTTTCGTGAATTAGTGGTTCTTTCGGGTCTTATTACTCGTGCGGGCGAGGGGTATAGGCATCCCTATATTTCTTGCCCCCACCATGGTTTGAAGTAAAGTGGTGTAAAACATTCGAAATATTAGGGTTTTGAAAATATTGGTGTTTGGTTGAGTGAAAAGAAATGCAAAGTAAAGTAAATGTGGTGTAAATCATTTTAATTCATTTTTTAGGTAAACTAAACTCGCCCAGTTTTGAGGGAGAACCATATTCACCGCATGAAAGCTCGTTTGACTATCGCTCCACCTATCGGCCACCATCTACCACTGGCCACCACCACTATTGGCCTAAGCCACCTACCGCCGACTACCGACCATCACAGTCACCACCGCCGATAACCACTACCCACCTTATATTACCGTCGTCAGCTGCGACCACAAACGCCGTCGATCATCACCATCTTTGGACTTTACATTACATTCATTTTACTTAAAACAACAACAACAACAACAACATCAAGCCTTTATCCCACTTTGGGGTCGGCTACAAGAACCCTTTGTCTCCATTGTGTCCAATTAAGAGTTAAATTCTCATTTAAATTTAATAAAGAAAGGTCATTTTTAATATTTTTTAACCAAGTCTTTTTTAGGTCTACCTTTACCTTTATTAACATAAATCAAATCTAATACATCTACTTTTTCACCAGGTCATCAGAAGATTGCGTTTTATGTAACCAAACGATCTAAGATGATTCTCTTTAATCTTATCTTCCACTCGAGCTACTCCAACCATTTCACATATATGCTCATTTCGCATCATGTCTCTAAGAGTAAAACCACTCATCCACCTTAGCATCCCCATCTCTGCAACACTTAACTTAATGTTATGCTTCTCTTTTAATGGCTAACATTTTGCACCATAAATTATTGCAGGTCTAACTACCATGTTATATAATTTTCCCTTAAGTTTGAGGGGGGCTTTTTTATCACACAACAAGCCCGATGCATTCCTCCACTTCAACCATCCAAACTTGAATTCTACTAATAATATTCCCATCTATTTCACCATCACTCTGAATAATAGATCCAAGATATCGAAAATGTGTACTCTTATTAATGACTTAATCACCCAAAGTCACAATCCCCCCACTAGATCTATTATTACTAAAATTAAACTTCATATATTCAGTTTTAGTTCTACTCGAAGGCTTTTGGACTCTAAGGTTGACCTCAATAATTCAAGTTTACCTTCAACTTCCTCTCTAACCTTATCACAAAGAAAAATATCTTCAGAAAAAAGCTTACACCAAGGTACAACCTCTTGCATGTCTAGTGATAACATCCATTACTAAAGCAAAAAATTTATGAGGATGTAATCCAACTGGAATATGAAAATACTTGGTCAAACTACCATGTGTTGAACACTAGTAATAGCTCCTGCATACATATATTTAATGACTTGAATATAAACATTTTTAACCCCTTTCTTTTCTAGAACTCTCCATAGCACTTATCGTGGAACTTTATCATATGCTTTATCTAAATCAATAAATATTATGTGTAGATCTTTCTTATTCTCTCTATATTTCTCCACCAAACTTCTCAATATATGTATAGCTTCCATAGTAGACCTACCCGGCATGAATCTAAATTGATTTTGAGAAATATTAGTATCACGCCGCAACCTATGCTTCATAACTCTCTTCCATAGTTTTAAAGTATGACACATTAACTTAAGTCCTCTATAATTCACACAATCTTGTGCGTCACCTTTATTCTTAAAAATATGAATCAATACACTCATTCTCCACTCATCAAACATCTTTTTGGTCTTCAAAATAATATTAAAAAGTTTAGTAAGTCAAGAAATTATTTAATCTCCTAAGCATTTCCACACCTCTACTAGAATATGATCAGGTTTAACTTCGATTTTACTAATACGCCGATAAAAACAAAAATCTTTATTTTCATGTAAGATGCTGACGTCTCTAAACTCAATAACATTTTCATAATCTTCTTTGGAAAGTTTAGAAAAATATCCCATCCACCTTTGTTAAATATCATCTTCTAATAAAAGAACATGTTGATCTTTATATGTAATACACTTCATTTGAACTAAATCCTTGCTACTCTTATCTCTTTGTTTGGCTAAGTTATACATATATCTTTCGTCCTCATTAGTATCTAATCTATTATATAAATAATTAAAAGCTAAAATTTTTTCATCACATGTTTCTTTGTTAAACTCCTTACGGGCCTTTTTATATTAATCTCAATTATCAGAATTTTTACTTCTAAACTAATTTGGTGGTAGAGGGTTGCATTACCAAATATATATATATTCACCTGCATTTACTTTACATTCATCCAAACAACTCTAAAACATTCATTTTATACTATATTCTTTTTACATTTCATTTCTTTTACATTGCAAGTCTTTTTAGCCAACCAAAGAACCGCTTAGTAGGAAATCCTATTGATAGGTTGAAGTATTTTGGGATGTTATGTCCTTGTTCGTGCATGAGACTATAGATGCTATCTAGCATCAACTGGAAGGTAAAGAGGAAAGCCAAAGGGAATATGGCTTGCGCAAAAAGTTTTACACAAAATAAAATTTAACATCTTATGTGACACTAAACAATAATGAATGAAGAATGAGGATGAATGTTGTCAACCTCATATATTTGTGATATGGTTTGTAACGAAGAAGATTTAATGTGTGCATTCATCTAGTTTTTTTTATGAGCATGATGCTACTTTTCTAGTTTTTAACAGGTCAACATAGTTATTAAATCAGTGTTGAAACTGCTGTAAAAGTTGGAGGGTTCGAAATAATTTTGGTGTTTTGTTAAGCTATTGTGGTCATTCTTTTACTCGGCTTTGTTTTGGTGTTGAGTGAGGTATCTAGAAACATTGCATATAGTATAGCCATTTAATTGATGCCACGTGACTTGTTCTAGTCAGAAGAAAATGGCCTCCTTGGGAAACAATTTTTAAAAGGTTCCACTGCAGTTTGAAAATATATTGTAATATAAGTACTAGTACCTTTATTTGAAATTTCTCTTATATTTATATATTCATATCATAGTTTAAAATTGCGCAATCCAAGGCGTGCCTTTGTGCAATTTGCTCCAAAATAGCCTCAAGCCTTAGGCAATTCTCATGCATCATGAGGCGTACGCCTCAGGTGGAGTGAGGCGCGCCTCACTAGCGTTATTGCGCAATTTTCTTTGAGGCGTACGCCTCTAATATGGGGGCCCACTTACTTAAAAAACCTAAGGTCATAGTTCTCGGTATCGCTATGTACATGCTCGGTACCGCTAGGTACATGCTCGGTACCGCTAGGTATCTTTTCATACAAATAACTTACAAACTTTAAAAATAAGCAGAACTTCAAAATTACTCTTACAAATAAAATTTGTTCTGGGGGCAGCCCCCGAAAACCCCAGCAAGGGCGCTGCCCTTTGACTCCGCGACCTGACCGGGCAGGTCGAACCCCGCCAGGGGGTAGCGCCCCCTTGGACCCCCGGCAGCCCGGCATATCGTTATATTCATCATCTTTAGTAATAGTTGTTAGTGTTAGTCTGTTTCTTCATGAGTGCATGCTTTGATTGGGAGACATTGGATTCTATAGGAGAGGAGGAAGGGGTGAGGACTTTAAATATGTTATTTATTATTTGTACTTTGAGAGTTTTGATAGACTTATATTTTGTGGTTATGTACTTTGGGACATGATTTTATTGTATCTATTTTCTTACTTTCCACTAATTTCACTTGTCATTTAGATGTTTTTATTGTATGATAGAATCTTACTATTATTTGCATGGTAAACCCTTAAATTCTCATTTACGCAATTCTTCGTCCGTGAGGCTTACGCCTCACACCGCCTCGCCTCATGGACGAAAAACGCCACGAGGCTTATTTACGCAATTTTAAATCTTGATTCATATTAGTTTTTAGACGCTATGTAAGCTGATTTAGCACCTTTACCAAGTATATGACGCAGTCCTTTTATTGTGAAATCATGAGCTTTAAAGCAGTCGCTCATATTCATTTTTGATTAATTACCAATTATTTCTTTGTCTAAATCTGCATGTAGTTTAAGAAAAGGGATTATATTTCCATTGGATCTTTGAACTCAGAAGAAAATTGCAGAACCTATCTGAAATCATTGGATAATGAACAAGAGTTTTCTAAGATGGGGCAATCAAAGTTACTTTCCAGGCTTTCAGCACATGAAGCTTCTACTACACCATCTGCAGCTGCAAAGACTTGCAATGAAGTTCAAGGTACAAGAAGTTGTTTTTATCTTTCTAAATTATTATTCATATACTTCATAATTGATGATGCGTCTGGTGGAGACAATTTTTCAGATAACTGTCTTAAGTTTCAAGATGCAAATGCTGCTGGGGCTGACCAGCTGTTGGTGACAGATAATGGCATTCCGTTGGAGCCATTTTGCAGTCCAAAGAGGCATTTAAAGAATCACAGGAGGGACCGAAAGTTGCTGCATCAAATAATATTGAAGGATTGCATTATGACATTGTCAACATGCTCCACAATGATGCTGATATGTCGGTATCAGATGTAAGTCAGGTAAACCATACTGATTATATTTGTTTCAATAGTTGGGCTGCAGTTTTTTCTCTCTCTCTTGATCTCAATTATAGAATTGACGTTTCAGGTATTTGTTGCACTGTTCAAGATTGTAATTGTACTTACAAATAAATGACACTAACATAGGTTAATTGTGTGAAGAATGTAGAAATGCCTTTGCCAATTGAGGAACAGATTGGCCAGTATTTCGGCTCCTCAGGATTCTCTTACTTTTGCTTCAATAGCTGACAGGAATAATGGTGACTTCTGAGTTCATTAGTTCATTTGGAATTTATTTAACTAGCTTAAGTATGTATTATTGCATCAACTGCTATTTTTCTGTTTACATAGTTTGTTTCTTTCAGGACATTCCTTTCCTGAAACTGAGACTTTTCAGCTTGAGAATATCACCCCTACCGAGCCAAGGTACTTATTTTCTGGCTTGTATGACCTTCATATAGCCTTCAGCTTTTTTTTTTCTTGACCAACTTCCATATAAATTCGGAAAATTGAGTTAAGCAGGTAGTTATAAAAATCCAACCACCTTGACATGGTTCTCCTTATATTTAAGAGAGGTGGTATCTTAATGGGCCCCTTATATCTAGGGTCTCGTGGAATCTAAGGGTGGTTATCCTTTAATGCCTGCCCTCCCCCTGCTCTCTTACTTTTTTTCCACTCTTCATAAATTCCTCGTAAAATCACCATAAAAAACTCTTCAATGTCCCTAATTAAATTGCAACAATTAAAGAATTATCTCATAACCAGCGGCCTTTTCTCTCTCTCTTTCTCTCTCTCTCTCTCTCTCTCTCTCTCTCTCTCTCTCTCTCTTTCTCTCTCTCTCTCTCTCTCTCTCTCTCTCTCTCTCTCTCTATATATATATATATATATATATATATATTCCTAAACAACAAATTCCATCTCATGGAATACTATCCCTTCCATCAATGGTGCAAATTTGAAATCTCACCAACTCCTATGATCTATTTTTTACCTTAACATCTCTAGATGAATCTCACAATTTTTCCATCAAAGCCCAGGAACTCTTGATCTTGATGCTCATGCTATCTTTCTCAACAATAGTAATTGAAGGCTGCAGCTATATAATGGACTTGATGCTCAGCATTTTTCATGTTTTCTAATTAAAGGAAAGGCAGCACTTCTATAATGATTGGCTTGCAGATCATTTCAAAGATTTCATTTGGATAAAAAGCTACAAAATTGTATGAGATTTTAATTTTGATGAAGTTAATTGTGATGGATTTACGCCACAATGTGTTTTTAAGTTTTTTCTCATGTAAAATTTTAGAGAGAAGTTTATTTTTGGACTTTGATGTTTTAAGAAGCGGGAACAACCCAACCATAAAGAGTTTCGGTCCTTTTTCCTAATGTAATAAGATTTAAAATCACAATCTATATTACAGATTTTTTAACATACGCGGTTAGTTTGTGGAGTATTCAATGTAAGAATGTTAAAATCAAAATATTATTTTATTATTATTATAGATAGTTATGGTCAGGTTTTATTTTACCTTAGTCTACCTTATCCTGAAAAATAAATGCTGGTTATTGTGAGTTAAAATCATGATAATTTCAAATAAAAATATTAAACTTTAATTTAAAAATATTTTAAGGTGGTGATTCAACTCTTCCTAAATAGAAAAATTCAGAATAAAATTGATTGCAAGTTTATTTAAACTTGATGCTTTAAAAAAAAAAAAATTATTTTAAAAATTAAAATAAAATTGTGATGTTGGCCTCAAGCTAGATTGAAAGATTGAGAATTTGTATGGTTAATATAAATATTATAAATTATATATAATTTATTTATGCTCTCCCTTTCGAATTTTTTTATAAAAAAATGCTATTGCTGTAGCCTGCAAAACTTCTATCATAACTTACGTTTTCATTTCTATTTTTGTTCCAATGCTTATAGGCATTAGCAGTTTCTTTATCAGGATTTGAAAATAATGCTGA
This sequence comes from Dendrobium huoshanense, assembly GCA_016618105.1. Taxonomy (NCBI): domain Eukaryota; kingdom Viridiplantae; phylum Streptophyta; class Magnoliopsida; order Asparagales; family Orchidaceae; genus Dendrobium; species Dendrobium huoshanense. The sequence continues at coordinate 87,108,774 of CM028358.1, forward strand.
TTATGTCACGATTGTACATTTTTTTTTTTGGTTTCAGCTTAAATAAAAACTCCGGTGATGAAATGAAGTTCCAAGCCACCAATTCTATGCAAGTAGATGTTGACCCTGCGTTCAACAATACACATCCTGTTACTGGTATATTGAACTTTTTTCTTCTGCTTGCTGATCTGGATTTATAGCCACCAAGGGTTTGATTATGTAGCAGTATTTTTAATCTGTTACTGTAAATTATGCAGTTTTTGGAACTTAATGTGATTCTTAGTTTACCATTGTTGTTTGGATTATGGTGCTATACTTAAAAAATCATCTGTATAAGCTAGTTATTACATCTATATGCAACCAAAACATCCAATCATTTCCATCCTTTTTACACATCCCATGTCTTCATGAAGGAAGCCCTTGGTTAAAATCTACAAGCTAGTGAAGATGAAAAATATGCTCCTCTTTGAAGGTATGTAGGCTGCTATTGTTGAGTTTATACAGTGTAGCTCTAGGTTTCATCTTGAGCAATCACTCGCTCTGTTAGTTTTCTTCTCCCAGCGCCACATAATCCCTCATAACTTTTCTATTCCACGCATACTCTTCTAAATCTTACATTGCTACTTATTATGACCTTAATCCTCATTGAACATCAGTAATTGTGGGCCAGTTGGGTTTATGGGACAGGCCCTGAGTTTTTGAATAACTTTGGCCAGACATGGCCTTGTTTAAAGATCAGCCTTTATAAGAGGAAGCTGAAAGTGAAATTTATATCACAAAACGATCCTAATGTATTCAAGTAAGCAGAAAACTGAAACCGAGTCAACTCTTAATCCTGAATGTTTTGTCCAACTATAAACCAACTAGTTCAATCTGACCTGATATTGGAGAATTCTCTTATTCTCCAATGTCTTAGTTACTAGTTAAGTAATGGAAGATATATTTGTGTCGATAGGTAGACCATCTCCTCCTACATCAGTGGTAGAATTGGTTATCCTCAACTATGTTAATCATATAAGATTTTGGTTATTTAAATTTGGGTAAAATCCTTTCATCTCTTCTCATTTGAAATCCTATTTCTCTCTCTCTCCTCTCTCTCTCTCTCTCTCTCTCTCTCTCTCTCTATAATATATATATAATATATATATATATATATATATATATATATATATATATATATAGATATATTATATATATATATATATATTATATATTTCTTTTTATCTGCTTCGTGTTCGAACATTTCTTTCTTTTGCGTTTGTTATTTGCAGATTCAGAGCTACGAGATGAGAATCCTCAAATCCAGGATGAAGCAATTAATAGATCAGGAGAAAAAATTGAGACCAGCAGGTAATATTCATTCATCAGTTGATTGATTCTAATTGCCGCATCAATTGGATTTGTATTATGACCAGTTTTCTATGCACTGCAGTAATTTGGCAGAAACCCTAAACAATGTGAAATCTGACCTTGAGTCAACTAGCAATGGAGATCCAACTGCGACCAGCTCAAGCTATGGTGGTGCTCCTGCTGCAAGTGTCTCTGAGGGGACCCTTGAACCGGTGAGTGATGTTTCCACTGGGATCCGTATAACTCGAGCCAGCACAAATTCAAGCAAGGCCCATAATGGTAATAACACAAATTATGTTGAGCCAATGCAGACTGGACCACCTGAGCCAAGCAGAGGCAGCAAACGCAAAGCCAAACAGGTTAGGCAAAAGAAATGGAGGGGCTGAGAGATGTGCTCATAACCTATAATTTATTGTTATTTATCAGTTTAGGAAGCGTAATTTGAGCCAGTATTCTGGTAGCTTTTCATTTTTAGGTTATTGAATGAAAGATCTCAAACATTGTTGAGATTGAAATTAGTTTGTATCTCACCGTTATAGTTGTCCTTTTTTTAAATTCTATTTATCATACATTAGCTTTGTGGAAAAATAGAATTGAGTTTGCTTTAGAATATTTACAAGTGAAATGCTTCTCTCTATTAGAATGCATGTAGTTGGCTATTTTATAATTTTAAATTTAAATATATTTATCATTAGTTTTAAATTACATATAATATACATTTAGTTTATATATAAATTTATAAAAGTTTAGATGTTGTTGTTGTATAAATTTATAAATTTAATATAAATAATTTGTAATTTATTTTATATATTTAGACCTAATTGAGAGGTATAGATTATATATGAAATTCACATTACAAAATCAAATTTATAAATAAATGTAAGATCATTTATAATTAAAGAATACAACTAGTTATTTAGTCCTATATGAGTCAAGTATTTTGTGTTAGCATTGTTCATATAGTTTTATTTTGTTTTTATGATAAAATAAGTCATACGAGATTGTGGGGCCATGTGTAATTTCGATCTAGAAGCCAAAGACCAGCGCGACGATGACGAAGAATGTTAGGAGGTAGGTAATGGCAGGCAGGAAGTGACTTCCTTTGCCAGTTTTTGTTGGCCTAACAAATTAACATGTTCTAAATCAACGGATGCCACTAAGTGGCCGGTGGAACCTGACTGACGACTTCAACTGTGCAACAAAGTCAAATCTCAATGCTTCTTTTTTAACTATTAAAATTAATCATTTAATTTTATTAAGATTAATGATCTTATTAATAATAACAAATTTATTCATATTTTTTAATCTAAATTATTCATATTTTTATAGATAACAAAATTAAACTTTTAAATTTTTTTGATACTCTTAAATATATAAATATTAAAATTTCTTCATTTTCATAAAATTATATATATATATATTTCTCCAACGAAGAACATAAATAAATTTTTGTATGATAAGTATAATTTGTTCTTTAAGTGCACTATCAATCAGAAAGTTTAGATAAAAAATGATTTAACCTTTTTTTAGTTATAATTAATGTTACTTAAATAAAAAAATGATGTCAGCGAGTGTGCATTAAAAAAAGCGGAAAATGAAATGGGGCTGCTTTTAGTATATGTCGCTTTCGTTTAGAGAACCGTCGTCGACGCCGATTATTGATTTTGATTAGCTTCCCCGGAATTCTTCAGGTTTCTCATTTCAGAATAGATGCGGCGACTGCGGGGGTTGTTCTTGCGTTTATGATTCAGGTTTAAGTGCAAACAAACTTCTTTGAATTACGAGTGTGATTTTGTAGGGTTTTTGTGTCAGCAATCCTCTGTTTCATTTAAATTGAGTTATTAGTAGAAAAACGTTAGTTTTTGCTGTTAGTTATGCAATCAGATTAATGCTAATTTCTGAGACGCATCATTTGCCCATTTTGGTGATTGATTTTGCAAAAGTGTTTGTGATGCTCTGGAACTGTTGCGATCGAACTTTCAAAGAACTGTTGTGATCGAAGCTGAATTGAATTTGTTTTTCGGCCTTGATGGATTTTGGCTTGATCTTCCTACTTCTTTAGACAAAAGCCGGTGTTTGAATAGTGCTTCTAGTATTTGAAGTGCTTGGGATTCTGTTGTAAACTATTTTTTCATTGAAATTGAATTTTGTTTTGTTTCAGGTTCTTATTATTTGGGAGTCATAAAGCGAATTTTGAAAATTGTAACCCTATGAGGTTGCTTTACTTTTCTCCAAGATTAAACATAGTGGTCTTCGTCACTGTAGCTGTGGGATTAGTTACTTTTTCTTCATATTTTATTGATGGCAACATTTGGGGCACAAATCATAAGTTTTATCCTGTATCTAGGGTTCCGATTAAGGGGCCTGGCAAACCTCCAATATTTGCTTATTGGATTTCTGGCACCAAGGGTGATGGAAAGAAGATTTTTAGGCTGCTGAAAGCTGTCTATCATCCAAGGAATCGTTATCTTTGCATCTTGATGCAGGGTCCACTGAATCTGAGAGGAGAAACTTGGCTAGATTGGTTCAATATGAGAAGATTTTTCAAGCTTTCTCAAATGTTGATGTAATAGGGAAGGCTTATGCGGTTGATCGAAGTGGGTCTTCAGTGGTTGCTGCTATACTTCATGGAGCTGCAGTTATGCTCAAGATTTGGAATGATTGGGATTGGTTGATCACTTTAAGTGCTTTAGATTATCCCGTTGTTACTCAGATGGTATGAATTTCAATTCTCATCAGATACATTTTAATTGTTTTTGGTGGTATTAATTTCTATAGCATTTTCAAGCTATTAATTGAAATCTTCCACTCCTTGAGGACTTGGCCGGATTTATACTAAAACTAATAGCTAATATCATGGTGAAATTGTCCCTAGAAAATTTCATTACTCATATGTTGTGTTGCAAGTTGATATGCCTGCAGTTCTTAGGTCTTGAACCTTCTTTCAAGCCTACTCAACCTAAATTCATTCCACAATTAATTACAATGATTGATGAAGGGTGGGTAACTAGACCTTCCCCATCTATTATACCTTAAAAGCTTTAGTTCAAATAGTGAGGCTAGTTTCTGCCTACGTCGGTTATTTTTGAATCACCTACAATATAAGATTGAACCTTTTGTTCTATTCAAGTCATTTGATAAGTTTGAAATTTTATTCTTGTTCTTATAGGCTCCAAAAATTTGCGCCTCAGCATTACTGAGAGAGTTTTGTACATTATGTGTAAAATTTTCAGAAGGTAAATAGGATTACAAATAAGATATTACTTAGAGATTTCACCCTTTTTTGTGAGGTTTTTTAAGATTTTGTTTTAAGTTTATCGTAGACACAATCCCGTATAGTTAATGATCCGTCTTGATGATAGAGAATTTTCAATTAAGGTTAGCATTAATAGATACTAAATGCTTAATATATAGTAGCAATAATTTTTTTATTTTTAAGACTAGGCAATCGATGTAGTTGACCTAATTTGACTTAATGATTCTTGTAAGCAGCTCCGAGTTGTGTCATTCAATTGGACCCATATACCTGGGGTAGATTTTTTCTAAGGGGACACTTGGAAGTTGACTTTAACTAACAAAGGGCTTTATGCCCTATCAAGTTTACCCTATAATTTATAACTTAAGAGAATGAGAGCCATTGTGAAACATTCAGGCTATGATCATAATCATAATTTAATGGTGTTATTTCACATCGAAATCACCTGGTCAGAGGGTCTTGATCAAAATTTATTTTGTGACAATCATTTGCACCGTGGGATCTTTTGAGAGTGATCATGATAATTTGCTTAATAAGAATTTAACATTTTATAAGCTAAGGTTATTCTTAAATGTATCACTCGTATCAAACTATTGTAATGAAATATTGATTTTTGGTATGAGGTAGTAGATTTTACTTGGAGTATTTTGAATTTGAGTTTTTATTTTAAATTTCTTTTTAATTTTGCTTGAATTTGAACCTGAGGTGATTTGTATATGGATTTGAGGACATTTTGAGAAAGGGAGTTCCCTTTGATTGAAATTTATGTCAACATAGTTGTTTTCTGGGTATTTGAATGATTTTATTTTGTTACTTGAACTTTAGTAGCTATGCTTTTTTTCTCATAGGGAATAAAGTTAAGATTAATTTTACAAGCTACCATATGAGTGGGGTGACCGTATGTAATAGCCAAATTTCTATTTTTGAAAATTTCTATGAGAGCGTTGCAGTGTCGGGGTTAGTGATCCCTGACGTTGATCTCTCGAGTTTTTGGGAAAAAATAGGTTTTGGGTGTGCACTGTGGCGCCAAATTTCAGGTGAGGATATTTTCGGAGAATCTAAAAAATTTTCTGGGAGCGCAACGACGCTTGAAAATCGAGCGCCGCAGTGTTAAGTAAGAATAATGGTTTTTAAATTAATAAAATATCTCTATTCATTTCAGTGATTCTCTTATGATCGTGGTAAGTTCGAATTCTACTTTTGTGTCAGTGATTTGAGTCTTATAAATTAATCTCACAAATTGATAAAAATATATTTCTCTCAATTTATTGAATTTTTATCATGCAATTTTTATATGTGATAAACATGATTTTTATGAGCTTTTTGACTGAATTATTATTAAATTCACCAGCTAAATTGGTAGTTATGATTTTCTAAAATTAATGAATGGTGTATAGATTTCATTGTGTTTCATAGATTTTTATATTTCATGCATTATATTGAATTGCATAGAAAAAATGATATGACAGTTGTATGATAAATTTGACATTTGCATGTAGCAAGGTAGGCTCGCAACGTTAATTCTCTGTACAGGAGGGTGAGCCAACAAGCTTTCCTTAAAATAATTTTTGTGATGTAATCTTGGATGTTAGTCTGTAACTGATTGACTGATTATGCCGACGAGTAGAGAGTAACAACTCTTTATTGATTTATTGAAAGTCACTTGTTAAACTAATTAATGATTAATATAAATAATTAAAATATGTGGTTGACAGATAATGATGAATTGCTGTGATAAATGAATGATTGATGGAACAATGAAAACACCACATAAAAGTTAAATGTCATGCATTTGACACCAGAGTGTGTAAGACACTAGCCACCTCCACTTTGCATACTTTAGCTACATCTATTAATTCTGAACTATATATTTCTTCAAAAGTATCACGAATTGTAACCACTTATCAAAATATAATAAATTACCTTTCCAATTTGTTTCTAATGTTTGGATTCCTCTCCAATTCTCTTTATACAAGGTTATAAATACTAGGTGAATTTAAATATGAATTCTCATGTCTATAACGGGAATATATATATATATATATATATATATATATATATATATATATAGATATATATATATATATATATATTCAGTTCTCCCCCCAGCCCTGCTCGGCTTCGGTCATTTCCGAACCAAAATAAGGTTTCTTCTCCCTTCTTCTTCAAGCGACATTTTCCCCTCTTCCTTCCATTCAACCGGCGTCGGCTTCCTTCCACCGAGAGTTGCTCTTCGCCTCTTGCTTGGAGTTTTGTTCTACCATGAGTTGGGCTTGAGTCTCGTTCGATCGACCGCTAAAAGCTCTTCTTCTTCGTGGTTGGAGTTTAGGGTTTATTGACAAAGGTGAAATAGCTTTACTTCCTCTTCTTCTTTGCACTCCTATGTGATTTTTCTTTTTGTTATACCATCGCATTTATCAACATCTTCTTTTGATTGTCATTCATTTTTGGCAAAATTTTTATCTTTTAAATTTATGCAATCTTGCTTTGTTTTAGACATACAATTTTCAATGTCATTTGATTGAATGGTTTTCATTGATAGTGTAAGAAAATGAAAATGATAGGACTTTTTTATTTATGTAATATTTAGATCTCTTTTTGCTAGACTGAAAAGAATTCTGTGATTTGGGAAATATAGAATTTGAGTTGAACTATATTTCATGTTGTCTTATTATTGAGATATTTTGATTTCACTTCATATCTTTATGTTTTATATTATTTACTCATTAGTATATAAAAAATTTGTCATTTTATGTTTACGAAATATTTTGATTTTGAGGCTTACGCCTCAAAATGCCTTGAGGCTTACGCCTCGCCTCACGAACGAAAAATGCATGTTGACCTGTAACCAGCAAAAAAAAAAGAAAAAAAATTTAAAATCAAATCCTTACCTGCTCTCTGGCATCCCACGACGCACGTCCCTCGCACGTCAACACTCTTCTCTCCACGATCTCGACACGACCGGATGTCCTGCTCGCATCGTTAAATACCGAAGGAAACGAAGGCCCTGGCTACTGGTTCCCTCTCTCCCTCACACGCATCGTTGCTTCGGCACCCCCGTGGCTATTCGACGTCGCTCTCTTCGACGACTTTCCCCTGCTGTCGGGTCAGAACTCCAACATTTTGATCGGAAAACGAAAGCAGGAGCACGCCGGCCGTGACTTCTCCGGCTCCTTCGTGGACTTCGGACTTCGCTCCTTCGCCGCTGCCCGACTTTGCTCATTCGACGTCGTTCCTCCCTGTTGGATCGGACGTTAGTACGTCATTTTGTTCGGAGCAAGAACGGGAGCACGCTGACAGTGAAAGTAACTCTCTCGCACGGTCGCACGCTTCTTCAGCTT
>CM028358.1:87745131-87771131 GCA_016618105.1 Dendrobium huoshanense
ACAATAATTTTACAACCTGCTTTACTGGCACCTGCAGCCGTCCCAAACAGACTCTTAGTTCAAATAAAAGTTAATTAGTCATTTCATTCCCATTAAAGATTGGATCGAGCAAGCTTATGAACATTTTTGGCTCAATTTAATAGTAGATAATGATTTTAGGTCAATTTTCTAAGTTGTAATTCAATAAAGCTGAAATTGAATAGTTAATAGTCTTACAATAAAATAAATTTTAAGAAAATTAAAAATATTGTTTCTAATTTTTTATTATCACATAATTTCTATTTTTTATCATCCTGTATAATTTAGGTTAATTTTTTTATATGTTCAAAATAAAATTATTTTTTCCTCCGAAACATAAGTTCACAATCGAATGAGATTAACGAGATTTGCATGTTAAAACTGATTGAGGCTTCGTTTGGGATATCTTTCTTACTTGTTTTCTAAAACGGTTTTCTACTAAAAAATTTCTAGTTCAAGAAATTGTTATACTTAAAAGCTCCTTTAAAAAGCAGTATGAAAGCTATCCCAAACAACGTCTAATTATAAAACATTTTTATTAGCATTTTTTTAAGATATGCGCAAAATTCTTTTATTTATTTAATTTTATCTTTAATTGAATTTTTTCTAGAGCTTGTTAATGATTAGGTGGCTAAAAATATTCTTAATTGGCTATATTTACTAAAAAAATGAAAAAATTTATTTGTCACAAGATCATTAATATATAGACAAAAATATGATTAAAATTGTTCTTCCATCAAAATCAGTAAAAAAAATACTAACTTGATTCTAAAATTCAATCAAATAATGATTATAAGTAACTCAAATTTACCCCATCAGATTGGCAAACATTTCTAATCAATTAAGAAAATTGATTCAAATCTTATTACAAGCAAATAATTACACAAACATCAAAAGTTCTCAAGACATCGATTATTTGTCAACAAACATAAGACTTTACCACAAATTCTCAACAGAAATCAAAGACTTCATAAGAAGGCAATAAAAGTAAATAACTTGATCCTTCTCATGCCTTTCTAAGGATTTGGGGAGACAAAGTATCTAGGTGGCGCATTACTGGCAGTACTTTGAATATATGTCCCAGTAGACCACACTGGGCTTCCATAAACCACAACATTACCATTTGGCTGGAGCACAAGTGCATAATTGCCGAATTCCCCTCCTGTCTCGCTTCTCCACAAGCTTTGCTTGATTCTGAGAAGACGAAGAGCTCGCCATTGCTTTGCAAAGACAGTCTACATAAGGTACCCTTTCCTTGGGTCTTTGTCTCCCAAAGAACGGTATTATTTTCATATAAAACAAGATTGCAATCTCTTTGCATTATAATTTGTAGTTGCCGATTGATAATAACCCTCCAGCACCAAGTTGATAACCATTTTTTAGAACATTGCCGAGGCTGGTGGAGGAGCTTGATGAGATGAGGAGAAGAAGGATGGAAGAGAAAGAAGAGAAATAGCTGAAGTTCTTGGTGAGGCAAGGTTGATAGCCATGATGAGAGATTAGTAAGGGTTTTTAGCTTGCTGTGAACTTACTTGCTTCCTTTCTCTTCGTATTTAAAATGAGAAAGGGCCGGCAATCTTGAAAAACATTTGCAGAGGAGACAAAGATTAATTGGGAACATTTTTGGTTGGATCCTGTCATCAGGCAAGACTCATTCATGATACATTATTATAAAAATGTTTTTTACTTCATCTTGTAAATAGCAGAAAAGAATCATTCATCTTGTTGTTTTTTTTTTTTTTAATTATTATGATTATTTATTTATTTATTTATTTTAAATTATTCTGTATATATTAAGATAGACTATGGTTACCCGGCCTGTGCTTTCAGTAATTTTGTTTATTTTGTATTTTTTTATTTTTAATTTGATCAAAAGTTACGATATCTCAAATTTTATAAATATTTATCGTATAACATTTAGTATGTTATAATTTTAAGCATTCTGCACATATTAACATAAATATTTTGAATTTTCAATAGTATTTTTTATATTTTGGAGAAAATTTCCTAATTTGAGTATTTGAGATAAATTGAGAATAATTATCAGTGATGGTGGATTTGGGGTGATGACTCCCATTTAATATTTCATATGATAATTTTTATTTACATAACATGATATGATATGTACTATGTTTGACATAGAAAAACACCATATGATATGATATGATTAGATAGGATTATTGCCTTATATATATGTATATGACATACTGCTTTATATGATAAATGCAATGCAATAATCTTCTGACTTGATTCAGTGACATATACAATGATAATTGTGGTCATAATTACATTGTATATCATACTTATACATCAGTGGCCTCGAAATTTACTATTCAGCAAATATTTAACTTTTATGATCAGTTGATTGATGCATGCATATTGTTTTGTTCCCTTGCATTACATACAGACGTTGTAAGTTTTGTGTAACCTGTAAACCATTTGCTCATTCTTTATTATTTATATTTTTTTAGAGAAGGGTAAAACTCTAGTGGAGTGAGATCATGATTTGTTGTTAGAGGTACTCTTTTCAATTATAGAGTGATTACTTTATAATCTTGGATTAAATAATTTGTTAAAATTATTGGAAAGCCATGATTATTGTATATGAATATTTTGGATGTAAACATTTATGAGATGTGTGTGTGTATAAGATGATAACTTCTATTTATTTTTATATATATTGGTGTCACACTGTCATATGAACTTAGATGATAAAAAGAACTTCATTTCAAATAGATCTTGACACTATTGAAAATGTGGCTTTTCGCGGCATTTGTAATTGGCAGTTTTAAAACTGCTGTCAAAACTAGGCATTAGCAATGGTTTAAACCGCTGCAAAAACCACCGATTTTAACCGATGCTATAGTCGAAACCCTACTTATGCCTGTTGGACTCTCGCGAATCATGATATCTCCTTTCTCTTTCGATCCCAACTCATTCTCCGCGCGCAGCTCGATCAATCTCCCTTTTTCCTTCTTCCGTTCATGCATGGCCTTTGATTGGAGAGTGAGTCGTCCGCGTAATGATTGAGGTCCGGTTGTCCGCTTGTGTCCAGCTCTTCCATATCTCCCTGCCCGATTTGTGCCCTAACCTACTGTTTTATTTTAGAATGCTTGTACATTAGATTGAAAAAAAAATTAAAAATAGCATGAAAGATGATCGTTAAAGCTGGACAAAGATCTGCTTTAGTTGGTGTATCAGGATCATTAAAGCTGGGTTAAGATCTAACATGACATGTAGAAAAAAATTTTGAGAAGTCGAACCAAGTAGAACCAAGGATCTGTTCAGCTTTCATTTCAGTATGTAACAAGGAAAAAAAAAGATATCAGTGACCAAACTTTGACTCGTTGAGATTCGGGCTTAATTAAAATTTTTAATTTGCATGTTATTAGGTTGGTTTTCATGTACCTTAATTATACATTGAATGACAATCACTAAATTGACTGATCTGCAGACTGATATGTTAAATTAACTATATTGAGTATGAAGTTTGAATCATTCATGATTACTATTTTTTTCTTATGAAACTATAGCATAATGGCTTTTAATTCAAACAGCACTAAGTATGTAAATTGCTTTATTATTAATATCTCATTATCTTCATACTATTTTCAGGATGACAATGATAATTTATTTGATATATAAATATATATATATATATATATAATATATATATATATTATTATATATATATATATATATATATATATTTTTTTTTCTTTTTAATAGTTTCATCATACGTCTTCGTATTAGACTTGTAACATGGATGAAATTCAAGGTAATAAAATAAAAAAAATGGATGAAATTCAAGGTTCTCACTTTTGTTAACTATGTTGTTGTTCATTCTCAAATTTTTTTCTTGGTAGATATCTTTCTCTTATGTGCTTGCTCCAACAATATAAATCTCATACTGTTTCAGCTTATTCACTAGTAATTTAGCGGCTCTGATCGCTTCTGACATTATGGTACCCTCTGAACAAATATTTCAAAGAGAAATGCTTATAATATCTATGAAGTTAATGCATATATTTGTGATAGAAAGTATACAGGGCGGATTCAATTTCTTTTTAGGATGTGTAAAATTTTAATTAATTAGATGACAACAATAAAATAGTAAAATAAAATATAATATAGTAATAATAATAATAATAATAATAATAATAATACTAATACTAATAAAATAAAATTAAAAAAGAAATAACCACATAATGTTCCGAACTTCATATGGATTAGCAAACAATGCAAAATGGATCATGTTAGGACAAAAATTTATTTTAGGGGGCGGCGGAATTTTAAAATTATCCTTTTTATACATTAATTTTTTTTTTAGGATGCCCACCCTCACATATGAGGGAATCCGCCTATGAAAGTATATATTCATGTATTGTAGATGGATGACTAGGTGGATCATAGAAAGTATTCATGTATTGTAAATGGATGAGTAGGTGGTTTGTTGGTGGTACTTCAACAAGTATTATGGTATGGAGTTTCTGACGTGAATTTTTTTATGTTGTCATCAATAGATTACAGTGACGTGAATTTATGTTGTCATCAAGAGATTGCAGTAGACATTCAGTTTTATTTTTATTTTTAATTATGGGCAATTGCTATGATTTTAACCGCCACAAACACTCAGAATTGTGGTGGTTAAAACCGCCACAATATTGAAAATCAGTTTAAGTTTTCATTTTTTGAGGTGGTTATAACCGATGCAAATTTGTAACTTCGCATCAGTTATAACCGCTACTAAAACTAGCACATCCTTTAATCTACTCCATCGGTCCTAAAATAGTTGCATAATGTCGTTGCAGAGCATTACAATTACAGCGGGATGCAACAGTTTTAGAACCGATGCAAAGTAAAATGTGGCAGCTGCTATAACCGTTGGGATAAGTAAAAAATTGTGCTACGATAGCCCTCTTTTTTATAGTGTGAGAACCTATAATCATTAAACGTACGTGAATCAACTCTTGAGATAAAATGAAATGACTACGAGCATAACTTGAGATGTGGACGATTGAATTAGCTCTAGCTAGATTTAATTATTATTATATATTTATCTTATAAAAATTAAAACAAATAAATAAAATCATTAAATATAATTTTTCTATATTATAATTAGCACAGTTTCTATTTCTTATTCTCCCATACAATGAAGCTACTTAATTTCATCTATTATTTTGATAGGTTCCAATTTAAAACTATACTATTGTTCCAATTTAGAACATACATATTAAAAGGTTAATTACATATAAAATAACATGATCATTATTACTTATTTAGGACATAAATTTTCTCTCAAAAAACATAAAATTAGCCCAAACATTTATCAAACAGGATTAAAGAAGCCGCTGTAGGGCGCTTATTTAAATAAATTATTCTACTCCTAGGGATTGTTGATGAGGGTCTTTGAAGGTGGCGCATGGATAGATCTAACTGGAGAAGAAGTGCCTGTAGACCAAACTGTACTTGCGTAGATCACAACATTACCATTTGGTTGAAGAACAAGTTCGTAGTTTCCATATGCCCCCCCTGTCTCGCTTCTCCACACTGGGCTTCCTAAGCCAGAGATGATGAGAAGCTCACCATTGCCACGAAAATACAGGTTACAGTTCGTGCCTACTCCTTGCGTTTTTGATGCCCAAAGAACGGTTTCATTTTCATATAACACAAGATTGCAATCTGTTTGCATTGCAAATTTGTAGTTGCTGATTGATAAGTGTTCCCCAGCGCGAAGTCTATCTTCAGGTTTTAGAACATTGCCGGAGCTGGTGGAGGAGCAGGAGGAGATGAGGAGGAGGAGGATGGAAGAAGAAAGAAGAGTACTGGCCGAGACAAAGTTGGTAGCCATGATGAGAAAATCACTTTTTGAAGGATGGAAGGTTTACTAGCAAGCTATGATATTTCTTAGTTGCTTTCTTTTTAGTCCCGTTTATAGCGATAGAGGGTTGGCTTGCTCAAAATTCGAAGAATCATTCATCTCTTTGTTTGCTTTTTTGCTTTTTTTTTTCCCCCAAGCTACTGCTTCGTATTCAATGGCTTCAAAATATCGTTAAGGTATTGAATAATTAGTAAAAGTAAAGAAGAAACAATTAGAAAATTTCAAAAGTTGAATTGGGACCGATTGAAGGGCATCAAAACTTCGAAATTTGAGGAGGGATGCTGCCTCATCTTTCGCTCTTCCTTCCTTTTTCACCTTCTTTCTCCACTTGTCAAATTTCTTCAAGACAACCCCGAAGGATATGATTAATTATTCTGTGCGGACGTCGAACGTCGTCCAGAGATTGATCAGAATGCTCCATGTCACCCCTATGTTCTGTATCACGGCTCAATATTGCTCGGTACCAATGACGTTGAGCATTCTGCTTGGTCGCTGGACGACGTTCTACGCCTGGTCTTCTACTTTTTTTTTTTTTTTGATAAAAAGGAAATATATTGATAAAAATAATACCGGTTACAGCATAGGTAGACAACTAAAAAAACAAAGATAAAACGGAAGAATACAATCAAAGATCGGGTTCAGCAAGCGGCCAGAACTTACAGCATCCCTGAAGCCTCGCACGGACCATCCAGTAAGGTGGGAAACGACCAACACCGACCGAGAAGCCACACCAAAGGTTGCCACAGCTAAACACCAGGGATGCGAGCCCCACCACATCATTGCCCATATTCTGTCGCATCAGCCAATAGAACAGAATGAAATCACATGAAACCTGAGAGATAAACAGGAGAAAGCAACCAGAACAAGAAAACATTAGCGTCTACGGCGGCCTCTACCGCGAAGTCTCCCCCAAGAAGCAACCGTTAAACTAGGTTTCGCACGAACTAGGGAAATCGTTACCAGGGTCCGAACCCCCACAAATTCCAGAGAAGCCAAGCCACCTTCTGAAAAATCTGATACAGATTCACCATCCGACGATTCATTCAACCAATTAAAATGGTTCCTAATGTCCAAACCAGAAGAGTCTCCTACCTAATTGGCCATAAAATTCGAATCCACTAAATTCACAGGAACTTCAATTAAACCATTGATAACCGGGTTACAGACAGCCACAGTTTCAACCCGAGCAGTAACCAAGGTGCAACATTAACTGTATCCGTCGAGTGAAACGACAAAGGATTCATACTCGGAATTGGTATAGTAGGAGAGGAAAGAAAGGAATAGCATTTGGGGATAAACAAAATTAACAGCAGCATCGAAAACAATCCCACCAGCCTCCATTCCACCAGAAACCACCGTAGCTAAATTCGACTCCACCAGATCAGACACATGCTCATTCAAATCATTTTGTGCAACATTAATAGGAACATAAATGGGTTCTGCCGTTAAGGAACAACGAGACTCCAGAGCATTCGTATTTAGGAGGACACTCACCCCAACAGGACACACAACATCATTAATAACCTCCACCGCGACAGAAACCCCCCCACAAATAGGGGTAGTAGACGGCTCAACCGCAGGAACATTCTCAGGAATGACAGCATTATTCAACATCTCACCCTCCATAAAAGTCTTAGAAACACCCTCAGCAACGATGCTAACAGGCGCTAAAGGAGGGTTGGGATAATTTTGAATCACAAGAGCAGCAGGTTTGCAATTACCATGAACATGTCTGATACACTTACAGCCGGCACAGAATTGAGGAAACTCATCAAAAACAACCTCTTGAGTATAACCTAATGATTCAGAACCTAACCAAACTTGTTTAGGATAGGAATTTAGTTATATCAAGTTCAACTAACACGGGCAATGGAAGGGCGGGAACCTACAGCAGTAGCTTCGTCAATTTTCAGAGGCTTACCAAACAATCCGCCAAGCCCAAACAAAATACGAGGTGAAAAAAATGAGGGCGCAACCAGGAAACGAAATCCAGATTGGAATAACAGGCGATTCAACAGCAATATCCATAGTTGACGACCATTTCGTCAATTTCATATAGCAATTAAACACTAGATAAGAGCAGTGACAGAACACCCTACAGTAGTCAAGATCATTGGCAAACTTTATTAGGATATGAGAAGAATCCAAACCGTGATAGAGAACTCACTTTTCAACTTCAAATTGAAAAAAATTTTGGCGGATAGAATCAAGAGGGGTCTTTTAGAAGGAAAGAGGTCTTCTACGTCTGGTCTCGCACAAAATAATTTCTCTGTACTATTGAAGTAATTGACTTTCGTTTAAAATGAATTGAGTTATTTATGCAGAATGTACACAATTTTTTTTTTTGTGCAAGCTTTCGATCATTATTTTCAAAAAAATAATAATAATAATTTATTTTAAAAATAATAAAAATTCATCCCAATGAAATATTAGATTTTGATTGGAACAGTAAGTTTTTTATCATCATTTGTTTTTGCTTCTTCCAATTTTTTTTTAATTAAAAAACCTGCTTTTAAAAAGCAGAAAGAAAGCTGAAGAGTATTTTAGGTGGTTAAAAAAAAAAAAGTATTTTAGGTTGGTTTGGGGAGACTTTATTAATGTTTCTTTAAGTAGCTTTTTAGTATAAATTAATTCTTTTCTACTTAAAAGTTGTTTTAAGAAGCAGAAAGAAAGCCGACCCAAACGAAACCTTAGTCTCCGCCACCAATTCAATAATGAATTCCTTATCTTAATTCCTAAATAACGCCAAATTAATGTTCAAACTATTGAACTGCTACTAAGGCCGTAAAGGCATCATAGCCCTCAGTCCGAAGAACTTTTATTCTATCCAGTGAACGTACGCAGAGGAAGGTTCGGTTTTAGGCAAAAAAGCGCATATACCGAGTTTTTCAAAAAAACTCGGTACAGGCCGAAAAACTCGGTATACACGCTTTTTTTGCCTAAAACGAACCTTCCTCTGCGTACGTTCACTGGATAGAATAAAAGTTCTTCGGACTGAGGGCTATGGATGCCTTTACGGCATTTAGTAGCAGTTCAATAGTTCTGAACATTAATTTGGCGTTATTTAGGAATTAAGATAAGGAATTCATTAATTGAATTGGTGGCGGAGACTAAGGTTTCGTTTGGGTCGGCTTTCTTTCTGCTTCTTAAAACAACTTTAAGTAGAAAAGAATTAATTTTTACTAAAAGCTACTTAAAGAAACATTAATAAAGTCTCCCCAAACCAACCTAAAATACTTTTTTTTTTTTAACCAACCTAAATACTTCTTCAGCTTTCTTTCTGCTTTTTAAAAGCAGTTTTTAATTAAAAAAAAATTGGAAGAAGCAAAAACAAATGATGATAAAAAACTTACTGTTCCAATCAAATCTAATATTTCATTTGGGATGAATTTTTTATTATTTTTTAAAATAAATTATTATTATTATTTTTTTGAAAATAATGATCGAAAGCTTGCACAAAAAAAAAATTTTGTGTACATTCTGCATAAATAACTCAATTCATTTTAAACGAAAGTCAATTACTTCAATAGTACAGAGAAATTATTTTGTGCGAGACCAGACGTAGAAGACCTCTTTCCTTCTAAAAGACCCCCTCTTGATTCTATCCGCAAAATTTTTTTCAATTGAAGTTGAAAAGTGAGTTCTCTATCACGGTTTTGGATTCTTCTCATATCCTAATAAAGTTTGCCAATGATCTTGACTACTGTAGGGTGTTCTGTCACTGCTCTTATCTAGTGTTTAATTGCTATATGAAATTGACGAAATGGTCGTCAACTATGGATATTGCTGTTGAATCGCCTGTTATTCCAATCTGGATTTCGTTTCCTTGGTTGCGCCCTCATTTTTTTTCACCTCGTATTTTGTTTGGGCTTGGCGGATTGTTTGGTAAGCCTCTGAAAATTGACGAAGCTACTGCTGTAGGTTCCCGCCCTTCCATTGCCCGTGTTAGTTGAACTTGATATAACTAAATCCTATCCTAAACAAGTTTGGTTAGGTTCTGAATCATTAGGTTATACTCAAGAGGTTGTTTTTGATGAGTTTCCTCAATTCTGTGCCGGCTGTAAGTGTATCAGACATGTTCATGGTAATTGCAAACCTGCTGCTCTTGTGATTCAAATTATCCCAACCCTCCTTTAGCGCCTGTTAGCATCGTTGCTGAGGGTGTTTCTAAGACTTTTATGGAGGGTGAGATGTTGAATAATGCTGTCATTCCTGAGAATGTTCCTGCGGTTGAGCCGTCTACTACCCCTATTTGTGGGGGGGTTTCTGTCGCGGGGAGGTGGATTATTAATGATGTTGTGTGTCCTGTTGTGGGTGAGTGTCCTCCTAAATACGAATGCTCTGGAGTCTCCTGTTGTTCCTTTAACGGCAGAACCCATTTATGTTCCTATTAATGTTGCACAAAATGATTTGAATGAGCATGTGTCTGATCTGGTGGAGTCGAATTTAGCTACGGTGGTTTCTGGTGGAATGGAGGCTGGTGGGATTTTTTTCGATGCTGCTTTGTTAATTTTGTTTATCCCCAAATGCTATTCTTTCTTTCCTCTCCTACTATACAATTCCGAGTATGAATCCTTTGTCGTTTCACTCGACGGATACAGTTAATGTTGCACCTTTGGTTACTGCTCGGGTTGAAACTGTGGCTGTCTGTAACCCGGTTATCAATGGTTTAATTGAAGTTCCTGTGAATTTAGTGGATTCGAATTTTATGGCCAATTAGGTAGGAGACTCTTCTGGTTTGGACATTAGGAACCATTTTAATTGGTTGAATGAATCGTCGGATGGTGAATCTGTATCAGATTTTTCAGAAGGTGGCTTGGCTTCTCTGGAATTTTGTGGGGGTTCGGACCCTGGTAACGATTTCACCCTAGTTCGTGCGAAACCTAGTTTAACGGTTGCTTCTTGGGGGAGACTTCGCGGTAGAGGCCGCCGTAGACGCTAATGTTTTTCTTGTTCTGTTGCTTTCTCCTTGTTTATCTCTCAGGTTTCATGTGATTTCATTCTGTTCTATTGGCTGATGCGACAGAATATGGGCAATGATGTGGTTGGGGCTCGCATCCCTGGTGTTTAGCTGTGGCAACCTTTGGTGTGGCTTCTCGGGTCGGTGTTGGTCGTTTCCCACCTTACTGGATGGTCCGTGCGAGGCTTCAGGGATGCTGTAAGTTCTGGCCGCTTGCTGAACCCGATCTTTGATTGTATTCTTCCGTTTTATCTTTGTTTTTTTAGTTGTCTACCTATGCTGTAACCGGTATTATTTTTATCAATATATTTCCTTTTTATCAAAAAAAAAAAAAAAGTAGAAGACCAGGCGTAGAACGTCGTCCAGCGACCAAGCAGAATGCTCAACGTCATTGGTACCGAGCAATATTGAGCCGTGATACAGAACATAGGGGTGACATGGAGCATTCTGATCAATCTCTGGACGACGTTCGACGTCCGCACAGAATAATTAATCATATCCTTCGGGGTTGTCTTGAAGAAATTTGACAAGTGGAGAAAGAAGGTGAAAAAGGAAGGAAGAGCGAAAGATGAGGCAGCATCCCTCCTCAAATTTCGAAGTTTTTGATGCCCTTCAATCGGTCCCAATTCAACTTTGAAATTTTCTAATTTGTTTCTTCTTTACTTTTACTAATTATTCAATACCTTAACGATATTTTGAAGCCATTGAATACGAAGCAGTAGCTTGGGGGAAAAAAAAAGCAAAAAGCAAACAAAGAGATGAATGATTCTTCGAATTTTTGAGCAAGCCACCCTCTATCGCTATAAACGGGACTAAAAAGAAGGCAACTAAGAAATATCATAGCTTGCTAGTAAACCTTCCATCCTTCAAAAAGTGATTTTCTCATCATGGCTACCAACTTTGTCTCGGCCAGTACTCTTCTTTCTTCTTCCATCCTCCTCCTCCTCATCTCCTCCTGCTCCTCCACCAGCTCCGGCAATGTTCTAAACCTGAAGATAGACTTCGCGCTGGGGACACTTATCAATCAGCAACTACAAATTGCAATGCAAACAGATTGCAATCTTGTGTTATATGAAAATGAAACCGTTCTTTGGGCATCAAAAACGCAAGGAGTAGGCACGAACTGTAACCTGTATTTTCGTGGCAATGGTGAGCTTCTCATCATCTCTGGCTTAGGAAGCCCAGTGTGGAGAAGCGAGACAGGGGGGGCATATGGAAACTACGAACTTGTTCTTCAACCAAATGGTAATGTTGTGATCTACGCAAGTACAGTTTGGTCTACAGGCACTTCTTCTCCAGTTAGATCTATCCATGCGCCACCTTCAAAGACCCTCATCAACAATCCCTAGGAGTAGAATAATTTATTTAAATAAGCGCCCTACAGCGGCTTTCTTTAATCCTGTTTGATAAATGTTTGGGCTAATTTTATGTTTTTTGAGAGAAAATTTATGTCCTAAATAAGTAATAATGATCATGTTATTTTATTTATGTAATTAACCTTTTAATATGTATGTTCTAAATTGGAACAATAGTATAGTTTTAAATTGGAACCTATCAAAATAATAGATGAAATTAAGTAGCTTCATTTGTATGGGAGAATAAGAAATAGAAACTGTGCTAATTATAATATAGAAAAATTATATTTAATGATTTATTTTATTTGTTTTAATTTTTATAAGATAAATATATAATAATAATTAAATCTAGCTAGAGCTAATTCAATCGTCCACATCTCAAGTTATGCTCGTAGTCATTTCATTTTATCTCAAGAGTTGATTCACGTACGTTTAATGATTATAGGTTCTCACACTATAAAAAAGAGGGCTATCGTAGCACAATTTTTACTTATCCCAACGGTTATAGCAGCTGCCACATTTTACTTTGCATCGGTTCTAAAACTGTTGCATCCCCGCTGTAATTGTAATGCTCTGCAACGACATTATGCAACTATTTTAGGACCGATGGAGTAGATTAAAGGATGTGCTAGTTTTAGTAGCGGTTATAACTGATGCGAAGTTACAAATTTGCATCGGTTATAACCACCTCAAAAATGAAAACTTAAACTGATTTTCAATATTGTGGCGGTTTTAACCACCACAATTCTGAGTGTTTGTGGCGGTTAAAATCATAGCAATTGCCCATAATTAAAAATAAAATAAAACTTGAATGTCTACTGCAATCTCTTGATGACAACATAAATTCACGTCACTGTAATCTATTGATGACAACATAAAAAATTCACGTCAGAAACTCCATACCATAATACTTGTTGAAGTACCACCAACAAACCACCTACTCATCCATTTACAATACATGAATACTTTCTATGATCCACCTAGTCATCCATCTACAATACATGAATATATACTTTCATAGGCGGATTCCCTCATATGTGAGGGTGGGCATCCTAAAAAAAAAATTAATGTATAAAAAGGATAATTTTAAAATTCCGCCGCCCCCTAAAATAAATTTTTGTCCTAACATGATCCATTTTGCATTGTTTGCTAATCCATATGAAGTTCGGAACATTATGTTGGTTATTTCTTTTTTAATTTTATTTTATTAGTATTAGTATTTATTATTATTATTATTATTATTATTATTACTATTATTATTATTTTATTTTACTATTTTTATTGTTGTCATCTAATTAATTAAAATTTTACACATCCTAAAAAAGAAATTGAATCCGCCCTGTATACTTTCTATCACAAATATATGCATTAACTTCATAGATATTATAAGCATTTCTCTTTGAAATATTTGTTCAGAGGGTACCATAATGTCAGAAGCGATCAGAGCCGCTAAATTACTAGTGAATAAGCTGAAACAGTATGAGATTTATATTGTTGGAGCAAGCACATAAGAGAAAGATATCTACCAAGAAAAAAATTTGAGAATGAACAACAACATAGTTAACAAAAAGTGAGAACCTTGAATTTCATCCATTTTTTTTTATTTTATTTACCTTGAATTTCATCCATGTTACAAGTCTAATACGAAGACGTATGATGAAACTATTAAAAAGAAAAAAAAATATATATATATATTATATATATATATATATAATATATATAATATATATATATATATATATATAATTTATATATCAATAAATTATCATTGTCATCCTGAAAATAGTATGAAGATAATGAGATATTAATAATAAAGCAATTTACATACTTAGTGCTGTTTGAATTTAAAAGCCATTATTGCTATAGTTTCATAAGAAAAAAATAGTAATCATGAATGATTCAAACTTCATACTCAATATAGTTTAATTTAACATATCAGTCTGCAGATCAGTCAATTTAGTGATTGTCATTCAATGTATAATTAAGGTACATGAAAACCAACCTAATAACATGCAAATTAAAAATTTTAATTAAGCCCGAATCTCAACGAGTCAAAGTTTGGTCACTGATATCTTTTTTTTTCCTTGTTACATACTGAAATGAAAGCTGAACAGATCCTTGGTTCTACTTGGTTCGACTTCTCAAAATTTTTTTCTACATGTCATGTTAGATCTTAACCCAGCTTTAATGATCCTGATACACCAACTAAAGCAGATCTTTGTCCAGCTTTAACGATCATCTTTCATGCTATTTTTAATTTTTTTTTCAATCTAATGTACAAGCATTCTAAAATAAAACAGTAGGTTAGGGCACAATCGGGCAGGGAGATATGGAAGAGCTGGACACAAGCGGACAACCGGACCTCAATCATTTACGCGGACGACTCACTCTCCAATCAAAGGCCATGCATGAACGGAAGAAGGAAAAGGGGAGATTGATCGAGCTGCGCGCGGAGAATGAGTTGGGATCGAAAGAGAAAGGAGATATCATGATTCGCGAGAGTCCAACAGGCATAAGTAGGGTTTCGACTATAGCATCGGTTAAAATCGGTGGTTTTTTGCAGCGGTTTAAACCATTGCTAATGCCTAGTTTTGACAGCAGTTTTAAAACTGCCAATTACAAATGCCGCGAAAAGCCACATTTTCAATAGTGTCAAGATCTATTTGAAATGAAGTTCTTTTATCATCTAAGTTCATATGACAGTGTGACACCAATATATAAAATAAATAGAAGTTATCATCTTATACACACACACATCTCATAACTGTTTACATCCAAAATATTCATATACAATAATCATGGCTTTCCAATAATTTTAACAAATTTATTTAATCCAAGATTATAAAGTAATCACTCTATAATTGAAAAGAGTACCTCTAACAACAAATCATGATCTCACTCCACTAGAGTTTTACCCTTCTCTAAAAAAATATAAATAATAGAATGAGCAAATGGTCTTACAGGTTACACAAAACTTACAACGTCTGTATGTAATGCAAGGGAACAAAACAATATGCATGCATCAATCAACTGATCATAAAAGTTAAATATTTGCTGAATAGTAAATTTCGAGGCACTGATGTATAAGTATGATATACAATGTAATTATGACCACAATTATCATTGTATATGTCACTGAATCAAGTCAGAAGATTATTGCATTTGCATTTATCATATAAAGCAGTATGTCATATACATATATATTAAGGCAATAATCCTATCTAATCATATCATATCATATGGTGTTTTTCTATGTCAAACATAGTACATTATCATATCATGTATGTAAATAAAAATTATCATATGAAATATTAAATGGGAGTCATCACCCCAAATCCACCATCACTGATAATTATTCTCAATTTATCTCAAATACTCAAATTAGGAAATTTTCTCCAAAATATAAAAAATACTATTGAAAATTCAAAATATTTATGTTAATATGTGCAGAATGCTTAAAATTATAACATACTAAATGTTATACGATAAATATTTATTAAAATTTGAGATATCGTAACTTTTGATCAAATTAAAAATAAAAAAATACAAAATAAACAAAATTACTGAAAGCACAGGCCGGGTAACCATAGTCTATCTTAATATATACAGAATAATTTAAAATAAATAAATAAATAAATAATCATAATAATTAAAAAAAAAAAAACAACAAGATGAATGATTCTTTTCTGCTATTTACAAGATGAAGTAAAAAAACATTTTTATAATAATGTATCATGATGAGTCTTGCCTTGATGAGATTTGTCCAACCAAAAATGTTCCCAATTAATCTTTGTCTCCTCTGCAAATGTTTTTCAAGATTGCCGGCCCTTTCTCATTTTAAATACGAAGAGAAAGGAAGCAAGTAAGTTCACAGCAAGCTAAAAACCCTTACTAATCTCTCATCATGGCTATCAACCTTGCCTCACCAAGAACTTCAGCTATTTCTCTTCTTTCCTCTTCCATCCTTCTTCTCCTCATCTCATCAAGCTCCTCCACCAGCCTCGGCAATGTTCTAAAAAATGGTTATCAACTTGGTGCTGGAGGGTTATTATCAATCGGCAACTACAAATTTATAATGCAAAGAGATTGCAATCTTGTTTTATATGAAAATAATACCGTTCTTTGGAGACAAAGACCCAAGGAAAGGGTACCTTATGTAGACTGTCTTTGCAAAGCAATGGCGAGCTCTTCGTCTTCTCAGAATCAAGCAAAGCTTTGTGGAGAAGCGAGACAGGAGGGAATTCGGCAATTATGCACTTGTGCTCCAGCCAAATGGTAATGTTGTGGTTTATGGAAGCCCAGTGTGGTCTACTGGGACATATATTCAAAGTACTGCCAGTAATGCGCCACCTAGATACTTTGTCTCCCCAAATCCTTAGAAAGGCATGAGAAGGATCCCAAGTTATTTACTTTTATTGCCTTCTTATGAAGTCTTTGATTTCTGTTGAGAATTTGTGGTAAAGTCTTATGTTTGTTGACAAATAATCGATGTCTTTGAGAACTTTTGATGTTTGTGTTAATTATTTGCTTGTAATAAGATTTTGAATCAATTTTTAATTGATTAGAAATGTTTGCCAATCTGATGGGGTAAATTTGAGTTACTTATAATCATTATTTGATTGAATTTTAGAATCAAGTTAGTATTTTTTTTACTGATTTTGATTGGAAGAACAATTTTAATCATATTTTTGTCTATATATTAATGATCTTGTGACAAATAAATT
The DNA here is from genome assembly GCA_016618105.1 of Dendrobium huoshanense. Lineage (NCBI taxonomy): Eukaryota > Viridiplantae > Streptophyta > Magnoliopsida > Asparagales > Orchidaceae > Dendrobium > Dendrobium huoshanense. Next base: position 87,762,070 of record CM028358.1, read on the forward strand.
TTTCATTTTTTTAGTAAATATAGCCAAATTAAGAATATTTTTAGCCACCTAATCATTAACAAGCTCTAGAAAAAATTCAATTAAAGATAAAATTAAATAAATAAAAGAATTTTGCGCATATCTTAAAAAAATGCTAATAAAAATGTTTTATAATTAGACGTTGTTTGGGATAGCTTTCATACTGCTTTTTAAAGGAGCTTTTAAGTATAACAATTTCTTGAACTAGAAATTTTTTTAGTAGAAAACCGTTTTAGAAAACAAGTAAGAAAGATATCCCAAACGAAGCCTCAATCAGTTTTAACATGCAAATCTCGTTAATCTCATTCGATTGTGAACTTATGTTTCGGAGGAAAAAATAATTTTATTTTGAACATATAAAAAAATTAACCTAAATTATACAGGATGATAAAAAATAGAAATTATGTGATAATAAAAAATTAGAAACAATATTTTTAATTTTCTTAAAATTTATTTTATTGTAAGACTATTAACTATTCAATTTCAGCTTTATTGAATTACAACTTAGAAAATTGACCTAAAATCATTATCTACTATTAAATTGAGCCAAAAATGTTCATAAGCTTGCTCGATCCAATCTTTAATGGGAATGAAATGACTAATTAACTTTTATTTGAACTAAGAGTCTGTTTGGGACGGCTGCAGGTGCCAGTAAAGCAGGTTGTAAAATTATTGTAAAGAAAGCTCTTTTTTCAAGTTGTTGTAATGAAAGTAGTATATTTTATTTGGAAATGTAGATATCATATAAATACAAGCATAAATAAAACTATCGATATATATATATATATTCATTTCCCAAAAACATGTACACTACTTAAGATCTATACAATAATAACATATTCATCATGTCATAAGTATAAAAGAATAGCTAAAATAACAAAAATTAGAATATGAAGGATCTTGATTAATCTCACACTGCTCCCTTACCTTGAAATAAAATCATTTACCATATATACTGATCTAAAAGCCTAGAAAGTCACAAAAACCTACAAGAGAACTTAAAATATGTTAAAAGTATAATATGTATGTTAGCAGTCAAATCAGAGCCGTAACATTCATATGATCATTGAATCAATGCATAAATAATAAAACTTGCATGCACTAGCAATATAATATGTAAACAGTAAAACAGTACGGTATAGAATCAAATAAAATAGTACCATAAGGAAATCAATAATTAGTACGAGTGTCAATAAATCAATAAAGCAGTCATCATATCAATACTATTAATCAATAAATCAATCATATAAAGTGGTAAAAATCAATCATTAGTAAAGAATTGTCAAACTCATATCAATACCATAATATGTACAGGCCCTCATAAAACATTCTAGAGCCTAATTCTTCTCATACTTTATATGTCTAACACCTAAATTGTGATGTTTCTTTAATCCTTTTAGAGGATATTATATACATGGACAAAATTGTTTGAAGACAATACTATGACTCAATTGATAGGAAAGGCTATGAAATAAGAGAATGAGTAAAGATATTTGAAAAGAATTTGTAAAGAAGCTCTATTATTTCACTATATTAATAATCAAGATAACACCATGAGCCTATTAAAAAGAAATACTAAGAAATGAGAGAATAAGAGGGGGGAGGAAGAGTAAGAGAATATGGATAGAAGCTCTATTATTTTGATATATTGCCAAAAAGTACATGAAACCGTGATATCAAGTTTCTTTTGCTTTGAAGAAAAAGAGCAAGAAATAGATAACAAATATAAATATATATGTGAGGAAATTATGTTAGTTCTGTCATTTAATTAATTTATCCAAGCTACAAATGTCCCCTTCAATATGAAACAAATGATATATTCAAACTTTAACTAAATGATCACAATTATTAAATATCATTAACATTGACTTTGGATTATATATTAATAAAAAAATTTCTTCAAAGAATAAAATTTGACTGTGCATACTAAATCAGACTAATAGATTGAATGGGCCAAATTTCTTCTAAAACCTCCATTTGATGCAAAACTATTTGAAGAATGAATTGTTCTTCAATCCTCGTTACTAATATCCAAAATATAATTATTCATTTATTGAAGAATAAATAATTTAGTCAACTTAACAATGAGCCATGCAAGAAGTGATTCCCTTTATCATATTAAGGCTTCGTTTGATACAATTTTTTTACTGCTTTTTAAAACACTTTCTAAAACAAAAATTTTGGAATTGCTTTTTTGCAGCTTTTTAAACAACTTTATAGTACACAAATCATTTGAGATAATCATTTTTTTTTTGTTTAATTTGGGTCATATATATATATGTGAATTATTACTCTTAAGTTTCGTTTGAGACGGTTATTATTTTATGTGAAGTGTTTGTAAAAATTTTGTTTGAGCAGTAACTTCATTAAAATTTATTTGAAAAGATATGATAAAAAATTTCCATAATTATCATATAATAATATATTTGATTATTGTAAGGAAAAGCTTCGTATTGTAGAAATTTTCTTAAAAATCAAATTAAATGTGACTGCCATATACTAATGAAGCTGCCGCAAATAGACCACTTAAAAAAAAAAAAAGGGGAAAAAGAAAGCTTACATTTGGCATCGAGGCATAGTCCGAAAATTCAAACTTTGATTCACTTGCTTGAGGAAAAAAATATAGAAATATTCTGATATATTTATGCATGAGAAGATAAGATATACATAATTAATTAATAAATAAAGATATATACAATATTTAAATAAATAAGGACAAGATTTCGGTTTCTATCAAAACAATAAAGAATACTAGTTTAATTTTTTTTTTAATTTACTATTTTTTCTATTGTTTGCTGGAATATTCATGGCGGCAAAGTGAGAAATTTTTCGTCTTAGTGATGCACGTATATCCAGCACACAAACATATAGAGAGAAGTAAAACATCCGATTTTTGTACGTGGAGACACAAAAAATGGAAAAATAATAGGGCATCGTCCGTGTGAAAAGATTCTACTAAATTTGAGTAAATTACAAAAATTGACCTGTCCCTTGACTTATAGGTGGTCAAATTACAGATGTTTGGACAATTAAGCAAATGTTTGGCGATGGCCAGGTGAAATTTTAACGGTGTTCGGGCAGAAGTTTAACTGATAAGGAATGATCCGACAAAGATCGGGCAAAAAGTCCAACGATGCTCAACTGCCACGTGGAAGTTCGGAGGCGGTCAGAAGTCCGACGGTGATCGAACGAAGGTTGAGCTAAAGTCCTGCGGCGATCAATAGTCGGGTAAAATTCTGGCAGCAGTTGATGGCTTGGCGGGTAGTCCGATGAAGGTCGGGCTGAAGTATGGCGGCGGTAGGCAGCCGGGCGGAGCCGACGATGGTCGGGCTGAAGTTTGGCAGCAATCGACGGCTAGGTTAAAGTTTGGAAACCGTCGGAGGCCAGACGGTGATCTGATGACGATCAAGTTGAAGTCTAGCGGCAGTCTGTAGCTAAGCGATGGTCTAACGACGGTCGGGTTGAAGTCTCGTGGGATTCGGTGGCGGATGGTGGCCGGTGGAAATTTAACTACCGGGTGGAAATTTGACGGTGGTCCGACGATGGTTGGGCTGAAGTCTGGCAACGGTTGGCCGCTAGGTGGAAGTCCATCGACAGTCGGTAGCTGGGCGGTGGTCCGTTGATGGTCGGGCTGAAATCCAGTGGCGGTAAGCGGCCGAGTGGATGTTCAGCAGCGATCGAAGGCCAGGCGGTACTCTGACGACGGTCAGTATGAAACGCAACAGAAGTTCGGCCAGGATCGACGACTGAGCAATGGTCCGACGATAGTCAATGGGGATTTGTAGGCAGTGGTGCTGGAGCTCTTGAAGCCTCAAAGCTCTCTCAAATCTCTAGCTAAAGGTCCCCATCATGTAGAGAGTGGGGGGCTATTTATTGATTTTCATGAGTGGTACCCCCGTAAATATAGAGAAGATCAGGGGCAGGTTCGGATTGCTCCATCGGATGGCTCATATTGAGAACTCCTCCGATCATAGAGAGATTTTCAACTATTTAGCTACGTCAACGATGTCAGAATTCAACGTTCTTGGGTCCGTTATATTACTCTCGTTGAGCCACTAGATTTTACTATAAGCATGTCATATTTGGATATCATTTTGTCATCCAAATAATGCTTTGAACCTTCCAAATGTGGTTCGGGCTCCAATTTGGACCAATTTGGGCTCGGGTTGGACTGATTTTGGTGTTGTTAGGTTCACCCCGTTGAGTCGTTCAGTTCCGAGTTCATATAGTCCTGAATTCGATTAAAGAAATTTCACGATGAAAGCAATTTTTGGTGAGGTATCAATTTCAATACAAAATTTATCATTATATTACTAAATACTGACCGGTAACTCAACTTTTGATAATATAAAATAAAAAAACCAAGTCAAACCTCCCCTTGCCATGCAAATGTCTCACCAATTCAAATGTTGCCAAGCATTTGACCCACTCAAATCTGAAGATCATTAAGGTGCGAATAACGCCCAGCCACATATTCTTCCTCGCATATGACCCTAACCATCTGCCTGCTCTCAGTATAAGTAGGGCCAATCAGAAGCACTAATCATCACCTCTGCCGCCCATCCTATTATGGCAACCAGCCTCCGCTCAGCCGCAGCACCCTCAATTCTGCTCTGCATCGCCGTCCAACTCCTTCTCTTTGCTTCCAATTCCTCAGCCACCGGAAATATGCTCATGCCCGGCGAGACTCTCCTCGCCGGCAACTGCCTCTCAATCGGCAACTACCACTTGACCATGCAACACAATTGTAACCTGGAGCTGTACCATGGCAAGAAACTTACCTGGGAGTCGCACACCACCGGCATGGGAACGAAATGTTTCTTATACCTGCAAGTCAATGGCGAGCTCGCCATAATATCCGAAGGGACCTCCTCCCCCTTCGTATGGATGACTGGAACGGGAGGAGGCTTCCACAAGTTCGTCCTTGTGCTTCAGCCTGATGGCAACGCAGTGGTGTATGGCACTCCAGTCTGGTCTACTGGCACGGCGCGTGCTGTTCATGGCAATGCGGCGTCGAATAGGACCGCGAAATCTATTCCTTTTGAGAGTACTGGAAATTAATTACTTGCGCGTTTGATGCTGAAAAGAAGTTTCGATCTCTATTGCATCACAACCAATTTTCTAATTGAGTAAGATGTTTGTAATGGAGGTGCTGATAGGATTTCAATTATAATGTTTGTATCACTGGGTTTAAATTTGTGATTTTCGCAACAACAACAACATTAAGCTTCCTTTTATCTCACTACGTGGGATCGGTTATATGAATCTTTTTTCTTTATTATTTCCTATTAAGTGCAAAATTGTCATTTAAATTTAAATGGTCATTTATAATATTTTCTAACCAAGTCTTTTTAAATTTACCTCAACTTTTCTTAACGTAGGCTAAATCTAATACATCTACTCTCATAACCAAGTAATCGGAATGTCGCCGTTTTATGTGACCAAACAATCTTATTCGATTTTAGATATACTCAAACGAAAACCTTTAGACTTTGAGGTTAAACTCCATAATTCAAGTTTACATTCAACTCACTCTCTAGTCTAGTCAACAAGAACAATATCATTAGCAAAAAACACATATTAAGATACATCCTCTTGCAAATGTCTAGTAAGAGCATCCAAGAGTAAAGTAAAAAGATACATGCTTAAGGCTAATACTTGATGTAATCCAATTTAAATATGAAAATACTTGGTCAAACTATCTTGTGTTTGAACACAAATAACAGCTCCTGCACACATATCTTTAATGAATTGAATATAAGTGGACAACAACATTCAATAAGGACTATTTTGTCCAATGCCGTAACGTACGCTAGATGAGACTTAAAATTTTGTCTTTTTTGTATTTTTCCTACACAACATATCTAAAATAACTCATTTTCAGTGAAAATATAACACATAAAATAATACATTATTTACACTTATCACATGCGTACCTGCCTATCCTCGAGCTCCTCAAATAAATTGGAGGCCTTTTGGACAAAATAAAATAAAGCATTATATACACAACCAAAGGAAACAGGGTCTTAAGCTAGGGTTCCTATAGAAATTTATTGAAGTGTGCTTCATGAATCAATATGTATAAGATCAAATGTAATATTAGCTAATGAATTTGTAAAATAAAATAATAATTAGAAAGAAACTTAGACACTCTTAACACTCACAATTAACAAAGGTTCAAATCATTTATATTATCAAGTGGCTACTCTATGAAAAATTTCTTAGCAATCCTATTAAACTCAAAAACTAAAAAAACTCTCTTATGGTCCCTGCCCGAAAAAATGAGAACTCATATATATTATTTGCAATAGTAATGAGCCTTCTTGGAATTTTATATATTAAGAGAGAAAAATAAATTGACAATAAAAATATGATAATTTTCTCTTACATAATGGATGTGTCAGTTGATTACTTAAAATTTCTCTTCTCATTCTTAATATTTATTGATATGTATGATACAGGTGGCTCGCTTTCCCAGATGATCTTAGCACATATGTTTGTCAATCATCTAAGCAGAGCCACATCGTTTGAGGTGAATTTTAGCTCATGACCCTTAATGATAAAACATTAATGAGAAAAATCCTAAAACGAGAGTAGATCATATATCAAGGGAACATTTTACTCAAATGGTAGAAACTTTAGAAATTGATATATGTTTAATCTCTTTAAGTTGTCCTTGACATTCTTGTCTAACATCTTAATGAACTCATTGTAGATAGTTCTAAACGATAATGGTCTACATTGATTAGTAATGTTTAAATTATACATCTAGAAACATCACATAAAAATCATAATCGAAAACCTTAATTAAAATGCAAAATTGATACACAATCGATACACTGTCAATACAAAGTCAATATATAATTAATACACATTTAACACATAATTAATACATAATTAATAATTAGTTTAAAAAAGATTCATAAAATGAACAAAATAACTCATAGACAATTGAAACCCTAAACATAATTTAGAAAATGAAATACAAAGATGATGCACAGTTGATATACAGTCAATACACAATTAATATACAGTAAATACGTAGTTAATACACAATTAATAGATAGTCAATCCCATGCCAAACACAATTAATAAAAAAGAACAAAAATAACTCATAGACAATTGAAATATGTGAAAAAGAATTTAGAAAATGGAATGCAAAGTCGATACATAGTCAATACAAAGTCTATACGCAGTTAATACATAATTACTATATAGTTAATACACAGTTAATACAAAATCAATACACAGTTAATACAAAATAAACAAAAATAATTTAATCGACATTTGAACTCTGTGTAATATAATTTAGAAAATAAAACATAAAGACTATACATAGTCGATACCCAGTTAATCACAGTCGAAACACAGTTAATACATAATCATTACTCAATTAATACATAGTCAATATTAAGTCCATACACAGTTTATAAAAATGAACATAAATGACTCACAGACATTTGAAATATGTGAAAAATAATTTTGAAAATGGAATGCAAAGTCGATACACAGTCGAGTCGACACGCAATTACTACATAGTTAGTGCACAGTTAATACACAGTCAACAAGAAGTCATGAACAAAAATAATTCATTGACATTTGAAATCGATGTAATATAATTTAGAAAAGGAAATACAAAGACGATACACAGTTAATATGCTCTCAATAAGAACATAATCCTATATTAGGTTCCTCAAACTTTCACATCTACTCCTGTGTGGGGATCAAACTGAATTTGTCACTTTTTCCTCCTAGCTTTGATCAAAATGGTACAGTTTTTTTTTTTTTTTTTCATTTTATTTTTCATTCTTGACTTGATTTTTGAACTTTGCTTAGTGGGTTGAAGCCTAGATATTATTTAGTTTAAATTGGATTTATTTGTTTGTACGTAATTTGTTCAATTTTTTTCAATTTTGGATTTGCAAAGATTAATCGGGCTGAGGGTATGTTGTACTGATATTGCATCATTTTCTTTACATTTGAATTTTATGATTTTTTATTTTTGAGATATTATTTTATGTGTTTTTTGATGACTGTATTTTAAAATATCAGAATGAATATAATGTTTATTTTCTCTTAGCAAATTCTTAGCAATAAAATTACCATTGTTTCTCTATTGTAAAGTGTATCTATTAAATTAACAAGAAACATTTAAATGCCACTTTTGGCCGCTATAGCAAAAAGTTAATAAGTGAAATTAGCAACCAAAAGTATTAAATGTCTTCCAAATAAATACTCAATAGTATAAAAAAATGATCACTAATATGAACACATTTAGCGAGCAATTTTAATAAGTAGTCACTAATTTAGCAACCGCAAAAATGTGTAGTCACTAAAAGCCTCAGCGGCGAGACTACTGTGACGAACTAGCGACCCCAGATTTTTCGGTCGCTATTTGCTTTAGCATACAAATTTTTTTAGTTTTAGCTGCCATTTTTCTTGGCCGAGCAATGACCTATTTTATAATAGTGATAGTTAATACCAAGTAAATACTTCGTTAAAAAAATTAAAAAAAAAATAACTCATAGAAATTGAAAATTCTTGAAAATAATTTAGAAATGTAATACAAAGTTAATAGACACAACAATACATTGTCAATATACAGTTAATATCAAGTCAATGCAAATTAATATAAATTCAAAAAAGAGATAAAAAAAGCAAAAATAACTTATAGACATTTAAAATATATGCAAACTAATTTAGAAAATAAAATACAAAGTCAATACATAGTCGAAACATAGTCGACATATAATCGATATATAATCAACATAAAGACAATACGGAGTTAATACACAGTTAATACCAATTCAATATATAGTTAATGCAAGTTAAAAAAGGAGACAAAATGAATAAAAAACTAACATATATTTGAATCTTGTTCAAAGTAATTTAGAAAATGAAAAATAATTTCGATGCAGATTCAATACACTATCAATACAAAGTTGATGCACAATCATGAACACTGTTAATATATATTTAATATAAAGTCAATGCACAGTAACTAGTACAAGTTCAAAAAAGATCACAAAAATGAAAAAAATAAC